>CM023627.1:8329550-8614550 GCA_013358685.1 Antennarius maculatus
CTTTTCTTTCAACGCTTAGACGAAAATTTGATGTAGGTAAAAGAAAGTACTTTGGTTGGGGGGAGTGTTACACATGTTCTACCTTTTTTTTTTTTTTGGTTGAGCTATTCCTCCATGATAGCAGCAGAAAAGATTCCTCCAGAAGCAATCTGAAGATAAATGGATTTGAAAGCTTTCACCTCTTTCACGTACAATCAGTCCGACAATAACCCAAATGATATAGTAATATCAATGGTACACTGAACATGGCAATTTCCCTCAGCATTTAGACCTCTGAAAGAAGAATGGGGTTTGGTAGTCAGGGTTCAAAGGAGTATCCAGAACCACCTGATTTGAATATTCATTATAATTCATTATAATGCCATCAATCTGAATTTGGATCACATTCGATTCACATGAAAGAGGCTTTTGGGCCTTGGTGAAAGTATGTGCCCAAGGCCTGATATTTATAAGTGAAATAGAAACTGAAAAGAATCCAATCTGCTGTCATACCTGGACCCATCTTGAAATTCAAATACAACTTCCTAGATTGAAGATTCACCTGTAGAAAAAATTTCATCTTCATGTGTGGACAATGTTTTGATTTGTGTTGTATAAAAGCAAACAAACTGTCCAAGTTTGTGGGGCTTGTTCGGATCACGCATTTCTAACCAGACAAAAAATAGCTGGTGGTTTAATTGTTGAGGAGAAATCTTGATTGCAGTCTCCCTAACAGCATAATTTCATCTTCAGATTTCTTCTTGTGTCTGGCCAACAGGGCAAAACTCAAAAATAACCCTAACCGTTTTCATAAGTAACCGTAATAACCGTTTTAGAATGATATGAAATGTTTGAAGGGAACCAATTTTCACCTTTGAGTCACAGGAACCTGAAAGTGTTTGTCATTTCTGCTTGGCACATGTAATTCATTTTCTGTCAATTTCTGTCAAGGTTTTTTTTTCCCTGCACTTAAACTCAGTGTGGGTCAGCCACTTGGAAAGTTTCTTAATCCCATCATTTAGCCTAACCCTTTTCCTTAGATACTGACCTGCTGCTCGGCAATTTCTTTTAAATTGCAGCTAACAGGTACTTTCTCTGTAGACGGAATGCAGAGCCATGCTTGCTCCTCCCTTCCCTCCCATCCCTGGAGTGCATCCTCTCCCAATGGTGAGGAAGAGGATACAATTTGCGCAGACATGAAAAAACACAAGGTTCTCTTGTGGCCATAAATGAGAAGAAATATGAAGATTTAACACATACTGTTCTTTTTATAATAGGTTTCTTGGTCCTACGAGAACCCTGAGCACACTTATTGAATAGTAAGTTGGTTAAATGCCATTTCAAACTGAACTGTCAAACACATTCTTTGCTTTGTCAAATGAGAAAGACTTTCTTCACTTGCTTTTTGTTCTGCTCTCCCTGCTGTAAATTGTAATTATTTTAGTTTTTCTTTTTACCATTGAGAGATGTGGTTAAAAGAAGGACGAAACGCTGTAGATGACACGCCAACAAGAAAGCTGAAAAGACCACATGAAGTCGCGGTTAATGTTACGCTGCTCAGCAGGAGTTGCGGCAGAAAGGGAAATTGCAGTAGTTGGATAAGGCGATGTGCAGTTGTTCGTATCTCTGAATGTTCGCAAGTCGAATGATCGGATCTTGAGGACTACCTGTATTGACTGTCTACAGGTGGGTGGAGAAGTTGTGCAATAAGGAAGGGCAGTTTTGATAAACATTCAACATTATGATTGAAATGTGCTTATTATAACCAAACAGAAGTCATCTTTAATGCACTATCCCATCTTTTAATGATATTTCAAGTAATTATCATAGATGAAAGTGTTGCAGGTAAATACCTCTTGAAGTATACATTCATTCTAAACAATGATTCTCCATTTTTGACTCTTGAATCTTGTCACTCATGTTCGACTGCCTCATGACAACCAGCGCGGCCGTGAGCTCCCAGACCTGCTGGGGCGACGTTCAAACATGAGATCCTGAATGACTTGTTTGTATCTGATTATCTCTGTCATTTGTGACCTTCCCTAAGGAACTGATCCAACCTCCACAGGACAGATGACACAACATAATGGAATTGCTTAGGCTGCTATAGTCAGTTTATTAAATTAGTGGTGGGGTGTCTGTTCTCCCTCCTTCACTTGCTGTCTTTCACACCATATTTATTGTGTTTTCTGCCAGAGGGTGGGCTCAGCGTTCCCATTTTTTTCTGCGCTTTGGTTTTTAATAAGCTCAACCACACGATTATGGCAAAGTCTTTTGTTGTCCACTCTGTTATTATTTTCCACCAGTGCTTCCTCTCCTTGGGGTGGACACGCAGATGAGCTGACAGATTGTCTTTATGCTGATGGAGTTGTGAGCACCCGGACGTGCAAGCTTGTTGTGATGGATTTTTATGTCATGGTAATTTAATAAATCTGACAACGGCACAGAGACACTATCGCCACGCTTCATTTTGAGCACTAATCAACAGCTGAAAAGTTATGTGGAGTTGTTTTCATAGCCAGGATGTATTTCATGAGTTGCATCCTTCTCTAGCTTTCCCCCATGCTGGTGGTTTTGTGACAGTATTGACTTTCATTTCATTTGCTTCTAGGTGATTTCCCTGGGAGAGAGTCCAAAAACATTTATTACTCTGCTGTAGGCAAAAGGGACAAGCCAAAAGTATTGTGATTTTATTACTTCCATGTCATTGCAGCGTGGATTCTTTTTCCAGAAACTAGGTGAAAGCACTGGGTCAGGGTGAGATAATGAGACAAGTGTGGGAGCACTGAATCTCAATGTTGTGAGGGAGCAAACTGTAGGAGGACCCAGGCTGAGTGTCAGCTGGAGGTGGTGCTGAGGATGGATTGGCGCAGGTCCCTCAGAGATATTATTATGCAGCTCTTTAATTAACACTTATGCTTATCGGGTAGTCATTAGGATTAGGAATTAGCTACGGAAAACACCAGGGAGCACAAAGACGATGATTCTTCTCACTCGTTTTTAATTTCTGCAGGTTCACATCTGCAAGTTTGATTTGATCGACTTGTGTGGCAAAGATAAAACGTCTCCTGGACAATCAGACCTGTTGAGGTTCTTTTCTGTGAGGTAAAGAAGTTCCATATGTCAGTTGTCCTTGAAGTCAACACTTTTACATCCTTGCCATAGGTGAAAATAAGGAACAGCTTGAAACATGAAAATTCATTAAAGAGTAAATGCCTCAGAACAACAGTGTTTTCTGTTTTGGCTGATGTACAGAACATTTGGTTGCTTATCTCATCCAAACAGCACTGATATCATTGTGAATTATGTCTTGACTCATACTGGATTTATTTTAGAAGACTGTATGTGTACAGTAAACTATGTATTTTATATGTCTTTATGTTTTTAATGTCATCTTTTCTTCTGTCTGTGTACTGTGACTTGTTGGCAAACTGGTAGAAGCAAAATGGACAGTGTCGGGCACTTCATCGTCAAGGCAACAACAAAAGATGACACATAGGAGGAATTTTCTCTGCTCTACTTCATGCTGTAGTGCTGCTTATGACTTTGTCTATGTGGTAGTTATTTGGGAAAATGTGGCTTTTGCAAAATATTGTGAAAAAAATAAAAGCAATACCTGGGCATCCACTACAACAGAAAACAAATCAAACACAAGAAAAACAAAGGGAGTAAAATCTAAGAAGCAAGCACTGAATTTCAGGAGAAATACTCGGGAAATTTTAAAGTTTGCAATGTGGACAACTCATATGATTGTGAACAATCTGGATCTATTGATCCAGATTGTTTTTCTGCCTTGCACGTCACGAGTAACGTTGGAGACTATCCCAGCTTGCTACAGACGAGAAGTGGGGTACACCCTGAATACATCACCAGTGCATCGCAGGGCACAGTCTGGATCTGAGAGACTAATGTATCCATTTGCGGTGGGCCCATATGAATTGGTTGCAGTATGTTAACAGGAGCTACAGTCGATGTGCAGCTGATATAATGTAGATTGAGTCGTTCAGATGGATTTCATGCAGAAGAAGTTTTATGTAAATGAGAAATAGATCTGAAGTGTCGTTATTGAAATGTGATCACAACATGATTCCAGATGCTGAAAGTTAATGCAGGCCAAGGGATAAGGTAGATTAATCAAAATAAACCATGTGATGTTATCTGTTGGTGCCATGATGCAACAATAGTTAATCTGCTGATTTGTTTAGGTGAGTTGCGCTGGTTTGGTGAGGTGAGCACTTTCTGAGAGCTTTCTAGGTTTGTCTAGATAGTAAAAGGACATCAAGAATGTGCATTTCTTTTGCTAAGTCTTTTCCCTTTCATTTCTCATGCATTTCACGCCTTGATTGTGACTGTGTCGAAAGACGTCAAAGTGCTGTTGCATTGTAATCAGCCCCTGCTGTCGACCCTTGACCCTGTTCCACTGGTATGAAGTCGGTGCAACAGGTGGCCGTTTGGAGTTCGCTCTGTTTGAAGATTATTCCAACTGATGCCACGGTGAGATGAAATGACACACATCCAGTCCGGAGATCGACTGGGCTCCTTTGATACCGGCACAAATTGTGCGACAAAGGCTGTCAGAAGAAATTGTGCTGTTTGATGTTATCTGTCAGAAGCACACAAACTTGATTCAACACTTGTATCCTTGAGGGAGTCAGGAGTACACATCAGTTGGGATGCCACTCCTGCTTTAATCTGAAGCGCAGTTACTGTTTTTCTGCACTTCATTTCACAAAGTGGGACTTTTTTCTGTCAAAAATGTCACAGATGATGTTAACAGTCTCTCAGAAAGTTACTTCACATTAACATCATCTTAAAGCCTTGACGATTCAGCCATGTTGGAAGTTTGCTTTATTTTTGAGTCAGATCATAAAAGACATTGTTATGCATTTCTGCAGCACTTTAAGTGGAACTAAATGAATCAGAATTATGTTTCTCAAAGGTCATGTGATGGTCCACTGACTTGCTTGTTGCACTAGAGGGTTGCTTGTGTTGGGAGATGCTCCACCTCCGTAGAGCTGGCATCAGAAATGTCAAAAATCATCTTCAAACTTCAGTACCTGCTGTGGGGCTGTAGCGCGGAGTCTATAATACTGTGATGCTTTAATCAGACAGATTGTATTTGTGTTAAAATTTTGTGTCTTACAAGCCATGCAGTATCTTTTCCTCCTATCTGTGTGTCCGTTATCGCGTTGTTCACTCGCATTTCTTCAAGCCTGTGGTTCTTTGAACTACTTGACGCGTTTGATCACACCATAAGCACAAAAAGACAGATTTTTGAATTTTTGTTGTTGTCAAGACTCTTCTTAGCACTTCAGAAAACAACCTGACTGATATTTGGCACAATAAATCCCAGCTCTGCAGAAATCAGTGACTGTGAAAACACTAGTATGACTCAAGCTGACGTTTTGGTATGAGTCAAGCTATTGCCCAGTAGTGAGAACTTTGTTTTTTTGTAATACTGGGTCATTCTTGGAATGGAATGCGGATATTAGACCGAAAGAGGAAAATAAATTTTCATGATTGCTTTTAGAACCATTGACCGGCACAGAGGATGTTTGCCTCAAATGTCCTCGTTTTGTAAAAGAGGGTAATTGTAGCTAGAATCAGAAACAAAACTAGATTTATAAAATTCATGCTGGTGGAAAAATTTAGGGTACAGGTTGTTGTCTGACTGTGACTTACTGTTAAAACAAATATGTATATTCAAGTGTGATTTGTTTACTCATTGCTATGCAGCCCTAATGTTGCTGAATTATGAAATGGGTTCAGAAACTTGCATCATTTCACCATCTTAGTTTGTTTTTTTAAGCAGGGCATTCATTATCCTCCCCTTCCATTATTTCATGCATTTTGTGAAGAGAAATTTTCTCAAGTTGTAGCTAATTTCCAGTTTATTTCCTCCATCTGACGGCCTCTTCTGAGGGCTCTGCTCTCTCTGACTGTGGCTGCTGACATCTGCCTCTGCTGACTGTGTTTCCCACCGAATGAAGGTGACAGGTACTTATCGTTCCACTGACTCCTTTCCTTCAGATTATTTTTTTCAGCTTATCCCTTCTCACACTTCCCCTCAAATCAAATTGGAATTTGACAGTTCTTAAATCCTGTGTGTAAAATTATTTATGAGGAAATAAAAACTGCTATGATGGCATGGCTGTTGTGTGAGAGGACAAGGACTTTTATTTTTCTAAATGCGACATTTTTGCCTCCTCCAAAGATGATATTGTGGTTTCTTTGATTGCTTAGCTGCAAAGATTATTCAAAAAGTAATTTTACATTATTTGTCAATTAATTTGTTGGCTAGAAGAGGTATGGCCCAAGGAACAAAGTTTCAGATCATCATAGGTCGCAGGTAGCACTGATTGCCATTGGATGTCACTTGTAGTTTACTTTCTTTTCAACAGATTGTGACAACATGCAACCCATTATGTTGTCAAGTGTGTATAAATAACAAACCACTTAGCTTAGTTTGCAAATGTTAGCGCTGATTCACACCACTTTGCACCTGTATTCCTTCAACAATAGCGGTGTTAACTCCTACACACATTGTGTTCATTGTGCACAACAAAAGGAAAAAGTACACAATATGTTTATGTAGTTCTTTGAACAACTGTACTTTCCTTAAGAGATTAGATTTATTATTTTCATCCGCACATATGGGAAAATTTGACATCTATTTATTAACCTTCCTATCTTCCTGTGTTGCAGTCATCATTAAATCTTTGTCTCTCTTCTTCAAAGATTTTGTCTTTTATACGTCTGCTTGAGATGACTCATTGTTTCTTTGGCTGACCTCAGCCTGTTTTCAGGCCTGTGTCGTCGCCCTCATGTGGGACTGTAAGTTGGTGGGTCACATGTTTGTTCAATGTGAACACTGAGAGTTAGCCAACGTCTCTCAGAGCCTCGGTAAGCACAGATTACCACAAACTATAACATGGTGACTTGGCTTCCACCAGCCAGTCCCCCATGTTTTCACAGGAGCGATTAAAATCTTTGTCAGAATCAACAAGAAAGGGTTTTCTCAGTCCTTTTTTTGCTCATCCATATTTAGATGGATCTCAGAAATTGTCACATTGACCTCTGATAGAAAACCAGTTCAACAAAAAGGGGAATACAGTTTTTTTTGTAGTTTATTTGATTTATTTCTGGAGGTTCAATAACTTGTTTTTAGAGCATTTAATTCTTCTCCAGTAGTTTACACATAATTCATCATCCTGCTTTAACTTGTGTAATGCTTGTGTAATACTAACTGTAAGTTATGCATCAGGAAGAGCTTGTATGTAGTAATTCAGTCAGTTTGAATGCAGAAATAAAGCAGTCTGAATGAATGTGTCACCGGGTGTTGTACAATGATTGCAAAGCTGTTTTAACACAGCGATCATCCTAAACCTCTGTCACTTTCCTTTTTGTGTGGAGTAAAAAAAAAGAATAACTTAAAATAGCAGCATCTGCATCTATTGTGATGTTTTGCCTATTTGCTGAGAAGCTCACCTCATGTTGTCTCTCTGTTTTGGAGATATTTTCTGGTGATTTTCTTCTTTTTTAAGATAGCAGCAAATTGCTACCAGCCTTTATGTCGGTCACATAAGGTCCGGTCAAAATTACACTGCTCTCCAGTTCTGCCAGCTCGCTTTGTGAAAACAGACATTGGGTCTGTCACTGTATTTGTAATGTATATACAGTAGGGGAATGGTTGTTTATCTGTATGTATGTAGTTATTTATATATTTATTTTATGTACTAGAAACTATAAAGAAAGCCGCTTTGATACTCGGTGGTAAATGGTAGGATTGTTGTGTAAAGCTGTGAAGGGTTATGAACCTTTGAGTTTGGTTTATTTCCTTTACATGTTTATCTGTGGCTGAATTAAATGGTAATTTACACTTTCATTGGCTCTGCAAGAGATGTCATGCTTTTACTGGTGTCTTTTAGTTTGTTTGTTGGTTCATTTGGGTTTTTTTTTTAGATGGCGTGTAAATTTTTATTTTTATTTTTTACAGGAAGGATTTCAATCAAACATTTTGGATTGATGGCGCACTGGGAAAGCTGTAAAATCTGAGTCTGGATTTGAATAAATGTGTGGTTTCAGGAATTTAACCACGTTCTCTAACATTTCAAGAAACAGTATAGCAATTTTGACATTCACCTTAATTACGCAAAAGCTACTGAAACACTGTTCACAAAGCCTCAGGTGTGAGACAGGATGAACAGATGCACAGAATTGTTCAGCCTTGGTGGAAGTTTTTGGGCTTAGTAATAGAAAATAGCTTTTAAAAATTACTGGATTAGTAGTAAAAATGAAAAATTGAATAAAAACAAGATTGATTGATACTAAAAATGATATTGTGCGCCACCAGTGCACAATATCATTTTGTGGAGTAACCAGATAGAAAAGGCGTGCTGAGCATTAGAGCCAAGTGTGGTGCTGGTCAGTGAGGTGGACATTGAGTAATAGAGCTTATGTCCTTCTCTTCATGCCCATAGAGCTGCAGTTTCACTGTCATGTGTTACGTCCCACGTCGGCTGACTGCTTCCCCTTCATGCCACTACAGCAGTTAATTAATGAGAGGTGAGTGAGGGATCAGTTTCTGACTGTTCCCAGGTGGTGATGGAAAATTAGGCTCCTTGCTCTGGGGAGAACCATCTGGTGCCACAGTGACACAAAATAGGCCAATGATGGGGCTACTGGGCTTGCTGGGTAATGGAGTTTATTTGAACACCTTTTATGAGAAGGTTCCAACGCTTATTATAAAATCAGATTTGGACACATCCTCCATATCCTTTATTTATTGAAATGATAAACGTATAAATAAATAGCCTAAAAAGTATCTATCTAGCTGTCTATTTATCTATGTGTCTGTCTGTCTGTCTATCTATCTATATCCAACAGTCCGTCCGTCCGTCCATTCATCCATCCATCATCCATCCATCCATCCATCCATCCATCTGTCTGTCCGTCTCCCTGTCTTTATACCTTCATAACTATTTGTTTACTTGTTTATTTGCTTTCTCTCTTTTTCTTCTTTGTTTTCTTTGTTCCTTACTTCGTTCATTCAAACTGTTGCCTTTGCTGTTTCAATTTGACTGCTTATTGAAAGGCAGCTACAGTAAGCTTGTCCCACTAGTCACTTCGTGACATTCAGTTGCTCACAACTTGAATCAAATAAGATTGAACAATTATGTTCACTGCTATTGTGTGGGCAGGAACATTTCCTCCCACTTACAAGGAGCTTTTCATAACAATTAGGAGACAGACAGAAAAGAAAGCTGCAGAAAACAGAGAACTTCTGCTTTCAGTAGTCAGTGTCTGGTGGCTTTTCTTAGCTCCCCTGGGGGATTTTTTTCTTTGCGGTCTTTTGCATGTGAGGATATCTTATTAGACACGTTCTGCATATCATCCTCATTTCCCATCCTCTCCAGTTTCTGTATCGTATTTTTCTTTTTTAAATTTTTACTTAGGGCAGAGTTTGTATTGTATTTTCACTTATTGACATGTCAAATCAGAAAAGCCAGATAACAATTATAGAATGCAGATGCATTTGATGACTAATTAATTAAAATTTGGCAATAAGTTAGTTCAATTAAACTAATTGGAATGAACTAGCTAACCCTTGGGAGCCACATGCAGGACATTGCAGTGTCTAACATGTGAGAAAGTATGGCACTGCATCACATTTTTCAACTGCAATAAACGAAAACTCCATGATTATGATATTTTCTTCACTGAAACTTGATTCTCGAAGCCAAATTAAATTTTTTTTTATCCATTTAAAGGACTCTAGTACATGAATGTATTATGTTTTGTCAACTACAAAGGGACCCTAGAGGGAACTTAAAATTATTTTATGCACAAATGGGCACTTATCCCCCCTCAAACCAAAAGGGTCCAGTGTCTCCCTTGAGTCCAATAGTCCTTTAAACTACTAGGGGTCTTTGTTTTAATAGAATATGTTGGCAGTGGGATATTTAAAAGGACTACTGTGCTCCCTGTGGAAATAAAGTTATTCATCTGGAGTTTTGCTGTAAACTAGACCCGAGTGCTTTCACTTCTTTGAAGGAGTGACTGATTCAAAAGTATGAAGCAAAAGGACGTGTTATGTCAAACCTCACATCTTTGAATAGCACTACCGGCTTGCTATACTAGTGCACCAAAGTGTTTGGATTGACTGTTGAAGGTGATAAAATGGGTAAGTGTGGAGGATTATGTGGGAGGAATTGATCATGCCCAAATGTACGGTATTGTTAAAGGCAGAAAAATACACTTTGAGGAAAAGAAAGATGTTTAAGAAATCAATGGACAGCAGGGTTTTCTTACAGAGCAAGGAACCAAGAACTATTGGTGCCCCCCCACCGAGTCTTGAAAAACACCCCTAAGGTCTCAAAAAGAGCACTTTATAAAGTTGCAAGCAAAACCTCAATTGAATTATTACCACATATATTGTGGAGAAATATTTTCTCACTGCTCATTGCCAAACTTAGCTGAAGGTATCTCCTAATACATGTGTAAACCTGTAGCATACACAATAAACACTGATTACATCCTGGAGTTTCTTTTTGATTTATTAAGCCACCTGTCTGGTTGTACCTGCTGAGCGTCACCCTGCAGTTTTTAAGTTGACATAACAGGCAAGTAGCGGCAAGATGGGACAGGTTGCATCACAACCCTGATACTAAATCATGATTAAATGTCAATATTACTTACTTACTTTAGTGCAGGCAGACACGTCTGGGCACTCACTGACACCTGTGAGAGTCTTTGGTGACATAGTGACATCAATCATGACTGTATCGATATTTAGAAATCAATTCTAATCATCAGTTCTAAAAATCTGATGAATAAAATGTTCTGACTTAGATAAATTTTCAAATTTTAAATTTCATACAAAATCAGTCAGAAGTGAGGTCTGGAAAAAGCACCACTAATACAAGAATGGATCAAAATTGTAAAAGAAAGAATGTGGAAAGGCTTAATATATTTCATAATTAGTTATTTAAATTATAATTGAACACCAACATTAATATTACATATTACATGGAGTAGTTACCTCTGCAGTTTTTTTTTAAACATATATCTACATCATCTCCATAATGTACCAGCACCAAACACATTATCAAAATTTATTCTTTACCAGCTGTCAGGCAACAAATTCAAATGATAAAATGAAAATAAAACTTTTTTGTTTATTCATTGATTATCTGGGATGGTTAGTTTTTCTAGTGTTGTCAAATGTGTTTCCCCTTCCTTTCTCTCTAATTTGTTGGCTTTGTGGGTTTACCCTGGAATTCATTTAATGCTTGTTACGTTAACTTTAAGGGCAAAGCCAGCTATTCATCCAGCGTGTTCTAAATCTGTGGGGTCTGCATCCAGGAGAGTGAATCTGATCGGATTCTGAAACAATCTCCTTTTGACTTCAAGTACTATCGGGTGCAGTTGACAGTTAGCCCATATTACCTGCTTCTGCTAGTTATTTCATTCTTTCTGTCTTAAACCGTAACTCAAGGCAATTCTAGAGCTGGATTGCAGACTGACCGGTAGGTTTGTCACATAATCCAGCTCCCTTTATCCATCGGTTGATCCCACTCTCTATTTTACCTTCATTTTGGAACAATACTAAGCAAGAACTTGTACAATAACACCTCACCTGTTGTATCTGCTGCCTTGTTGATTTACAAATTATTGTGTATTTTTGTTGGTTGCAGGAACAGATTATCACAATAACATTGCCATTTTACCTTCAACCATTGTAATCTCAGTTTTACAGCACTTAACTGCAGAAACAGATTGCGCTATGTTAATGAGCGTAGCACAATGCAAACAACTGATTCACCTATGCTAATACACAGCCAACACAAGGCAGCTGCATGATATTATTTTTGTATCCACACATTCAAAACATATAATCTTCCTGCTTTATTTTCCACACACACTCAGAACACATCAGTATCCACAATCTCTCAAAATTCTCCCAGTGGCTGCATTATACTGTCATCTAAATGCAGTTTGTGTGTGGCTTGTATTTCACCCATGAATGCATCATCAGGGGGGTGGTAGCATCTCTCTCCCTGACCTGATTTTTGTGAAGACTTGGTGTAAATGTATGAGTCAGACTGAGTCAACATGAGAGTGCGGAAAATCTACATCAAACCACAAAGTTACACAAACATTTTTTGTGCCTTTCAAAAAAATAAATAAGTATTAAAAAAAAAAATCGAATCTCAAGAATGAAATTCTCAGAATCTCAAAAGTGTGTGTGTGGTGTCTTTAAATTCTTTATTTTTACCCAAAAGTTATAAATTTGTTTAGAATAAGTTGTATGTGACTATTTGAGACATTTTTGGTACAGAGTATTTGAAGATTAGTATGAATAAATGTATGAATTAGTCCGCTAATGGGTTCAGTAACAATCCTGTTATGGAACTCAAGCTCCGTTTTTGCATGAAGAAAATTTTCTTGGCCTCCATTAGCCTCTATGACATTACTCTTAATGAAATCAAGACGAGAAGAAAATATAAGATTCAATATGTCAGCATATTTATGCCAGTCTCAAATTCCATTTTAGCCTGAATTGTCAACAAGAGCTCTGGAGACATTGTAGATTATTTCCAAAAAGGAGTGATGAGAGCAATGCAGCCAATCCACCCACCCTCTACCTGTTCCTCAGTCGTCTCTCAGGGGTTTTCACCTTGGCTGTTCGAATGCAGTGATAACTTTGAGTGTGTTCTTTGAAGCATAAATACCTGCTTCCTCATGGGGTAACAGAGTGCCTCTGATGGAGTGCTATATAATACGAGTTCTGTTCATCATTAATTGATCCCATCCATGCCTTATGGTATCACACTTTCATAATTGATGTATTTGATAACCTTAAGTTATTTCTATAACCCACATTGAGAAAACCATCATCAAGCATCTTAGATTGTTATATGTTTTTTGCCAGGGATTTACCCTGAAAAATATGAAAAGAAAATCTAAATAAACATTTAAAGATTGAGTAAATAAATACCTCACTAAAAGAATAGAAAAATACTAACTATTGCATTAATAAAAGAGTAAATAAAAATACATAAGAGGCGACATCTCTACCCACTGTGCCACTGTGCCGACCAATTGTATACATACAAACATAAAATAAAAAATCAACTATGAGAATACAAACAAAATAAAATAATAAATACAATATAAAATAAAGTATGTTAATAACCAGCAATGAAACCTCAGTAAATGCATTTTTAGAAAATGAAAAGATTAAAGAAAAGGAAAAACAATCCAAGAATATATAAACATATTTAAAGATAATTCCCATGATAAATAAATATAAAATACATGACTATATAGTATTATTGATGAATAAAAGGATAATTAAAACATTCCCTTTAAAATTAAGTAAAAATCTTTTCTAATTAACACTTGCAAAGAAAATAAACTGAGTTATAAATTTGCTGTGATTCATTTTCTCCAGAAGAGATAGAGACCATCCCTTACACCTTCATTACAGCAAAAATAAGAAAGTGAGCCAACCAGGCTACAGGATTCCACTGTTTATAGTTAGCTGTCGGAAAGACACACGGGAGACAAATCATGTGATTTGAAGGAGTAAAATACATGCAGAGAAGAAATTATTGTGCCATGGGTGGAGGAAAATTATGCTCCTTGTAACCCCACTGCTTATTTTTGAACATAGACATGAATGTGCTGCACTTTCCTTTGTATCTGTTCCCATCACTTCTCAACCTGCAAAACTTTGATGTTTGACATTGTTGTATTGTTGTTGTGTGTCTGAGCCATCTTTAGCATATAATTTATTCTACAGGACCGAATAGGCCACTTTCTTCCTTCGCTGTCAGACTGTCCCTAGAGTCAGCTGCTCCATGTTGTTGTCATTGTGCCTGCTCCTGCGTGCATGAACCTTTACACCTTATGGATACTGCTCTGTGTTTTGCGCCTGACACCATTAATCACTGAAGTATATACACAAACAACACGATGTGTGCTCATGCAGCGAGTTTGCCAAGGGAAATAAACAAGTTTTTCCCAACAAAGCTTCTCAGAAATCAGTTCTGATCACACTTCTCATAAAGAACCAAATGTAGGGGAATTTTGGAGGCATCTGAAATCCTATGCCTGAGTTTCTTTGTTGTCTGCAGAGAAATATGCAAAAGAGGATTAATTGAAAATACACTTGTCAAAGAATCAAACTGTTTCTGTTGCACAAATGGAGTTTTGCTGCCCCGAGGGCTTATCAGAAGCATAAACACTGCTTCAGATGCAGAACAGAGAGGAATTGTCTGTGTGTTTTTGAATGTTTGAAATGCTATGTTGGATTAATTTAGGCATTTAGCATTTGTTTGAGGAAGTAGAGGATTATTCTTGACGGGCAGGTTGACTGGTCTTGTTGTGTAATGTGACTGCAGATTTCTGTGTTTGGTGTGTTTGTGTGTGTGTCAAGCAAGTTTTAGCTGCTGGGCATTGCTTGTTTTTCATTGCTTTAAATTGCCTTAGCTGGATTGTTTACGGGTTTATTTTGGAAACCTATCAAGATTTTAGGAAAATGTTGATGGACATTAATTTTTTTTAACATGTTTAGACACATGTTTTAAGATATCCACAGGTATAAAACAAAGAAATAGAGAGTTAAATGTAAAAAGAGTAAAAAGAAATGCTCAGAAATAAAATTTATTAAAAAGTAGTGCTATTTCTTCAAAGAAATGCTGCATAACAAGTAAAATACTACACAGCGTTAAATACTTTTCAAAAATGGAGCAGAGACTTTATCAAATAGTGTACTATAAAACAAGAATAAAATTCATCATTTTGATGTGTTTAAGTGTTGTGCCAGTACTAATGTTGTACAGTACGTAGAGGTGGAATGAGTTTAATTTACCGTTATAATTAAAAGAAAGGGCATGGTGTATTATAAAGTAATTATATGTTTGAATGTGATATTAAATCTGAAAGGTACTACTGAATCAATGCAGTGGAGTGCAATAGCACACTCAAGGGAAACATCACTAGTGTGTTTACATGCATATTTGCTCCAGTAGTTTGTTTTTGATGGTGATAGAAACCTGTATTTTATTCAAAAAGAACTTTCAGTGAATGTCTTAATTTAATCAGTAAAGAAAAAACAATTCACAAAACAAAAGCAACAATAAATTCTCAGGTAAAGCAAACGGAGTGTACAACATTTTACACAAAAAGTCATTACTGTCCCAAATCTCAGTCTTCTTTGTGAAGGATGTTCATATTTCTTCCCTCTACCAACCCAGGTCGTCAATGATCTTTTTGTCTTCACTCATCAGAACTCATTCCAGAATGTAAGTGTTCTGGTGTCTCACATACAAACCTTAAACCAGCTATTCTGTAACATATGCATATCGTCCGAACCTGTTTCTGTGTTGCAGTGGACAGATACTGTAGGTTGATCCTCATTCTTTGGTCATAGTCTTCACAAGGAAGTGTTCATTTTGAACTACTTTGACAAAATCTTTGTTATTAGTCCTAATTTCTCCATTTTTTACATTTCTTTTTTTGACCACATGGAAGTTACTAGTGGACCGTCCACTAGTAACTTGGAGGAGGATATTAATTGCAGCATTCATTTTTGGGAGATGTCTGAAAATGTTTCTGCTGCTTGTATAAAGGTTGTTATCTAACCTAGTACACAGAACCTGATATTAAAAAGGTTTTAAACACCACATAACTGTAGGCTTGCTGTGTCATTTGTAGGCATTCATCCATCCAACATTATTCTTTCTCATTAATAATAATTATGTTGAATTGAAAAATGTTTTGTGACTACTGATGAGATAATGAAGAGACAACCCTGATATCTTTTCAAACTGTGATCGAATGAACTTTCAAGTCAAAAAGTTGGGAAAAAAAAACAAAAACCTCTTTGTCAAGAGAGCTAATTTGTCACTGTGTTTGTGATGATGCAAATGTTAGCCATCTTTCATGAGTCAGCAACATGTACAGTAATTGGAACCAGACTAATTAGCATGGACTATCATGACGTCTGGGTAAGCAGTTTTGTGGGACAGCATGAACACAGACGTCTCAGTGTGCAGGGAGTGACCCAACAAGTTGGAATAACTTGACGATATAAAGAAGACAGAAAGAGGTCATTTGAGGCATCACAGTAATGAGTAACTTGGTGTCAAAATATTCTGTTTTCCAACAACACCACTTAGGGATCCTATGTGGAGTTCAGTATTGCTCAGTGACAATCGTGTTTGGCAACCGCTGTATTTTCACATGTAGTTGACAAAACAAGAAAGGCTTCAATTTGGAAATGGATGTTAGTTTGATCTTTATTTGTGTTCAGCTCTGTTTTGGGATTTTGTCATTAGCGTTAAGAGATTCACAATGCTCTCTAGAAAGTTACTAATTGTCTTCTTGTTGTATTGGACTGAGCAGGTGTAATATAAACAGCCTTTTTTGGGTGTCCCCAAAACAGTGGTCAAACATGATGCTAATGATAGCTGTGACACTGAACAAAATAGTCATATTCTAAAAAGCACAAACAATGAACCAAAAATGCATTGAAATTAAGTTGCATTTGCCTACCATGTTTGAGTAGAGGATGCAATCGTATATCTTCTGAACTGTGTCTATCGTCACCTGGACAAGGCAGTTAGCACCTTGAGAATCATATTTTTTGACCTCTCTAGTGCCTTCAACACCAGCCTGCCGACTCTTCAAGGTGAGAAGTTGACGGCAATGCAGGTCGCCCACCCTGTAGTGTCCTGGATTGTTGACTACCTCATCTCCAGAAAACTGTATGTGCCAGGAAGATGTTTGTTGTTTGGAGCTTTGTGGTACAACAAATAAGGGAATTACAGGAATCAGCAAAACAGACTATGCTTTATCACTATCAACTCATTGTTGCTTTGGTCTTTTTGGTTGTGTCGACAATAGGAAAAAATACAGCATCATTAGACTGTGTGTGTATGTCCTTGTACCACAGTCAATCTGCAGCACTTGTGTTGTGATTTGTACTCTTAACCTTAAAGTTTTATAGATTCAGGGTGATTGTTTCAGATGTTCAGTCAGGACGGATAATGATCATACAGCCATTCTGTTGCACTCCACCAATTCCTTTAATACCAAAGACAATTATCCCCTAGCACCAGAGCTGCAGATGTAACCTTTCATAAAACAAATATTGCATTAATTTCCTGCACAAACTGTAGTAGCTGGACCTGAAAAAATAATAACAGTGTGGAGTAGCTCTGACTGTTCTGTCACACACCCACTTAATCACCCTCATAAAACCCATGCATCATAGTTGGTGATATATATTTTCTATTCATATAGATATATATTTATATAAATTTCATCAATACACACAAATATCCAAATTTGGCATAGATCTGATGAGTCTTTCTGAAGTTTAGACACAGAAGTAAGAAATAATGAAACCTTGAACTTGTGTCTTACATTTATGAAGTACATCACAATGAAGTGACATTACCAATGTATCAAACTGTTAATGCCAATGTATTTATTTTCAACATTGTTGTATAAAAACAAACCTTAAGAGAATCTTCAATCCAGGCCTGAAGCGCACATGTTAAATCATAGAAAATTGCTTGACTGTAGGATATACTGTCTCAGAACATTAGAAAAATTGATGGATATAGACACTCCTTATTCTTAATTGTTTTGCAGGAGGATATCAGACACTGTCAGATGATCTGGCAAGTACTGTGTTGGAGTATACTTAGTATATCTATTGTATAGTAGCGTAGCATCACTATTATTATTATACAGTACTTTATCTACAGTCATCTACATTCACGTAGTGAGATGTTTTTATCTTTCCACATAATGTGGTTCCTTTCTTTATTTTCTTTTTGGGTTGGACAAGGGAGTAAGTGTGGTCACAAAGGGAGTGTTCTGAGAAAATAGTTTGTACAAGCAACTGAAGAAAATAAGAATACCAGACAAAAACTGCATGTATAACTTGAGGTTTCTGCTCTCTTTTAGCCTGTTGCAAACAATTATTCCTACATGATTATAACAGGAGGTAATTTACTCTATGTCTATTTTATAGCTGAAAATCTCCATGCAGACAGTAATTAAATGCACTGAGGCATGTTTCCCCTCAATGCCTATTTGGGCCATAGACAAGTTACTGCCATTAAAGTGCCCCAAATGACCACTGCTGCTTGCTGTGCCCATGTGTGTCATTGAATGGGTTGCGAGTCAGCCACAGATGGGGTCATGACATCAACTGAGTGAAAGTGGACCCGTAGACAGCAAAGACGGCCTGTAGATGATGCAGCCCCTCAGTGGATCTCCACAGCCTCGTCTGGGGACTCAGGATATCGTGGCTAGCTGGATATGAGGTTGAGGCAGGCCAGACTTTTTCATCCTCTTGGTTATGCAGGCTGGGTTTTTATGTAGGCCAGCTCAAGCCTGGGAGCAGCCATGCCAAATGAACTTCCTTAGTTGAATGTGAGAGCCAGCATTTTGGAGGAGCCTTCAGGGAGCCAAGGCTGTCATGGCATTGTGAAGCTCCTGCAAAAGGGAACCTCACTTGGTTTGGTTCTCTTGAAGTCATGTTTGCACATTTGGGGTGGCCTGCACATGAATCTAATGCTCAAATTCATGATTAAAGACTAATTCTAATGTATAACTACAACCAAGGCAGTCAGAGACTGCAACATCCCGCGACACCCCTGAATTCAAAATATTTAATAAAAGGCCTATGATCCACCATGTAGCTGGTGCATTCTATTTGTCATGAGGTTTCAGAGATGTGTGCCTAAAAAGGTATAAAAGTGAAAATGTAACCTTGACCTAGTTTTCAAGGTCAATGCTGTGATCTAATTGTCATCCCCTTGCCTCCCTGAATATAACGGCTTTTGTTTCGTCTTTCTATCTTATCCTCTTGTATCCACCCTTTGCATCACGTGTCTGCTGGAGCCTATCTCAGCTGGTTATGGGCAAGAGATGGGGTACACCCTGGATAAGATGCCAGCTCGTTGTGGTGCCATGTGAAAGACAAATTACCACACACACTCACACCTACAGAAAATTTGGTGTGACTAATTCACCTAAGGTGCATGTTTTGGAGGTGGGGAATCCACACAGACAAGGGAAGAACATACAGACTCTGCAGTCTGTGTGTGAGGTCTAGAACTGAAGAAGCCTCTTTGCTGGGACCTCCTGAGACACAGCCATCCCAAGGTAAAAGCAAAATGTGACAGAAAACATCTCTTTCAACTTTCATGAGAACTTTATGGCGGACCACTGCTATAGAAGATAATCTAATGTACATATTCACACAGACAATTTTGAACTTTGTCTAATGAATTTTAAAAGCAGATATTCCATTTGAGGGATGTTCTGTTGGAGACATCTCCACTTCCATATAATTAAATGAGTAGTGTATGTCACTGCTGCTCACAGCAGGACCTGATCACCACATTTATTTAACTGTCAAAATCCACCTGGAGAGTGTTTTAACAGAAAAGGTAAAAGCTGTTAGACTGTCAGGGGATCTCATACTGCCACAAAACCCTTTCAATAAGCATTTCTTTTCATCTTTCTTGAAAGCCTGGCTTTCCCAAAGCCTTTAGGGAGGTAACACATTGAACATGCATGCATGTGAAAAACATTTTTTTGGAGTTTTTGGCTTGACAGCATCATCGCGTTCCATTTGGTCACAGCTCCAGTCTTGATATAACAGTGTGAGAGACCAAGGCTGGGGCGGCAGTGGCTCAGTGGTAGAGCGGACGGTAGAGCTGATCATCCAACGTTCCAAGATTTCCGGTTTGATTCCCGCTCCTGCCCAAAAGAAAGAACACCCGGAGTGTGAGCTGACAATGGGAGTTGTCAGTTCACCTCCGGAGCACTGCCGAGGTACCCTTGAACAAGGCGCCATTCCCCTTACAAGCTGCTCATTTGGGCGCTCCACAAAGGGACTGCCCGCCACTCTACCTCCCCTGCATGCGTACAGACCCCCTTGTGTGTGTTTGTGTGTTCAGGGTCTGTACACACACACAGACACAACACACACACACACAAATAAAAAAAAAGTATAATAGGGGACCTTTAAGGTATATACTTGTCGGTCTGTACTGTGTAGGAGAAAGAGAGAGGTGACACAATCACAAAGAAGTGGGAGTGAAATAATTGTTCTATCTGAAGCAGGAGAAGAATGTGGAATAGAGGAAAACAGAGAAGAAGAGGAAGAAGAGGAGGTGGAAGTGGGGGCGACGAAGGCCAGAGTGGCAGGGGCTCGTTCCCGCTGAGCAGGCTGGGATAATCAGAGCAGGGAAATGAGCCGAGTCCCACGCAGTGCTCGGCAACCGCCCTGGAGCGACCGATGACAAGCCTGATGGATGGCAGCGCACAGTGAGCACGCTCCTTAGGGAGCAAGGTTGGAGAAAGGAGGTGAGGGGAAGACTTTGGAAAGTGAAAGCGGAGAGCCGCAGGTGATCAAATGCAGGGGAGACAGAGGAGGTGAACAAAGTGGTGAAAATCACTGAAAGATTGTTTTTTTCTCCAGGTACATCAGTGACATTTTTTAGATGAAGTTAAATATGTCTTGGAGGTAGAGCTACTCTCCAGGTAGAAACAAACATATTGGCAGAGTTAGGTAGGTTACTGAATCTGAATCATCGCCCACATCTCTAATTTCTCAGAGGGACTGCTTTTTCAAACATGCTATTCTGGTTGCAGAAATGTCCAAGTCAACCAGCAGGAACTAACAATGGGGTCAAATTGATGTGCTAAATGAATGACAATGACTGGAAAAGCGGTAGCAAGTTTGGCTATTCTTAACCATCACTGCAGCAGCTTCTGATTTGGAATTAAACACTACCAAATGATCATCCAGCCAAGATAACAAGAAAACAACTAGTTAAGTAGGTTGACTTTTGTACACAACCACAAGCTAGTATGCCTTAAATAATCCCGGACTCAGCATTAAGCCTGGCGTAACCTGGTCTGGTACAGGACTCTTAAAATCCTCACCAATTTCATAATCACGTCACATTTTACATGAAAGTGATAATAACTTCACAGATCATCTCCCAAGCATGCACATATATCGTTTGAAAGTAACTTGCCATCAAACACTGTAGGACATTATGTTCATCACATGAGAGGGATTGAGGTCCCGCCTTGTTCACATTATCTCAGGAGAAGCAGATGCACCTTAATGCAACATTAGAAATGCTGCTTTACCGATTTTAAATATCTGTTTTTGAATTGTTTGCAAAAATGTCTGTCATAATTGATATCAGCTCAAGCTTTATTGGACATCATTGGGCATCATTGGCGTCATGTCAGAATTTGGAGTTACATAATTTTCTGCCATCTTTTCACAGCCAAAATATTAATTCCATTTATTAATCTTGTCTGAGATAATCTGAGAGCAGGCTGGAAAGTTGCCTCTCTCTACCAGATGCCAGACACAGGTATTGCTATTCCAAACCAGACCTTTCTTCAAATTGTCTGGAAGTGTGAATTGACCCAGTTTGGCTGTAATGTGAGCCCAGAAAATATGGAACAATTTAGCTCAGCCATCAGTCGGCTTTGATTCAGGACAATCACAAGAATTCCCATCAGATTCACCTCCTAATACACATAATTTACTTTTTCTTACCCCAAAATTCAACTTTATCTCTTATTTTCACTATTTCAAAAGTTTCAGAAACCTTAAAAATGTTCAAAATTTAAATATAACAGGCAATCAACGTGGCTTTACAGGTGCACAGCTAACCATACTATGAATAGCATTGAATTTGAGTGAACAGTTCTGTTGCAGAACATTTTGATGTTTTTATACTATCAAATCAGCAGGTTTAAAACTAAATTCCCAATTCTGCAATACCTATAGAGTTATTTTGGTGCTCGTGTCAATGTCTTTTCATTTCCTTGAGCTCAGTGACATGAAAAATGAAGCATCCTGCTCTTAACTTAAACCAGCATTGATTTGTTGTACTCCCTATCCAGAACCTTGTCCTGCTGCCAAAGAGCAGTTTGTTCAACTGTCTGAAAAAAATATACCCCCTTGTCTTTTTTGTTGTAACACATGTCGCTGTACTGCTCTACTGAAATCACACTTTGGTGAAACCTGAGAGAAGACAAACTAGACTTTCTGGCTGGCTGGCCTGAAACCATCAGCAGCCCAAAGGGGGGCCACAAGGAAGAGCTTATTTTTGCGCTCCTTGAGGGGTGAATTTCCCCACTGTGGGACAAATAAAGGCTTGTTTTATCTTAAACCCAATCAAACTATCTCAAATCACACCAATCACTTCACTTGAGCATTTAAAGGGATGAGTGCCAGTTACCTATCAGGAGATACAATGCGCCCTTGTTACTCGCGGTTAATACGTTCCAGGAACCACACGTGAATAACGAATTCCGCAATATAGTGCCAAACTATTTATCTTATTATTTACGGTAATTTGAAAGTTTTTTGAACCCTCCCCATACTGATATTAAACCCCCTTCTATTTGTACTACCTTTCCCCACACTTTTATCGACTGTTTAAAGCACTTTTGTCTCACGGAAGTGCGCTGCTGTCCAACACTCATGGAACATTTTGGATGCCATCAGCCAATAGAATGCGCGTACGGTATCATGTGACTACCTGCTTAAAAATCTGGGATGAGGTGAAGTCGTGCGTGTCGATGCGCGAATGCGCGAGGGATTACTGCATATAAATGTCCACTTGAACATAACAGTGTGAAAACAAAGGTTTTTATAGCCTAAATCATCAGAATTGGCCACTGAGACTCCCAGCTCAAAAAATAATATACAGGTTTTTCATTTTTATTAAAAAAACAACAACCTCTAATTGATTGGGAATCACTATAAGAAACATTTCCAAAACAAATTTTCCTTTTTTTTAAAATATATTCATTTCTTGCTGTTTTGATGTGATTATAATGACTTTATTTGTATTTAACATGGATCCACTGACTATTTGACATCCTTGTAGCATCCTTCTGTGTTTTTGTTTTCTAGACCATAACTGTGCTGGGTTTTTTTTTTTTTTTCTTTTCACTCCCGCTGTTATCATCTGTGCTTTTTGGAGTTCTTTGACAAAAAGTTCATGCTGAGTGCCCCCTAAAAATATGAGTAAACGCGGATTTATTATCATTACATGGGCACATACTCCAAACAGATGATAATGTTGTATATAAACACATCGGTAGTTGTCTGCGTTGTACTTACTGCCAACCTAAAGAATAAGTTAATGAATGTTGACCAACCAATGCCTGTGAAGAATAACCAATGTATTAATTGATGAAAACAACATTACATACAGACTCTTCCTTGTGAAGCTGATAGAAGCAGCTTTAACATTTCAGTACAGCGTCAGGTCCCTATAACATGTTTGTGTGCATATTAGCATGTGTGTGGGAGCTCAGTTTCAGTAAACGCAGTTGTAGTGGGTGCAAAGAGTGTTAAGTCATTAGAGAGTGTGATACAGACAGCAGATGGAGAGATCCTGCAAATGCTGAGTGCAGAGGAGTGTTTCACACTGTGGTCAGGACAAAGCTGGGTCCTGCAAAAGAACATGCTCTGCATCCACAGACATCAAAGACAACATGCCAGGGCAGGTGAAAAATTGACTGATGAGCTTATCAATGGAAAATTTAAATCCAGCATCTAATCAATATTGATGAATAAAGGCATCAGTAGGTCCTGGCATACAGAGGGAGGTGCATCACATCATATCAGGGTGTACACCTTGAAAAAGGCAGCTCAGGTTCCCCACTGTGTCCTTGAATCTAAAGAATAGTCCCATCGTGGGGTTACTACACGACCCCTACAATCTGGAATCTTATTTTTATCATTCTTAATTTGATCGTTAGTCAAGAACATTGATCCAGATTATGATGTGGATCATGACCCTCTTGGTGGAGCTAAAAGGTTCACAGGCCAGGAAGAAAAGAGTGTAATTTATTCTTATGGAGATCAGTTTTAATGGCAACCCATCCAATAATTTCACGACCAATGCAGTGAATCGATCACCAGAGAAGTTAATATTTAGAGCTGCAGTGGTAGAATGGGTTCAAACTATATCATCTGTCTTGAAGCCAATTTGTACAGCTTATGGTAACATGTAAGATATTGCATCTAAGTTCACAACGTGTATGCAAAGGGAAATATGACTTTACCCTTGAATATTTTACAAGGTTTAATTTCTACAAGGTTTAATTTCTCCATCACCACATAGCCATATTCTGTGTTCTATGCTACCTTGACAACCAGACGAAGTGTGTGTGTGTTTGTGCTTGTGTATGCTTGTGTTCAGTCTTGAATTATAGAGAGACAAGGCTGGATCCGTCAGGGAAAGCACCAGAAATAGTTTGTGGAGATGCTAAAACTCCTGGGTGCCTTATCTTTTTCACGTTAAAAAAAAGTTGTTTTTTTAAAGTTGCCTATCTAAGGAAGTCACAGATTGCACACAAGGTTATTTCAGGCTTATGCATTGCTTCAAGTCAGACATCCTCAAATTATTTCAGTTGCTATGGCTATTACTTTTTCTAACTTGGGTCAGTTTGACTAGATGTTTCATACATTTTGAGACATGTAGTCTATCACTTATTAGGTTTAGATTAATGTCAGTATTGTCTTTCTTGGTCTTGACTTGGTATAGCTGGGCTTGCGCTAGTCGATCCCCACTACTCCATAGGCGAAGTAAATTCCAGAGAGCTATAAGGTTTATAGCCTGCATAGCCACAGTGGCGTTCTTATTTTTAGGAAAAAAAGGCTAAAACTTACAACTTTTTTGGACTCGTGAAAATCCCCGAGCGATAACATAAGGAAACAAACTTTTTCTCTCGCTAGGCAGCGCGCATGCCGATGGAAATAGCCGAAATGACCTGAACGCTCCCAGTCATTAAATATGCACTCGGGTCATGACCTCCTCTCATCCAATGAAAAAAAAAGAATTCTATTTTTACAAGCTAAACCTGCGAATTGGTGTACAACAAGGCGAGGACGATCGATCGAAAGGAAATGAGAATGAGTGTTTTATAGTAGATTTTGTGTTAAAATTCTAATTGAAGAACAAATGGTGAATGCTGAGAGGGGGTAGGAGTGGTGACAGACCGATCAGAAGGTAAATGAAAGATATTATCAATACTTGTTTGTAGTCTTAGACTTTTGATCCCCATGACCGTCAGGAATAACCAGCGATGCATGTAAATGTGTATTCACCTCGCTTGCTATAATAGGAAGTTAAACTTACAAGTAAACATTGAGTAATACCAAGAATCAAATTTATTAAAATCAAAGTGTCTAAGTCAAAGTTAAAATGTCTTCTAGTCTAAGTAAAACTTACAAGTAAACATTGAGTAATATTTTATATGACTTTATCTTCACATAGTGAATGCAAGTTTTCAATTGTTGAATCTCACATTTATACCTACATAAAGTAGGATAGAAATAAAGATAGTTAAGCTTGAACTGTTGACTTTGGTGTATTTTTGTAGGTAAATTGAACAGAAGATTTTGCCCTCAGAATGCACCAGAATGCAGGTAAAAAAAAAAAAATTCTAAAAAGTTTCGACGAGCGTGGTTTTACAACCCCAACGATTGAAGACTTGCATTCACTATGTGAAGGTACAGTAATACAAATATATTACTCAATGTTTACTTGTAAGTTTTACCTAGACTAGAAGACATTAAACTATGACTCAGACACTTTGATTTTAATAAATTTGATTCTTGGTATTAATCAATGTTTACTTATAAGTTTTACTTGCTATTATAGCAAGCTGTCTTGGACACAGAATGTGGCTTTTTGTGGCTTACTCAATTCTTTTACACTGAGCCACAGTGGTTTAGTCATACTACCTCTTACTGCAAGCCCAGTATAGGATGCTGGCCTGCAATATAAGTAGCCTAATTTTTAATATCCTGATGTATATGGTATGATTTGTGTCCAGCATATAGAATGAATTATGCAGTTCCTTCACTCATATATCATCATGTTAGGGCTTGTATAAAGCTTTAAAAATGTAATAACATAATCAAAATTTAATATTGTGCTGCGGAATTTGCTAGCATTAACTTGTGAGTTAAAATACTTTAGGTGAGAGAGCATGACAGTCAGTGTAACAGTCTGGCAGCTCAGGGAATGTTCATCCATACCAGTGGTAACATGGTACAATGAACGTGCAAAGGACATATAAGATTCACCAAAAGCTGTCACCAAGAGGCTCAGTCCAAACCCGCGGGCTCTTGAGAGCCTTATAAATAAATGAGCGGAGCAAAACGACCCTGCCTGACTCTTGTAATTCTTTAATTGACCAGAACACGGGCCCCAAGGCCAATTCTTGAGATGACTTTGTCTCGTTCTTCGTTTATACTCATACCTTATTAAGCATTCATGTGATCTTTACTGTGAACGGTAAGCGTGGGCAGATCTTGGCATTTGCGTCAGTTAAGCAAAAATCACTGAGTGCTCTTGGAATAACAGGGATGACATATTTATTTGGGTAGGTCACAGAGATAAATTTCCCTCTTGTTCCAGACTGTGTGTGGAATAAATGGAAACGATTATGCTAGTAGAATGCAAATGCCAACTTATGAGCTTAAACAACATGCACCTGAAAATGAATTACATAACAGGGCACCAGTGCATATTATTATTACATGCCTGCCTTGTAGCTCTGGGGCAGGATTCCCCTAAAGGTACCTGAACTGGAACAGGTGGTGTGTTGTATTCAACATGTACCTGGAAAACTGCTCCCAGCTGCATCTACCCTCTATGAAACATAAGCCCAACTTTGTATGTATGATATGATGCGCTATTGTGTATGATGCACCTAATTTACTTTCTCTTACCCCAAAATTCAATTTTAACTTTTACCTTTCCTATTGTCATCACAACCTGAAACCATTATCTTTAGTTGTAGCCAATGTTTCACCACACTGACATAAATCAGAGCGTAATGAGGCTGTCTGTATTCTGGACATGTCATCCATAAGATTTACTGAGCCCATTGATGCTGTGGCATCTTAAGCACAGCAAGTTGCAACAGTTTAGTACTTTTATACCTAAGAAACCCATTAAATGTCATTTATTTCTCTATTCTCTATTTATTTCTCTATTATCCTGGTTGTGGTTTGATTCCTCAAGCTTGTGATTAGATCACTCACGCATGTTCCTTTAGAAACTTTACTGACTGATATGCTGCCTCCAGGTGGGTAAGATTTATATTAATGTTACTAAAATCAGCCGACCGTGACTTTCACTTCACCTTCAGATGGTGCAGTGATGTTGGATTAAAGGCTCAGAGAGGATGAAATCTTATTGAAGTAGATTATTTGGTCCCTTTAATCCATTGGTGCGCTTTAGATTTTTGTTTGGTGGGTTGGAACTTATATATTCTTTTATACAATTCACTCTTAATAGTAGCAAATACAGATAAAGGCACTACATTAAATTATAGATCACAACAACACATGAAAGAGGACACATTATTGGGTGCATGAGCAAAATATGTTCTGACAACAGTCATCAGGCAATTCCAAGACAATCTAAAGTAGTAGTAGTAGTCTTTTTTCATTAGTGCCATACTTAAGGATGATAGGTTGTTGCCATGTGGCCAGTCAAACTGACAGTGCCACCTTTGCCCACCCTTCTAGACACTTCCCTGCCCCAGTTCAACTGAGATTAATCAGAATTTTTTTTGTGATCCTGGACCAAAGTGATGGCCCTGGTACCTCAGGGCCACTTTGCTGGCATGCCCGAAAATGAATCAATCACTGGTTGTGGCTGCTATCAGAGCACAGCGTTAGAAAACTGTTTGTCAAATTAATTTTGTTATCACTTTGGGAATTGACACATAATTTGGAAAAAAAAATTTGATAATGTTGCAGCGGACGCTCCTTCTCACTTCCAGATCAGCATCCCATAGGAGCCATGTGTCAGATTATCTCCTTCATCCTCTCTCCGCTCTCTCCTACTCCCCCCTTGCTTTCTGCATGCAGAGAACTAAGTCATAAGGAGGCTTTGGTACCTTGGGGAATGACATCGACATGTAGGAACACTGCCAAGCTGGTACAGTAAGATAGGCATGCAACACTGTGCTACTCCCAGCAGATAAGCCCATTGAGGGAAAGCACAGAGGCAGAAGGCATAGGGCTGAGTCTAGCACACCGCAGGGGTCAATGGCTCGATTATCTGCCCTCTCTAAGAGCGCCTATTGTTGCCAAAGGCCCATTTTATCTCCAGGCACTAGAACTCTGACACAAATGAATAATCACAGCTCCTCTCGCCACATGGGCTCGATCCATCTCAGGGAGGCAGAGTTTCATCTGAACACAGAGGGCAACTCTATATCTGCACTGGTTGAAATCTGCATCTGTCTCCATGTGATGTGAAAAGTATACAGAGGAGAAAAAAGGACTTGGTGGGTTTTGGAGAATAATGAGTCACTGGTGGACATTGGTTATGGTAATCAACCTCCCCACCCTAAGCAGTACTCCACTGTAATTTCCCTGCTGGCGCTCCACTGACTGACTTTTATTGTTCTCTGCAGCCCTGAAGGATTCCATCTGTCAAACATCTAGTTATACAGGACTTGCCATCTTTAACCCCTGCCCAATTGAGTCAGCTGCACTCACTTAGGCTTTAGATATTTGTTGGCTGTGCAGGAGCTAAACGGTGTCATAGATACAGCGCACACTTAAACTTGCATTACATGGTTGGAGGGGTGAAAGTGAAGCGTTGAGCAATTTTATTCCAGCATGACTGTTTGGTCCAACCACACACATACCCTGGTCCAATACTGTTTATTTACTGGGCCACTTCAACAAGTCACACGGAAAAAAGGAAAAATTATTGTGTTTACCTCCATGGTTATTCAAGGACACAGCACGCTGAAAAAAGAAAGCAAAAAGATTAACATAAAGAAGCCACAATTGTTCACAACTACAACAAGCAACAATACATTTTAAAGTTAGAGGAGTCATTTTAATGAGAAAAATTACAGCTTATTAAAATTACAGAAGAGGAATATTAGGGATTCCTCTGCCGACTTTGCCTTTTGAGGAAATAACTTTAAAATGGATCCCTCAATGCCTCTTTTGGCTGTAGATTGACTCTAAAGCAGGAAAGTATTTACCCCATGAGAATTAAAGCAAAATGGAATTTTTATTTGGTTATGACAACAGTACCATAGGATCTCACGTAGCTTTCTTTGCAACTCTAAGGCTAACATATGCCACAAAATAACATCAAATTATTGATATTTGCCTGTATTGTTTACCTGCAAATAATGTCCCCTGGTTGTGTGGAATATTTGTTGGCACAGTCATGCTAATGATGCTAACAGTTAACGAGTTCCCAGCATTTTTGTTGCTGTGGGCAGACTCGAACTCCTGCAGGAAATTGTTTTTTTCAGCAAAACTTGTATACAGATAAAGGCAGGAAGTGCTTTAAAAGAAAAAAGGAATATATTGACTTGGGACTTGTTGAAACACAGTGGACCAACACCAACAAATGACGTGGACCCCGAAACATAATTTAAAGCATCTTGGACACTGGCCAAAATTACCTTTAATTTGAAAAGAAGACTTTTCCTTGTGAAACTCCACCAAGTCACTGAATTGACTTTGCTTGACAATTCCTTGGAGGCTGCAGTCATCCCTGCCGTTTGTGCACCTCTTCCTTCCACTCTTTATCCTTCCAGTCAGTTTTTGGTGAATATGTGTTTGTACAGCCCTCTGTGAACAGGTAGTTCTTCAGCAATGATCTGTGGTTTCTCTCTTCTGTATGGGGGGGGGGGGTGTTTCCTGGGCAATTGTCAAGTCACCATCCCTCTCCATGATTTATGATAGAATATGTAAGAAACAGACAGAGGTTGATGGTTTTATAAATAAATCCTCCTTTTCTGAGCAGGTTGGGATTTCATTGGTTCATTTTTCTGGATATGTATAAATCTATGTATGTATGTACAAATGGTCTCTGCCACTTCCTGTATCCCATTCAATTTTAATCAATTAATGAAATATGGCTGCTCACAAAAAAGACCTTTATTCTTACTGCTACTTCATTATGACAAGAACAAGGATGCCACTCTGGATGAAAGTAAATTGCAGAGAGAGGATAAGGTAGGAATTAGAAGGTGAGGCTGAGTAGCAGGTTGCTGGACTGACATATCGAACAACACAAGAGGCCAATGCACCTCATTGAAGGATCCTCCTGAGGTGTAGAATGGATTATGCCATAATGAAAGTGTTACCCTCACAGAGGTCCCACTGTGACAAAGAAGCAAAACAATTATGTTGACTGAGAAAGGTCAGCATTAATACATGATGCAGTTAACCTGTCAACCTGCTCACAAGAACTCTGTTGATGCAGGTTTTCTGACACTTCCTTGAGGCGTTGAAGGGGACAGAAATGGCCACTGTGAATATTAAAAGAATTTCCTCCTTTAATAAATAATTATAGCTGGATTTTTGGACTTTTTGTTCAGGAAAAAAAACAACAACAAACAAAAATATGTCAACTGAGTGAGTGTTGCACACATTATCAATATTATAATCAGCTTCATGTCAGAGACCAGTTGTTTACAGCACTTTATAGCTCTTTAAGTTTCAGTTGGGTTTTCACTTTAATTATTTAAGCTGAATTTAAGGAACACTTGAAAAGACACTTCCAAACTCTTATTAGCTCTTCTGTTAACATTGTTTCATTGTTGAAACAGAAAGAGATGTTATGTAATTTCAGTTGCATCGATGGTGATTCAGGGTGGCTGTTTGGGTTGCTTTTTATTTTTGTTAAAGATCTTAGACAATTATCGTTAATCGTTAATGATCTTTCAAAAATGAAACAATCTTAGACAAATATGGCCTTGAGAGACTTTATCTGTGTAAAATAGTTTGCTTAGATTAGAGACAACGACGTAAATGGCAAAAAAGGGTGATAAGAATTATAAGTTCTATAATCCTCAGTTTCTATCTTACATCTACTTGCTGCCTCTCATCAGAAACTCAAGAATGTTGTCAGAACCAGTCTAATTGTGCTATTTACAGATCAATAGGTCTTGACCATAAAGCTGCAGGAAGTGGTATAATCCTTTAGTCACTGTTAAATCATGACATGAAAATAAATGTAGCTGACCAGTCGAAGTGCTGACATGGAAGCAGATATAAATACTGAGCCCTGCAGACACATTTCCTTGTGCACTTGTAATGGGTTTGCACACAAGCAGCTCACATGCTTGCAAAGCACCGAGGGATCACGTGTGACTACGGGCACTTCAAACTCTTGTGCTCCAGTTGTCAGATTCCTGTGAATGATGTTGCAAGGCATTGTGTGCACGTGCTATTGACAGGCTCAAATCAACAGTGTAACCTGAGGGGTATCTACTGCAGGGGTGTGTTGCTTGTCCACCATGCAGCAGGCATGCTCAGGGTTTTGGGGCAAATCAATGACAACTGTGGTGGAAAAATCAAACCAATGTCAAGTACGAGCAATTGTTTGTGGTTCAGAAATACTGTGTTTCTGAATAAATGGGTGTATCCTACTTATTTATTTGTCAAATTCAAAAATTAACCAGCACACCTATGACCTGAATCATTCCTTTTATCTGTACTTATTTAATTGGGTTTCGTGATGAAGTCAAAAAAAGAAAAGAAACATTAAGTAGGTTTTGAATGAGCAAAATTATATCTTGTATAGATATAATTTTTTATTGATTTTTTTAAAAGTAGTTACTCAGATGCAGAGAATACAAATATAGAAAGAGAAAAAATATTATAAAATATAATTGTGATGAAAGGGGATTTTTTGCTTGTTTTGTCAGTTACAGTTAAAGTAATTTTGTTAAAGTAATAATATGCAAGTATGATCATTTTAACCATCATAAAAGCTGAATTTATTTCAGAGCTGTTTCATAAGACTGATTTATTATTATTATTATTATTATTATTATTATTATTATTATTATTATTATTATTATTATTATTTTATATACTTGAATGATCCCCTAGGGGAAATTAGTGGCACACTCTGTAGTTAGTTAGTAATCTTACACATGCATATATTATGGTATATTAGTGTACAGGCCCTGAACACGCAAACAAACACGCAAGGGGCCTGTATGCGTGTAGGGGAGGCAGCGTGGTGGGAAGCTGCTGCTTGTGTGTGTGTGTGTATTTGTAACTAGTAGTTGCGGAGTTGGTTCACCTATCAGCAAGTTCTCTGTTTTATATCCAACTTGTGACAAGAGCCTATGGTATTTTCATATTGGCGTCATATTGGCATAATACTACAGACTTGTGCAACGACCTCTAACCCTAAAAGTCAAAGCAGAATGAAGACATTTCATTTGTTACAATTGAGAAGGAGTGAAGCTGTAAAAAACTGTACCCAAGCAATATTCAAAACTAACACCTTTTAGTACTATTTTTTACAGTGTATTTTTCTGAAGGCATCTGTTTGTTCTTTTTCATTAAGTTTTGTTCTTGCTGTGCAGCACATTTAATCAGGTTGCCATAGGGACCAAATTAGTGCTAAGATTCAGGGCAATTACTGTGCGGCAACACTGCCTTTGTTACTTAGTGTGGGAGTATAGCCCAAGTTGTCGGGGTTGTGAGTATATGGAAAACATTGCTTTTATAATTTAAAAACAGGGACTGCTTTAAGTCTGGTGAAGCTACTGGTATAGATGATTGATGCACCACTGCTGGGGTTTATATTGCATTTTAAAAACAAAGATGATTAAAAAGATTAGTTTTTATGTAGTACGTAGATGATAGTGTCCTCACCTTGCAAAATGACAAAAATTTTTGAGGGTAAAACAGTACTCTTGTCTACCTGCCTTTTTTTCATGCCATCTGCAGCAAACTCCCTTCAGATTTACGTGCCTGTTATGGCTCCTTAATTTGACTCATAGCCAGTCCTCTTGGCCACGGCGCTCTGACTGTGAAGGAGCCTATTACAGCGCTGCTCTGGATTTAGAGATGACCTGGGTCACAGATGACATCAGAAACTCTCATTCTCCTGCCAGAGTCCTCAAAACTTTGGCAATGATGCGGCATCATTTTGAGCTTGACTGAATTACTGCTTTGCAAATGATCTTTTTGGACTGGAACTTTGCAGGCAAAAACTTTTTGAACAGCATTAAAGAACCAGAAAGTAATGTCATTTTGAAAAGTAATTTTGCAAAGATTGTTAGATTCGTTTATATTTTAAAAGATTAAACAATAGATCTGGCTGTTTGGTTTCCTCATTGCTGTATCCAGTTGAACTGTATGTTGTCTTCAGAGATGATCTGTCGCTCTGCTTTAAGGAATAAATTGCAGAACAAAAACATTGGGACAAGTTTAATCCCTGTGGTCACATTGGGGATTTAAACTCACCACAACCTTATATTATGCTGTTCCAATGTGAATACATGTTTCTGCACTACATTTCCTTTGAGGCCCTTATTTTTATTGGGAGAAAAAATCTATTCTTGCTTTAATATGCATCTAATTCTAACTATAAATAAAATTTTCATCAGTCACTCCTGAGAGCTGGATGACGGCACAATGAGAGCCACAACACAACACATAAAAATGTTAAGTTGTAGTTTTATGTAGTGTATTATTTATTTGTGGTGGAGTTACTTTGTCAGCCTCAGCTGGTTGCTTGGCAACATCAAGAGTGACTTTAAGACTCTTAGAAGTCACTTCTATAGAAGCTGTTTCCTGACAAATTAATGACATGACATGTCTACGCTTCATGAAAACAGTCTTCACAAACATAGAAGCACAAGATTTGTGTGCTAAAGCCCCTCCTGTCCTCTACACACAGTCCTACTCATCACTCACCATTACATCATGCAATTAAACCTGAACATAGGAACCAGCTCGGTTCATTTCCAAACACAGTGTAACTCAAAATTGATTTTCCCTCATCCCAACCCAGCTGGCATAAAAACAACCTGGTAGATTTTGCGATTAATGTGGCAGAACGGTTACCATCGATGTTACAGCACACGCCCTTCCACACGAGATCAACCATCATAATCAAATGAGTCGCAGAAGTGATGGATTATGGGTAATTAGGAGGCCACTGCTGCCCCATTCGGAGAACACTTAGCATTAAGTCTCTATTTATGAGCACTTTATGAATATTAATTGTTTTGTTCTTGACTTCGAGGGATCAAGGTGAAGGACTCATTAAGGAAATCTAATTCCTTGGAGACACATTGGCTCTGCAGGAAGGAAAAAAATGGTTGAGTTATATGGGATAAGGCCCAATGGGACCACATCTACTCATTTCAAAGCATACCAATTTTTCCATACAAATTTCGTAACATGTTCAGTCCACTAATAAAGCAAGCTGGTAAAGCAGGACAATAATACCGAATGCCATTGCTTAAAATGTGTTGCTCCTTTCAAACAGACAGCAAAAAAACAACTTACAAGCATCTAAATTGTTTTTTGCCCATATCTGGACATGCAGGTTAAATGAGAAGAAAGTGTTCCTTGAATAATGGTTAACAGTTCCCTTTGATTAAATTAAACCAAGTTCTTAAACCCAGGTTCTGACAAGTCACGTAGCCTGTCAAACAAATGGCTGCTCAGAGTCCACGCAGAACATTGGATCTGTTCCTTTATCCATATGTACTTTTTCTTACATGCTAAACCTATACTGTACATGGGTTCTTCAGACCTGTCAACTCTTCAGACCTGTCAGGTGTTGAAAAAAATCTGAAAAAAAAAAAAGCTTTTTAAGAAATCATTGTCTTGCCTGTTGGAATTGACTGCAAAAATTTTTAATAAATATGTCTTTTATAGGCAGCATTGTGTGTGTAGCCAATAAATAAAACAAACATGTTTGCTCATGTGAGGTGGTTTCATTATGTTTAATATATTTACTAGCAAAATGAAGAGTACAGTGCGCCCTCGCGCATTTGCGCATCAACACTCGCGACTTCACCTCATTGTGGATTTTTGGTAGGTAAGTCATGTGATACCGTATGCGCATTCTATTGGCTGACAGCATCCAGAAGTGCGCTACGTTCCATGAGTCTCGGAAAGCAACACACTTCCATGAGACACAAAAGTGCTTTAAACAGTCGATAAGAGTGTGGGCAAAGGTAATACAGATAGAAGGTGGTTTAATATCAGTATGAGGAGGGTTCATTAACATTTAAATTACCGTAAATAATAAGATAAATAGTCAATCGTTATATCGCGGAATTAGTTATTCACATGTGGTTCCTGGAACGCATTAACTGCAAGTAATGAATGAGCACTGTAGAGCTATCCAGTGCAGTCTGTGCAAACTATTAGAAAAGGGTTTCAGTTTCATAAGATTAGTGAGGTCAGGATACGGCTAAAGTTAGCCAATTTTAAATAGATATGCATGAGTTAAGAACAGATTTTTCCAGCATCAGTCCAGACTTGTCCCTCGTGACTCAAGGCAGAAACATCCGGGTCCAGCAAGCTCCAGTACGAGGGAGAGAAAGCAGTCAGTTCAACAGAAAACACCTGGAATAATTCTCCCTCCCCCCGGCCCCATTTCCTGAACTGCACCCACTTCCCTTCTCTCATGTCTCACACCAACCAATCACTGCTACATCATCATTTAAATGTTCTTATTCATTTTTCTTTACTTCTAAATCTTAATTCTTAATAGCTCTCATGCTACTCTTATTCCTGACAATACATACTGTTACAAACATACCAAGGACAAAGTGTTTCATATAATGCAGGAGTATAGCCACGGCAGGACACCCACCAGGAATGGCTCCTTGGTCGGTTCTCGCTTATTAGGATGGCAGACTGAATGTGCAGGTACCTTGTGTGAAGAGGATGTTGCAACAATGAGCGTTGTTGGGCGGATTGACCCACTCCTGTATCCCTGAAGATTGTTTTTGTGTGCATGTGAAGTGGGGTCAATGTCAAAGTATCGTGCGCCCTGCCTTGCTCTGGCCTTGTAAAGAGGAGGGGAAAGCCAGACAAGGGAGCTTTAACTGTGCAGTCTTGTTGAGATTTTGGCGTTATCGTGAAGATGTAGATGAAGACTTTTCATAGATGAAAGTTTTAATGTCAGCTTTCATGGCCATTTGCGTCTCGACATTTTTCTGCTCTTGGATCTTTTTTTTTTGCTACATATTCAAGTCGGCTGAATGTTTTCTTTAAATAATTTCTAACTAATATCTAATTTCTACATATATTTCATGTTCAATGCTACACTTGTTGGGTCTTCAGCAATGCACATCCTAGGTGAAGTTAATAGGACAAACAAAATGTGCCATGGACACAGGAAGGTTTCCTTGTTTCATTTCTTTCCTCTCAGTTATTGCCTCAGTCTGCATTCATACAAACTGTTTTTCTTTAGATTAAACAAGGTTAGAATTTCCTTTTTTCATCTGGGTCAAGGAATCCATTGAGACAGTAGATAAAGTCAACTAACATGATGAATAATACACACGTTGTGTAAACTACTGTGCTACTGCAACAGTGAGTTTGATATAAACAGTGAACTGCAGAGAATAAATTCTGATCTGAATCAATAAGCAGATAATGACATGTCGAGATGAAATAGTGACACACATACTGCTAATCAACAGCTGCCTGCACATTTTTTACCGACTGTATCATTGACCCAACAAGCCTCGGTGATCAATGCCTCATGTGACTGAATGCAATATTATTACCTTTGGGCAACTGGCAGCGATTGGATACGTCCACTGCATCAACACAGAGCCAGTGGTTTATTTGCTGCACAAAATGAAATAATGGCTAGCATTTTATGTCAGATGTGAAGGTGGAAAATGAAGCTGGAGGTGTAGGTCTGGAGCAGTGACCTTTAATGCTCTATGTGAAAGAGAAAGACAAGGTAAGAATGAAAAGTGACAAAGCATTTTACTGAAGAAAAAGAAGAATATCAGGTGATCTATGCATAGGATTTTTTATGCATGATGGCTGAGAGTTCTTTTGGAGGAAAAGAGCGGAGAATGGAGAGATCGGTTCAAGCTAGATTTCAAAAAACAGGTGTTGCAACTGTTCTATCCAGAAAAGCATTTCGTTTCAACTACAGCAGATGGGTTTAGTTTAGAACTGGACAGTGGAGGATGGAGAAAATGCTGCCTGGTCTGATAAATCTTATTTCCTGCTGCCACATGCAGATGGTCGGGTCAGAATTTGGCCTAAATAACATGAATACATGAATCCATTCGGCCATGTGCCGATGGTTCAAACTGGTGTGGGTAGTGTAATGGCTTCTTGGCACACATATGGGCTGTTAACACTAGCTGAGCATGGTTTAATGCATCAACCTTTATGTGCATCCAATTACAGCCATAGACTCCACACCTCCTAATGACTACCTTCCTGTACTCCAGTGATCTTCACACTCACTTGATCTAAATCCAAATGAACAGAGTATCCTTGAAATGTGGTGGCGACCAGAAAGCGATGCCATCATGTCAAACTGATGTGATTCTCTAAAGGCTTTGATAGACTACGTTGATGGTCAATGTCAAACTTTCGATGATCATCTGTGGCTCTAGTTCTTGTGGTGCTTGCCACTAGTCAATCCTTGGTGACTAACGGATGTACGTGTTGTTGGTTTTTTTTAGCTGCTTTAGTATGTTGAGTCAGCAACCGAGAATTTTTATTAATTTCTCAGCAAAAATTTCATCAGTACTCAAGATGCATATAACAAACAAACAACTGCAAATAGAAGAGCACCTAGTAGCATACGTGATGTAGCATTTCAAACTGACGGTTTCAGATTTTTATTCTGCACCTTAAATATTCCTTTTTTATGTCAAGATTCCTGCATTATTTATTCTTAGGCATTCTGACAATGCCTAACAATATTAACGAAAGTGAAAAGAAAATGAAGAAGATGAAGAGTGCGCACACACAGGAGGTTCTTCTTAAGTTTCATCGACTGTTTCCACAAACAAAATTTTTAATGACGTCCGTCTAGCATAAAGAAACGGAACACCAGCTGAAACTAACAAAGTGTTGTGAAAACTGGTATGAACATTGTTTTATCATAACAACAGTTTGTCCGCAGTCCTCAGCCTTCTGGTTTCCATTCTTGGCTGCCTGCTCTGAACATCTTGTAGATATTATGAGTTTTCAATATATGCACTTGATGCCAGACATGACCAAACAAAAAACAACAAAACCTGGATGTGTTTCCTGCTCAGCAATAAGTGTCTAATCCCCTTGGGCCAAATGTGTAACATTCATTTAAGAATTAAAGATTCAACACTGTTTGAAAGGGCATGCTTGCTATTATACCGTTGTATCAGTGGCATCAAATGGCCTTATTATTTGTTATTGCAGTAATTTCCGGGGCCATATATCACCCAAGACAAATACTTAATCATAACTGGTCTACTAACAGCTTACTTTATGTGAACTTATAAATTAATGAATTCCTAATTTGTATCTGTGTTACCTCAGGCCTGCTGATATTTTTCTCTTTGTGAATGTATGCCAGTATGTTTGATTGATGAGTGTTTCTGCAGCCGAAGCTGCCACTTTGGGTCGTGTGCAGCAGCACCAGTTACAATTATGACCCGTGACATGGAGATGATGACACAAATACAAATTCAAACATTTTTAAAATATCCCAGGGATTCCCAGTAAGAAGTCACATTTTCAGTTTGATTAAATTTCTCATGTCTCATTTGTATTTTGCCCAAAAGCATTGGTTAGAGCTGTACAGATATTGAGATTTCTGAGATTTCTATCCCAATTTAATGGAGGTGAAAATTTTATTTCCACAGCAGTAAAGAATTTTGTTATCAACTGTTTTGCACTCGGAGCAGCTCATTTAAGAAGGTAGTCACGTGAACAAACAAGCGTCTTGCGTTAAGACTGAGTCATACACAGATGCGATGGAGAGAATGTGGTAATTTTTTCAAAACAGAATCTGATAGTAAATAAAACAGAAATAAAGTAGTAATGTATTTTTTCTGTGTGGTCTGGAATCTATTTACTCTCGGGCCAGTACCAGTCAGAGGCCCAGGGGTTGGGAGATTGCTGCTGTAGATTGTATTTTTCAGTGTCTCTGACGATGAGAAGAAATTTACATTCACATTTGCATTTGGAAAAAAGTAGAAAAAAGATAAAGAGCTTTTCTTCCCCAGCGCTTACAAGTAAATATATATTATTGTGCAATTACAAAGCTTTTAGAAGTTGAAAAAAATCCTAACCTCAGTTGGTCTTTTCAACTTTTTCCAGTTTTCACAAAGTCATTATCATCCTTAAATGGATAGAGCTGTCATGGAGGATTTTTTTTCTTTTATATCTGTGAACTGATCTTTTAAAGACGCTCATATTTTAAGGGGATGTAGAATCTTAGAGAAGAGAGAAGCAAGCAGAGAAAAAGTGTCCTTCGTATCAACACCACTGATCAGAATGAATTTAATATATTTTGAATTTCATGGAGATGTCCTCATCATACCAATATCCCGGTTCAAAAAGAAAGCTTTTGACATTGTCGCTGTTCCAGACAGTATTCAACTTGAAGTGAGATGGCCTGAAAGTCTGTCAAATTCATTCATCTCCTGGTACGAATCAGTTTCTCGTCTGGTCGGGATTTGGAAGGTCAGGCTGCTGCACACAGGAAGCTTGGTGGAAACACAGACACAGTACCTACAGTACGCTGGGGGTTTCTCACACCCTTATCTCACTCTGTAGAGCGTCACACTCGCAGGAGCCCCAGGTCTTCATCAAGAGGATAACAAATTCAGCTTTGGATGGGGTTTCACAGTGGCATTTTATCTAATTAAATTCATGTTGTGATAGATTTTACATTTTTGGTCACAGTGGAGGGAGGAGGGAAATATTTGGAGCCAGATAAAACTCCCTGGTGAGATTAATGTTCTGCACTTGCAGCCACATGATAAGACTCCAAACTGTGTAAATCTGAAGACAGCAGCCTGACTGTCCTCACCAAGCTCAGACATAAATGCCAAATGTTTTAATTTGTCTTCTGACCGTCATCTGCTGATGAAGATGATCAAAAGTCAGTAAATGGGCCTTGAAGATAGACTGTTTCATCAAATGTCATTGCCAGCGTCAAGAATGAACTTTGATGATATTTCTAGATCGTCTGTTCTCTTCTAAAGTCCAATAACCAATCATTATCCACCTATATAACTGTCGGTCTGCTTATTCAGGCCCTGTGGGGAACCTGGGACCTATCCCAGCTGACATTTAGCCAGAGATGCAATACAGGTATGGGCAGGTAGCCAAGTAGCCAGTTCATCAAATGGCTAACGCTGAGAGACAAGCAACCACACTCACATTCACACTCATGGGCAGGTTAGAATCATAAATTCAATAATCTTATTTCATTTGCAGCATGTTCTTTGACTGAGTTGCAGGAAGCTGGAGAACCCAGAGGGAACCACACAACCACGATGTGAGCAGGTGCACTCCAGCTGGACACTAAAATATGTTGATCATAACATTTCAATGAGAAACAGGCAATACTGTACCAGACTCTTGTTTTCATATTTGTTCACTGCCCAGTTGACAGTTTAATCAGAGATTTGTGAGCCTAGATGAACCTGCAGACTGGATACAAGAGGATAGAGCTGCGAACAATCACGTGACATGAACTACTGCTCTTCGGCATCACAGCATAATACCTGCCCCATTCAACGTTTTATTGCTGCATTCATTCATCCATCACAGCCAAATATGCATGGACATATTTGGATAACATAACACTACACTCTGATATTAACTATATTTACAAGTTTTACTTTCATTAAATCTATTGACAGTTTGTATCAGGCAGCACTGACCCTATGCAGAAATGAATTCCATTCTATTCCATGGATTCATTCAGTCCATTCTAGAAGAAAAAGAGCAGAATATTTTGCAGCTCATTCATTCAGGAGAGTTGGGAGAAGCTCTCTGGGTAGATGAAAGCTATTCCCTTCTAACCCCACAGGTGTCAACAGGTTACTTCAAGTTTGGCTCTACCGCTGGCCATGTCTCTACTCAGCTGACCTAAAATCCATTTTCCTTGAGCGAATCGTTGACCTTTGGCTGATTTACTAAAGTGCTTCCTCAGTGTTTCTATTAGTACTTAGTATTCAGGTCTGTTCTCAGTCCTGTCTCCTGGGGTACTTTTTTCATCCGCAGGGAGTCAAGTAAATGTCATTTTTTTCTGAGAGATAATTGGACATAGGAACCTAGCGGGAGGCATTTTCTGCATGCTTCACTCTGACAGTCTGACATCCAGGTTAACGTGTGTTCACACAGACACCACCGCGCCAGGAATTTCTGGGTCTGACACGGATGATCTGACACATCTGTGGATGCTTTTTTTGTCTTCATTCTCATTCCTTACCCTTTCCAGTCAGTGTACTCATTAAAATTCAAAGCCGATGAATATTAGAGGTGAAAGGATAAACATTGTTGTCTGACTCTAAAGTTCATCTGGAGGTCAAATGTTGGACAGTAATACTGCTCTTAAAATGTGCCTAAATCAGCCGGTTTGGCATTGGCATGTAAAGAAGAATCTTTGTTTCTTAACATAGTACTATTTTGTCATTTTATATTTTTCAAGCCTCCATATGCTAATGAAAAGCTCCACACACACATACAAACACACACAGGCACGCACACACACACACACACACACACACACACACATATATGATATATATATATATATATATATATATAAACAGTATATATACAGCATATATACAGTGTATATACTGTATATAGCTTACTCAAAAAATTTAGTGTAAAATTGTGCAGCAATTTGTGAGGAAATGAAGAAAAAGTTGTAAAAATGTCTCCCAGTCATTCATCTTTCCATTTATCTATATTCAAACCAGCATTTTAGTTTTTCTATCTTTGCGCATGTTCTACATGTCACCCTCCTAACTGAATGCATTCCTCCTTCACATCAAGTCTCATGAAAAGCCATTACGCATTTTTTTTTATTTTTCATTTTTTTGTGTATTCCTGCTATTCTGCAGACAAACCTACAGACGACGGTGAAAACATGACCTCATTAGCCTAACTTTTTAGCGCCACTGTGAGGCACTCATACTGAACACATCTGATTTGAATCCACAGTTCATTAATATTCTTGTGTACATTTTTTTTTTTTGTGCAATATCCGCTGCTGGCAACAGACTAGCCAGTGCATCAATGACCTCTTCTCTAAAACTCACTTGGCATTGCAAATGAGTCAAATATGTGACACCATTTTGCCAGTTGGGGTCATGAGAAGCAGTGAAGTTAATAAACATCCTCATCGCTGCAGGGGAAATTTTAATCAGCTATTATTATTCATCAGTGAATTATGAAAATGTGACAACAGTGAATTTGAGATGTGAAGTAGTTTGTTCTGTATTGATGAGCTATAATGTTTAACATGTTGAATGATTTTGTTTGCATTTATTTTTCCAAAATAAATGTAAACACAGGACAACTGTCATTTCACCTGAGGGTCTGAGCTGTAATGGTTTCATGTATAAGACTGTTTACAGGTGTTTTTATACCTTAGAGTGATGGTTTCATTTCAAGAGGGTAGCATGAAGCTTTTAGTACATTTAGACAGTAGATGCAGCTCATTTCATCTCTCCTCCACATGCCTGAATGACAGACTTTCTTTTATTATAGTGGGTGGTGTGTTACATAACGTGGAGAGTTGATGGAGGGATGATTGCTCTCTTATTCCCATATAGCTTTACATGTAGATGTGAACATTTGAGGGCTACCAGTAATCCATTTTATCAACAGGCCAAGACCTTAAAATATATTTTCATTTAACCACAAATACATATAGTATAAAAATATCAAATCTGGATTGTTATGTTAAAAATAAATAAATAAATGAATACATAAAATAAATATGAAATAATTGCTGAAAATGGGCCTTATGACTCAACTTGGATTCAGGGGTGCAGGAACAGCATAGAATCGGTGTTTGTATGAAATGAATAAGAGAGCAAAGTGGTAATAAAGGCAGGGCTGTGGCATTTTGAAGCTACATGATGTGTATGACCTGCAACAGATTTAAACCTCAACTACTTGTATGTAACAGCTTAACGAAAAAGACATTTAACAGATAATATCGCAGGAACATTGTGTAGGTCAGGACCTCTTCATGTTCAGAGCAGAGGATTAGATGAACCACCACTTAATACGGTGAGAAATAACACAAGAGGGTCTGCGCTGAGGTGTTGTTGCGTAATGTCAATGTAGAAAAAGCCTGTAGAACGATGTCAATGTTAGATAATTATCTCTGTTAGGACATGAATGTGATCTAATATTATTTAAATGTCATTTATTGCTGTGCACAGTGACGACACCTCGGAGCTGTAGCTGTTTTTTCTCTCAGTGTGAAACTTTGAGATGGAACTTCAGCCTAAAATGTGAAAATATTACGATCCCCACAAGATGAAGTTTGCCTACTGTTAGTTCATCAAAAATTAAAGCGATCTCCAATGATTAAATTAATTGACTATTTCCTCCCCAGAATTTTACTAAGCAGTGCAATCAGCGGTCTCATGAGAGCTAGAAGACACTCAGCCACTCAGAGTGGTAATTGTGTGAAAATGTGTTTTAATAATGCGTTTTAACAGCATTCGATAATAGATTTAAACGTGAACTGGAATACAGAAAACCATAGAATAGAATATGAGTACAACTATGGATTATTAGAATTGTCATCAAAAACTTTTGGTCATCTGTTCATTCCATTATTTAAAATTCATTACTGCTGAGATTAGAAAAGTGTAATAATTAATTGACATGGTCGGGCATTTCTTTGTCCTGATAATGAACAGTAATAGCTTCCTCTGGGGGATTTATATAGAAAACCAAGGCATCAATCAAACATTAATGCTTATCATTGACTAGATAATTACCTCCAGGCCATTTATGTGCCATCCACTTGGAACAATCACCGAACAAATTTAGCTGAATACTTAAATTGATACACCCTTGAAATATAATTCATCACCTAAGCTATCATCTTATGTCGAAAGTGACATTGTTACGGGAATACAGCTGTGGTGTGAATTGTAATTATCCTGGTTTTCTGTGCTCTCAGTTGCATTTAGACGTGTTATCCGAGCTAACATCATCATCTCTCTGCTTCTTTTCATGCTGCTGGCTGTGATCTCTCTGCTGTCCACACCAGGTAAGCCCCTTTGAGTTACATCTTGTGTGGAATGTGTTCTCTCAATTTGCTTTCTGTGCACTGTTTCAAGTCATTTCTCAAGCATGAAAACAATTTGCAGCAGGCTAACTAGTTACGAAATTGTAATTTGTACATTTTCCAACTGTATTCCAGCCAGTGGATGTACTGGCTTTATTTCGACGCTGGCATCGTGAAAAGCAATGTTGTTTTGACGGGGTGTTGTGTAACAGATTCGTGGATGCAGAGGGGAGTTGCTCTTCTCTCGCCGTCTCCTCTTAACAATTCAGCATGTTTGATATCTCCTTACTGATTATTTCTATTACTTTTTGTTCCTTTAAGAGTTTCAAAGTGTGAAGTCTCATCCTCTGCTGCTTTTGTGATGCTTGTCTGCATTAATGTCTGGGTGTGTTTTTTATTTCAAATTGATGCTTGAATAAAGAGCGGCATTGTTAAGTCACCAACATCATTAACAAAGTAGTAGCAGAAATCCTTGTGTTATTTTGTTTGCCAACCTTAGAACAAGCAATATTTGAGTTTCGTAATAAATATCTAGTTTTCTGAATCGGCTTAAGTTTGCAGCTTTCCGTGTGTGACCTTGACCATCAGGAGTTCCATTCAGAGTTCGTTTCAACAATATGTGATAAAAGTCGGTTGAGTTGTGCAGCTAGTTTTGTGTTTTTACTTAGATGTGTTGAACCATTAGTGGCGCGGCTGCTTTGCAGGTCATCTTTGAAGCAAACCCTTCTCCGTCTGCATTCATAATTCTGTGTTAAAGTTCTGGCTGTGCAAAAGCTTATGCTCTGTTGTAACACATTACAGCTACCAGGAAAATGGCGCATTAGTGCACCAAACATGTTTGGTAACACTTTGTATACTCAGGCTTTTCTTATCATTTCCTGAAAACCTCAGTCTTACATCCAACAAATAAGAACTGAAGAAGGAGTGGATTAAGGAATGTCTTTGTAACGTGAGCTTTAAGTGTTAACATGTGATAATTATATTTATGTTATTATATTGGTGTTCAGCAGTGTTCCCCACTATGTGCAGCAGAACATGGATACTACTGTTTGAGGGATTTAGTAACATTTATATTCATATAAATACAATTTCACATCTGATTTCTCATCCTTAAAGAATTTTTGGTTACATTTCATTTGGGAAATGAACATTAAAACACAGCTGCCCTCACAATGTCTGTAATTGAGGACATTATGATAGAAGAAATTAACTGTAAGATCTTCAAAGCTAAAATAATGCTGAAAGTTCCACATCTTCAGCACTGATCTCAAGCTAAACCAAAGACAGTTTTAATTTCCTTTCCCTGGATCCCTTTATAGGTTCTAGTTTTTTATTGCAGTCAGTTGTAAACATTGAAAAGTAGCTGGAGACCATTTCTGTCAAATCATGAAGCTAATCATTATTTTGAAAATGCAGTAAAATGTCGTGCTGAGCTTCATCACAAGTTCAATAAGCTCCAATTATGTAATAACTTGTCCAGCACTTTCATTTTACCACGCTTTGAGGAAATGATGACATTATAGGGAGCTCTAAAGTCTGTCTGTTACCATGCTAAGAGAGTGTAGGGGCGGTGTTGGTATTGTTCCCCAGAGAGTCTTTTGTTCAGTTCACAGCAGGTCAGACGGTGTGAGGGTTGCCTCCAGGCATAGATACAATTCAGTATGTTCCAATAATAAGCAATGATAAATCAGTGTCAGCTTCAGGTTTAAATACCTTCTTCTGGAAGGTGATCACAAAGTCAACACAGCCAAACTTCAAAAACCTTTTGTGCCAAATCATAGTTACTGTATATTTTTATAGAAATGTGAATAAAGCTCACATTAAATACGAACATCAGGTGTTGCCGTATGTCTTTCCAACTTGCCTTGTTTTCCAGGAATTCTCATTAAATATTCCTCCTACTGACTGTTTCATGTATTTGCTGTAGTTTATCCAGGAGGGTTTTGAAGCTTTTGGCCTCCGTTTGATATTGTTCCCCATAGAGCTCCATAGAAGGCAAAAATTAGCTGTGGTGAGGAAATGAAATGGGGTCAACAGCTAATTGGGTGGTAATTTAGTTTGGGATTGCTGCCAGGCTGAAATCATTGCTTCCTGTGCTGACAGTTTTGCATTGATAAAGGAAATATGAAAAACACTTTAAAAAAATCCCCCACCAGTAACAGCTGTGGTGTTCCAGCACAAAAGCTGTCATAGAACAAAGAAATAAGGGAGATTTATCTGCTTGCTTGATGTGGAATTATGCAGCTTCCATTGTGAGAAATATGTTTGGATGGCAAATTTCCCCGTTTACTTGTGATGGGTGGGTCTGAAAGAAAAATCTGGTCTCTGGTTCCAGCATGTTTGGAATGGCACAAGAATCTAACAGTCTCATAGATGGGATTAGCATGAAGAGTGTAGCGAGGCTATTGATCATTAGCAAAAGGTTCTCAGCCTCACCGCAATTATCACTCTGCAAATATGAAAGATATCTGCAAGATTTACAAAAAAAACCCAAATTATTGAATTTTCCAATCTACTTGTAAGAGATTTGTTGTATTTTCACCCTTTTTAAAAAAAAAATTTTCACATGCATTTATTGAAAGGTTGAAGAAATCTTGTTTGACCTTTTAACAAACTTTGTTTGCCAGAGGACATCAAGATGTCTGCTTTACCTTTCATCCAAATGCTGGAGGTGATAATGTTATAATAATACTTCATTCCCTTCATGCTGACAGGTTGAATTTGTTCAGCTCTGTCATAATGAAACTTGATAACATTTAAGTTCAGAGTAACCGCCTATGTTTCTGACCGAGGAGAGATTAATGATGCTTCAAAGTGATGTGTGCGGTGCCGGTGGCTCAGTTCAGAATACAGTGGTCTGAATTTTCTAATTCTACTTCAGAAAATTTAATTTTTTCCAGTAATATTAACAATACTGTTACTGTATAAAATCTTTAACTCTCTTTATGTGTATTATGTCATTCAAACAGTGATATGTTTTGAATGGTCCAAATATTATTTATTACTCCACTGAAACTCTCAAAGTAAGCACAACGCAAGTCATCAGAAGTAGTGTTTCTGTTGTCCATCTGAAGACCTCTTTGTTGTCAAGGACCAAGTCTCCTCAAGAGGAGGAGCGACTGATCTTCAGGAGCTTTGTCCTCTTCCTTCCCACGTTTAGAGAATAAAAAATCATTTCAGCTCATTTAATTCAAGTAGCAGAAGCTCTCTGGCTCTACCTGCATGCAATGACATTTTGTTCTTCTTTTCGTTCTGTCATCCCTCATTTGACACATCAGTAGAGGAGATTTCACAGTTGTTCAACAAACTATAGGCTGCAATTAAATGTCAAGTAATTGTCAAAGGAAAATGACTTACCAGACAGCACAATGGGGTGATTTTCACTGTAATTTCATTTATTTTTTCAAATTACACATTTGTGTAAGATCACAGATGATCTGCACAGTCTGCACACTTTTAGTTTCCAGGCAATCTCTATTTATTTGTTTGTTTGCTTGCTTACTTGCCTACTTACTTATTTATTTAATTAAAACACAATTCCTTACATTTATATCAAGATATTTCTTTTGGTGCTGTTTGCATGCAGCTTAGACTGAAAATGGAAACATTGAAAGAGAAGCAGTGTGTTTTCTATACATTGATATATGCAGTAGCTGTAGGAGGTGATAAATCATACCTCTATTTTCTGGTATGACATCATAGCTTTTGCTACCATAAATAAACCAACAAATGCACACTGCTTTCCTCCAGTTGTCACCTTACTCCTGGACTGAAGACATTTTCAGTGCCTGATGACAGCTAAAGAAATTGTTGCATTTGAAAAATATGTGTAGAGGAACATTATAAGAGTGCAAACACATTTTTTTTGGAAGAAAAACCTCTGAGATGTTTTGGAAAACTCCAGGGAAGCAGATGTATGGCTTTGGTTAAGCACATTTATTGTTGCTGCTTTCACCTTCATCCTGGTGTTATGGGATTTCTACCAATGATGTCATACGACTGGAAAATGGTGAGCTGGAAAATGGTGCACCAGTATGAGAGTGATTTTTGTTCACCTCACACTTAAATCTTCACTTGCATTTGTTCATAAATTATTCCACCCTAATCACACTTAAACAGCAGCTTTACCATAATTTCACCAGAGCTGCAGGCTGCCTTTCCCTGTCTTCCTCATTCTTCCTCCCCAGCTGGCTATACATTGGTTAAGTCTAAAATCCTGTTAGCATTCATGCGATGACTGCCCTCTGACTTCTGCATTTGTAATTTAATGGGATATAATTAGCTAATGGAGTGTGTCTGACTCAGGTCACTTAGTCTGAGGCAGTGTTCTCGTCATAAGAATCAACCAGCCCCTCAATTCCATTTAGCCTGAATATGATTTTACTCTGGATGTCGGATGTTTTCTGCTTTTAAAGAGCTCTGCAAACAAGTGAACACCACATGGTACAAATGACTTGCTGCTTGAGATGATAAAAATACCAAACGTGTTTTATTCATCTGAAGTTTTTGTGCTCTTTATCTGAGATTCATGCAATTCTTGAGCCGAAAAAATGAAAATAAATAATGCCGTACATCCAGTATGCTGCAGAGATGGGTTTATTATTTTGTTACACCCCACCTGTTGACCTCAATGTTATTTCAACAGTCACCCATGTCTCCTTGCCGTGCAGCTCCACAATGTTTTGCACGTGTAAACAGAGTTATATAATATGTCATAGTGCAACGGCGTGATCCAAAATTTGTGCAGAGCATTTCAGAAAGTAGCTCAGAAGCTTCCTCGGTGAATAATTCAGAGCTACTTCTGTGTGGGTGAATAAAATGCCACTCCTGTGTTGTGCGTCTGCTGTCATGTTTCTCTGTGAAGGACAAGGTTGCTTCGACCCCCAGGGGGTTCAGGGTGAGGTTTCGGGTTACACAGACTTTTCTGGCTTGAGATCATGCTTCTGAGGGTCAAGGGGTGAAAGTCATGAACACAACTTCCACTGACAGATTCAAAATATGGATAAAATTGAATATTTCTGGCTTCTGCAGGTCTGTCCCTGAAATGCATTCATTGGGTTGGTCATGCTTCACTTAATCCAATCCTTTCTTGTGGAATCGCATAGATAAGCTAACACTTGAGTCCCACTCCTTAGTCAGGTGGCTGTTGTGTGAGTTAATTGCAATTAATAGTTTAATTAATGAGATGGTGTTTTATGTTACAACCCTTAAAGTTCAGTCCATATTGATTTGGCTGCACCAGTGTGGATTAATGCCGCAGTAAACAGTCTTTAAAAAAGTCTCTTTGTTAGAAATACAACACCAGAGTGACTTGTCTGTGTTTACTCGGGTAAAATGAGTCTAGAAGAAGCTGGTCTCTTCCCAGAATGCCCCTGTGGCTCGCTGTTTCCCTGCACTGGGCCAGGCTGTCAAACCTCCTCACATCAGCGGGGTGAGGCAGCCTGAGCTGAGAGGTCACGGCTGGACAATCTACTGTCTACGTGCCTCGCCAGGACTTTGCCTTCCTCTCATAACTGTCATGGAAAAAGATTAAGAGGTGTGTGTATATGTGTGTGTGTGTGTGTGTTATTCCATGAGTACATGGGTTGAGGAAACAGCCTGATATCCCTTTTAACCTATTGGAGTCTGACGGTTTCCTGGAGAGACTGACAAAAAGTCTCACTTCTCCTTCGTCTAAATCTTACTGGCACGTGTCGAGAGTTTCCTCAGTGAAGTGTCAGGTTCTTAATAGAAGTACAGTGATGTGTCTCAGGGCCACCAGCACCAGTGATGACAAGGAGGTTATGTCCTTTGCTCTTTTTTGTCACGTCCTCTGACATTTTTCATACATAGCTAAGATTTAAGGTGCCTCGTGCTGTCAGCCTGTTCAGTCAAAGTACATTCCATGAGCCAATCAGAATGTCTGATCCCATCCCTCATTAGATGATACCAACTACTGTAAATCTAATAGGACTTTTATTTCTTTTTGCAGGGAGGTATTTACATGTATGGGTGGCGTGGTGGTGAAGGTGTCAGCCTACATAGATGTCGGCCTGGATGGATGGATTGATGGATGGATGGATGGATGGATGGATGGATGGATGGATGGATGGATGGATGGATGGATGGATGGATGGATGGATGGATGGATGGATGGATGGATGGATTGATTGGGGTATAAAATTATTAATTGTTTGATCTCTTATACGGTTGGCGAACCACTAGCATGATGATGTTGGTATCATATGGAATTCTTGACATTAACGGCTAGATGTATTTCCATGAAGTGTAAATGTGGTAAATATCTGATGAGCTGAAGAATTTGATTTGATTTTGATTGTAACTGAAACAGGTATATGCAGTGAATGCTGGAAATTTTTATGATCCTTTAGTCATTCTTCTGTTGCTATCCAGCAAATACAAAAATATCCCATCATCCTCGGCTGTAGGTTGTCTTAAGCACTAATTAGCGTTAGAAACTAGACTCGCCAGCATTTTACATTTCACTTTATGTACAGCCTTACAGCAGTGCCAGCATGACTCAAATGTTAAAGACTTACTGACCATAATCTGACTGAGTGACTGTATTTTCATTTACACAGCAGGAACAATAGGGCATGAATCACAAGTAGTGAGTAGGTTTATTATGAATGGATCAGAATAACTCTACACAGGCAGAGCCATGACCTCAAACTACAGTTTTAAGCAGTGAATTTAAATTGGACTAAACCTCCCACATACTCCTGTTTTGGAAGAGAGCTTCTCCTCCTTAGTGCTAGTTCAGAGAATGACTTTTAAACAGTTCCAGTCCCTTAAAATGCTGCTTATTGACATTCAGGTTTGCATTCGCTGGGACCCCATTGGATGAGCCAACAGTTTGGAGCAGATCTAAACACTGATGTTATTACGTCCTGCGAAGCGGTGATGTGTTGTAATTGTCAGTATTTGTGTGTTCGTCCATCCGCCCACCAAATACCCTCACAACCGTTGCAGACAGAAAGATGAAAGAAAAAGCATGTTACTCGGTCGGCAAAGGGGATTAAAGTGAGATGATGACCTTGACCTTGAGAAAACTAGGTCAAGGTCAAATTTCAACTTTTATATATTTTTTGCACATTTCTCGGGAAACGGATAAGATAGAAACACAAAACAAAAAGCAACATTTTCAGGAAGGTAGAGGCACAAAATGTGTAGGTCAGAGTAAACTTTTGAATTCAGGGGTGTCGCGGGATGTTGCAATCTCTGACTGCCTTATTTTATTTGCTTAAGGTTTCCTATATAATGCAAAAAGTACTTAAATTATTTCCACAAAACTTCATGGAGAGATGGAGCATAAATCAGGTGAAGCATACAGACTTGTAAGGTTGTTCAGCCTTAGCAGAAATATCTGCTATTCTCACTTTTACCTCATCCTTTCAACTAACAATTTTTCACCGGCATTGTGATAAAAAAATTCCCTGCTACATGTCTTGACAAGATCCGCCTGTCTTTGTCTTGTTCTGATATTTATTACGTCAGAAGAAACTTTTTTTTCCTCTTGCTTCAGGTCAGGTCAAATTGCTGTGGAGTTAAATACAAAAAGTCTCACAGTAGTCAAATCTATCTCAACCACTACAGTGGATTGAGGAAATGTGTGCCGAAAAATCATCTTATGTATCTGTTGATTCCATTAATTCAAATATGTTTTTATTTGCAAGGGTTTGCACATTTAGAAACAAGCATCATGTGGGAGGGGATACTGATGATGATGTCTTTTTGTTTATTGTGTCGGATGAACAAGATAAAACCAGATGTGAGGCTGAATTGTGTGAAAAGCACACAACAAATGCTTTTTGCCACACGGCTGTGGATGATAGATAAACCTAATGTGCCAGAAACTGCATTCATTCTTCCAGTTTTTCCACGTTGACAGACTAATGCTTCCTGGAGGTTTGCGCTCATAGTTGCACGGTAACCAAAGAGCATATAGCAATGTTTTTTGCACCCTAATAAGACCCCTCCCAGTACCTCAGCTGACATAAATTTTTCTGCTGTAATCTCTTAGCTTTTCCTTTCCTTTAAATATCCTCTGTTGCTGATCTAAAAGATAAGGCAGCTGAGGGATAAAAGATCGATCTTGAGTGAAGCGCTGCTGCAGGGGCTGAATTAGAATTTGTCGCAGTCCATCCCTCGCTTTGACTTCATGGGCACTTCATTGGGCGCAGATACACACACAGGCGGAGAGACAGATTGAGAGGGGGGTGAGGGAAAAACTGGAGAAACAATCAAGTTAGTGAGAGAAACGGGAGCTCATTTCCTTCGCTCCCTCTCAGTGTGTTAGCAGCGAGAAGTGTGAGGGTGTACGTACGTTGCTGACGTTTCTGCAGAGCTGGGGGGATCATTCTGTATATCTGTGGCAGTAAATTAGACAGCTTCAGTGCATCCAGCAGAGGTATTAATCAAGAGCCGCTGCCCCTGTTGGCTCCACTGAATCATGATTGACTCTCCTGGATGGGATCACTTGAATCAGCTGTGACTCACAAGGTCTCACATTGCAGCGATCGGGTGGTGGGCATGGCTTGAGCGAGCAGCAGCAACTCTCTGTGGAGAGCCGTGGACAAATGGCCTGGAGAATCACAGCTTTGTTAAGAGATTTGAAGATTTAACATTTATTCTGGAGCTGAATTTGTGCTTTTATTGATCTAAAAACGAGAGAAGGAAAATGACCAGGGCAATGAGCAATAGGTCTTTATAAAAGGCAGTCACAGAATCCGTCAATAAGATTCCATAACTTGACCTTGAAGTTGTTTGTATTTGCTGCTGAATAATCCTGTGTACAGTATGATGTAGATGATTGGGTCACATCAGAGTTTGTGTCTTATATCGAAAATACAAAAATAACGTTTACAACTAGAAGTGCTAAATAATGGCTTTAAGAAAACCAACACTGTTCTCACACATGATGGACTTACATAAATTAAGTAACACTTTGTTCCCTTGGTTAAGGAGGAGCTGATTTAATTTTGAGGTGGTACTGAAACAAATTCAGGATTAGAAGATCAAATTATGAATAGTAAGGTTCTAGTAACCATGGCGATGTTGTAGGACTTCCCTGTCTGAGCATTACCTGACAGCTAATATAAAATTTCATTTTTTTATACACAAAAGAGGGTTTTTGTTGAATGTTATGACTTTCCTTAGATTATTTTTAAAGTTGTCATTTTTATATTTATATGGTTTATTGTGAAGGCGTCTCTTGCTGCTGTCAACAAGACACAAACAAAAGAAAAGATTTATTTAGGAAAATATGACGGATTAATCAATGAATAAAATAATCATTATCTGCAGATTTATTTATAAGTATTCAGAATGAGCTCCAGTCAATAACAGTAAATACCATTTTTGCTTTAAAGCATGAAAAACAATAATTTATATTTAATAATAGGCCTAGGGAACATTTTTCTCCTCAATTACTTTTACTTTCAACATATTGAGTACGTTTTCAGACCCCCCCCCCTCCCTGTTTGCTGCCCTCGGTGACACATTTTCTGCTCTGTTGTTAAACAGGATCAGTGTTTTGCTAATACTTTAAAGCATAATTATTCCTCATCACCTTGCCTTCCAGTCTACAATTAACCTCAGTCGACCCAGCGGCAGTCGCTGCAACTTTCCTGATAATCAGGAATGAAATATAATCTCAACAGACGCAGTGTTGATGAGCGAGGCAGGAGGAGTGATTATTGATCTGGTGTGGGTTTGTGATAGCAAAAATCATTGAACCCATCCAGCAGGAGTGCAAACTGCCCCGAGAACATAGTGCATCAATTTAACTGTGTCAACACAGCTTTCAGAAATATTATCTCTAAAATGCAGAAACACTTAGGTTTTCTATGTTTGAACATCCGTCGGTTATGGAATTATCTCCTTTATTAATATCCAAACAATGAACAAACATGTTAAACTCCAGTTGAACCAGAGAGCAGCAGGCTAACAGTCACATAAGGAAGAACCACTAGTGCTAGTTAAATCAGTGGAGGCGAATCTGCATTATAGAGCCAGAGGAAGTTTGTGTGAGGTTTGGCTTCTGGCATACTAGAGTGGAGTCGGTTAATAGGGATGCTAATGTTAATATCATGGCAAACAGAGCTATAAAATGAATAAATAAATGAAATAAAATACGGCAATAGGACACTCCATGACATTTGTCTCAGATGTTTGAGGCTACAGCTAATAGTCTGCAACAAGTAAAACCAAATGGAAGTCAAGAACCCTACAAATATCATCTGGTTTCACGAGAATTTAGAACTAATACTAATTAAGTTGGGTTTTGGAATCAAAATCTTCTCAAAGATGAAGATAGATCAAATGATAGATGAGATTATTGATTGACCTTTACTTTAAGGTTAAATGAAGAATCTTCACATTTTGATTTAAAAAAACAAGGACCTTTTTTTGATCATTGTTGAGTATCATAAAAGAAGAGGATGGCTCTCCCCTTCAGATGCTTTCATTATTTCCCACCTGGCAAAATTTCAAACCATTTAATTTGGAGACTCTTGGAATAAAGTTGAGCAGGTTTCCTTCACTTTTGCTGCACAGCGCGGTGGATAAAGAATTTCCACTTTAAAATCTCATTTCTTATTGATTTGCTTTAGCTATTTTTAGTCTAACTGAGTCTTTGTGGTCATAATTTCTTAGTGTCTCCATTATAGACATGAAGATTCTGGAAGGAGATTTTTATCCAGGAAGTATTGTTTCATCACACGTGATCATAGAGCATTAATAGACCATCTGACCGCCCTAGCATCAATGACTCCTGCCAGTCAGATTAATGGTCCAGTTTAATAGGGTATCCCGGCTCCTCTCTCTTCCTCACCTCTCCTCTCCCCCTCAGCTTGTGTCTCTGTCTTGTCTACTTCCCTTCATCTCCCAGCAGCTGTAAACAGGGGTGAGTCTGGCTCCAGCCTTGCATGACAAAACTGCTGTCTAATCCTGCTGCTGCTGTTTGGAGGGATGAGGCTCACTGCTGGCACCCCACTCTGGGGGGAAGGACAGAGTGTGTGTGCTGTGTCATCTAGGAAGGAAAAATATTTGTTCTTCAATTTTGAAAAACCGATACTTCGGATGCATATTTGATATTAGAGTTATTATGAGGTGACATGGTATTTGTGCAGGGGCGTTGTCAAGAAGGGGGCCTTAGGAGGGTCGCACCAGATTCCTTCCATTGGTCCATTACTTCAAGTAGAGGGGTGTGTGTGTGTGTGTGTGTGTGTGTGTGTGTGTGTGTGTGTGTGTGTGTGTGTGTGTGTGTGTGTCAGGGTATTCTGATGAGACTTTTTTTAGTATGAAGACTATTTTTGAATGGAAAACATATTTTGTAAGGACATACTTTGTTTTAGGGAGACCTTTCTAAACTTTATTTTATTATATTTTTTTGGCCCTCCTTTTGTGTTGTTAATATCATAATGTAAATACTTTTACTAGACAAATAAAATTGATCAGCTAAATAAATGTATTGTAAAAAAAAAGACACTAAACACTGAAATAAATACCTTCATGCCACCCCAACATCACCCCAGTCAGACAACTCTAGACACATCCCTGTTGATATCCATTTAATTATGGAATATGAGCCTAAAGTAATAGCAAAATTCTCATTTCTGCTTTTCTTCTTTGTACCTAATTAATGTTGGACAAATAACAGCAGTCTTCTCTGCATCACTGTCCCCTTTGGCTGCATGTTTCTGCAGAAGCAACTTAAATCTAAGCCTTGATAACAAGCTAAAATATTACAACCCACATAAGACAAATTGGACCCTCATTGTGTGTGCATGTATTGCAAAGTGGGATGAGAAAAAGCCATCCTAATCGGATTATTATACAAAAGCGCACTGGTGGAAACAGAGCTCGCTAATTAGCAGGATTTTTGCAGAATTCAATGGTCTATTAAATGTCCTTGTCAGTGTGTCAGTTGTATCTCTATGTGGAATCCGGAGATAGCTGAAAGCAAATGGTACGAAATGGTTTGTTAGAAAAACCGAAAGTGTCTTTCTTTCATTTTGGAGCTGCAGCTAGCAATTATCTCCTTTGTTGATTAATATGTTATTTACTTGTTTTCTGATTGGCCAAGGTTGTTGTTGTTATTGTTGCTAAAAGAGCCGTCCCATAGGCTCTGCAATTTTATGCATTTATTGCTGAAAAAGCAAGATATACAAATTAATATGCAATCAAATAGTTTTGCTACTAAACTTTATTTTGTTGTCCTCTGAGTGATTTAAATGCGTGTTTTATCATTTCCTTCATGCTGCTATGTAAATGTTGCACCTGTGTCTCACGCTAATTTTTTTTGTTTGCATAATTTTTATTCAACTCTGGTTAGCCGATTTCTGAGAGGTCATCAAATTATGAGTATAACAGCAGAAAAAAAGTCAGTCAGGCCTCCAAAGCCATGGAGCTGAAAAGCTGTTCACAGTTCTTTTGCATACTGTGTGGTGAAAAATATAAGGACAGAATTAGACTGGGAGATATAAAAAAAATGATATAGAACATTATACATCATTAATGTTAAGTAATTATGTTTAACAGTAGTCGTTAATGCTTGCGAAGTGCAGGAAAGTGTAGGCTTAGAATAGTTAGTACATTTGAGTCATGTGGCCTCATTTACTGTATAATGTGGAGTTATGATCCTTTTCACCGTAAACATGACTCACTCAGAAAATCCCACATAGGTAGTTATTCATGAAACCTAACTTTGACATAGAATTAAGGTTTGAAGCTTGCAGTATGACGTTACACGTAGCTGATGGCATTATAAATAATTGGGATTACCAATTTATCTTCCTTTTCTAATTTTATCCAACATTATAGTATCAGTGTCATAATGTATTCTTTGATTGGTCGCATCAATGAATTGGATGGAGTGGAATTTTTTTCAGAGTTATTGGCCTCTTTTTTATTATTTCTAAATGTGCCGAAGGTAGTGCAGCCATGTTTGCCGTCACCACTCAATGATCCATGACGTTTGTATCATCAGAGTCTTATCAAACATTAAGCACAAAAAGGGATGTACAGTCATTGGACTGAAAGGCTTATTTAATTCTTCACACATTACATTAAGCACAACCACATTTACAATTTATCATCGGTCCAACATCCAAACAGGAAAACGGAATTAACAATGGAAATATACGTAACTTTTGTGTTTCATCAAGCTATTTATATGAAGATAAATGATTGTAATCGTTATCCATCATAATTGTCTGTTGCTCAAATAATCCCAATAACCCACATTAATTATACTGCTCCACTTTCTTCACTGCAGAAGCAACATATTCCTCATATTTGACTTTTTGTTGTCCACTTAATAACACTGTACATGTTGTGTGGCTTCAGCCTCCTCGACCATCTCTTTGATCGCACCATCCATGTAGCTTGATTTATTTTTAATAGGGTAGAGTGAAACATAGGTGGTCTAGGTTTATTGTAAGTGTCCCTCAGTAATGAGCAGTTCTTAAAGCTTCCTATAGAGCTGTCTGGTATAGCACCATGGCAACCTCTTTAAATTGTTACTGTTGTCCAAAACGTAAACATAATCCATGAAGATAAAGCATCTTAATATTTTATGTTTTTGCTTAATGAATGACAATAATACTTTAATAATTAAATAATAATATTTTGGCATACATTCTTAATTAACTAATTGTTCCAGCAGATGTTGATCACAGAAGTTAAAGTGGCTAATAATTATCACCACCACCATAATTATTACCATGATAATTCTGACTTTTATGTGTGCAAATACGCTCCTTAAAAGCATGTCTCAAGCCATACGTAGCTTCCCTAAAGCCGAAGTGTTCAATTGAATTTGTCTCTCAAACATGTGAAATCAGCTGGATGTTGTAACGCACAGGTGCAGCTCATCTCCTTTACTTCCCACAGTGATCCACTCGTACTGCACTGATTCCTACGGGTTTGTCATCACATTCTGTTATTCTGCACCAGTCTCCCCAGCTGTTAATTATTTCTAGTTAATAAGTACCTGCATAGGCTCAATTTTGGCCAAGACATTTCATTAGCTCATGTCAGACACCTTCATTAGTTTCCTGGAGTCACAATTTAGGATGTTAATTTGGCTGACATTCATCTTTATGTGACTTATCCGGTGAACCCTTTCAGTGTCTAAATCTGTAATATTTAATCCACGGGAAATGTATTTTTCATTTTATTGCTTGGTACATATTTTGTCTCTGTAGTGTGATTTTATATGTTGAGGTGGTATGAATGATAGCCTGGGGTGGTTTTGTGTATCCGCCAGGGGCTCATATGTCTATGGGCTGTTTGTCATGCAAACACGAGATGATCCTGATGAGGCCAAAGGGAAATGATAGAATTAAAGAAATTAAAATCTGCTTTTGAATCTTTTGCATGAACAGGCTTTTACCCTTTTTCACCTCATGCAACACCTGACATGGAGTTTGGTGTCTGTTTGTCGAGAAAACATTTAGTTTCTCGTACCATTAAAATTTAATTTCAGCGTGTGTTATTAGTGGAAGCAACTTTCCTTTGTCTGTTTAAAATTTTCAACCATTTATTAAAATTGCTTTCTGAAGGAAATGAAACACCTGGTGTACAAAACAAAGGCTTTATCACAGATGGGGGCCTCTCCTTGACTTTTCTCTTGTCTGCCACATTCAAAGGTTAACAAGGCAATCTAAAAAATAACAGAGAAACAAGGAAAAAATTCAAACGGAAGAATTCCAAAATATCAACACGATCAAGGCAACGGTGAAACAAATGATAAAACCTACTCTGAAACACTATATATATATTTATATATATAGACACACACACACACACACACACACACACACACACACACACACACACACACACATATATATATACATATATATACATATATATACATATATATATATATATATATATGTACACTGTATATATATACACTGTATATATATACTGTATATATACTGTATATATATATATATATATATTACCTCTCAGTAAATAATTACTGAGAGGTCTAGTTAAGTCTTTTGAAAGAGTCTTCCTCCTGTGAAAGCAGCAGCTGAAATGAGTCTGAATGACTTTTCATTTTCACATTTTTATAAAAGCAACAGGAGAACTTTTGGTTGTGATGTTGGACAGGAGCATACTGCTTCAGTCACTCATGGACAGCATGTGTTTGACAGATCACTGGGCTGCTGCTGCATCGAGGCAGCATTGATATACAAAGATAAAACCAAACAGAAATAAGATCTGGTTAGCCATTATGTGACTAAATTGTTAGAAAAAACATTACAGCAGCCTCTCTGCACAGACACTGTAGAAAGCCATAGTTTAAACATTTATTTCAGTCAACGGTTTTGCGGGATTTTCAATAATTCTATTAGAGGTTTAAATTGAGCCTGTGATGATATTGCTAACCTTTGACGACTGAGTAAATCTGAAATCAATCACTAGACAGACCTGTTTGCCGGAGAGGATTTTGTTTTTTTGATCATTTTCTCGTAATTGGGGTAAACAAAGAATGAAAAAAATTGGTCCGAACCGAGGCCCAATCCTAACTGGACTTCTCCGCAGTGAGTTAACAGTAAGTAAGAGTCAGTAGCAACCGTTCCAGCTCAACAAACGTCAGTCACAATGCTGGTATCAGATCAATTGTCTCTTTCTGCGGTGCATGAGTCCTGTGGAGCCTCTTTTGCTCTGACTCTGAGCACCTGAAACAAGGTGGGAAAGGAAGCACGCCAGTGATTAACACCAGAACCTCCTGAGTTGTGACCCATTTTGATCATGGCAACTGTCCAGAGAGGACACCTTGGTGCTGCAACCGCTCTTTCTCTCTGTGGGCCAACACGGGTCTTTTTCCGTTGGAGACGTCGCTCCTCCATCTAAAAACATTTTCTCCATCAGGTGTGGGGCTCTAATTCACCTAGCAGCTCACTCAACACTATTTAAGACACCCCAGTGTTTTTACAGTAAAAAATGAAAGCAGTAGTGAGGCATGCCGGAGGGCCAGCTGGAGAGACCTGCCAAACTTGTAAGCAACTTGAAGATTAATGTTGGAGAGACACTCAAAACTCAAAAATCTCATACTTACAGCATCAACTACCAGAATAAAACAAAATATTTTAGATCTGCATCATTAACTGCACTTAATTTTTAAATTAAAAGTTCGGAAATTGTCCTGTGTCATTAAAACAAAAGTGAAATCACAATCCAAAGTTTAAATCCTGACATGCTTTTTTGTTTCCCTTGTGCTGAAGGTGGTTTCTGGCCTCTGTAGCTTCTAACCTGTAACTTAAGAGCATAAGAAAATATACTTTTGAGGAAAGTCAAACGTGCTCCAGGATTTGCCATCTAAGAGCGTTGGCAGAAGAAAAACAATCAGAACTGATTAGAGGAGGAACAGTGAAGCCATTGTTGGAGTAAAGACAGAAACACATGTAGGTCTAGAGCAACTTATGATGTAATAACTGCTGGAGCCAAATAAGGGGATTTTCTTACCCGATGCACTCAATGTAGACTAATAACATTACAAGCAAGTGATAACAGCTGAGGGAGAACATGTGAAACTTTACTATTACTCTGGATATCTGCGGTCTAGTACACATGTGTCAAACTCAAGGCCCGGGGGCCAAATATGGCCCGCCAGATTATTTTATGTGGCCCGCGAGGGCATAAAAGGTCGGAGTCTAAAAATAAATAGGTCAAAAGTGTGCTTTGAGCAAAAATACATTTCCCACAATTCAATAATCAAGCCCATTTTTTTCTGTGCAATTGCAATGTCTGTACCTTGAATGAGTAATAAATTTAGGGTTATTTAACATTAAGTTGAGTTACATTTAGTTATATTTATAAGTGACATCTGGCCCTTTGAGGACAGCCATTATGCTAATGTGGCCCTCGGTGACAATGAATTTGACACCCCTGGTCTAGTATATAAGGTACATGCTGTTGTTTGCTTGTGCTGGTCAATCACTAGCTAGATTCCTCTTCTTCTTCACTGATAGGATTTAAGGACGTCCCTCTGGGTGGGTCAGTTCATCGTAGCCCCTTTTCCATAGCCTGTTCAAGGTGAGACTGTGGTAGCTTTATTTTTATTAGCTCCATCGATCGGCTTCACTGTTTTAAAGGCATAATGAGGAGGTCGTAATTCATCCACCTCTGAGCAGCCAGCACCCGTAGCAGCATCAAGCCAGCTGACATTCATATGAAGGTGAAGAACTGGCAGGACAGTGTGTTCATGGATTATACCGGGGGAGATTTACAATTAGCTAGTCGCTAAATATTAAAAGAAAATTACTAATAAGCGACTAAAATGAGTAATGATCTCAGGAAACCATAGTAAGAGTCAGATATGGAGCTGAATCGATGCAAGAATGGAGGTATACCAGCGTTAAGACTTGTTTTTCAAGCTGGTACATTTTTGAAGCACTATAGGTCAAATAAATAAATTGAACTAAATGACTTTCATTGATCAATAAAAAAAATGATAAGACTGCGTTAAACCTAAGGTTAATTAATATTAAAGTGGAGCCAAATTTAATAAAAGTCAAATCAGTAAATCACATTATGACTGAATGTATTCAGATTACTTTTTTTATTTACTTTTTTTACTTTGCTCAGCTAACAGATGTAGTTTCATGCACTGCTGATTATTGCGTCATTCAGTGAAGACTGAGTGTGTTCTTGCTGAGGTGCATTTGGTCTCACATTCACCCACATAGAGTTCACCAGGTCGTCCATGTGTTCTCCAAATACAACATACAGTACTGTACGTACAGACGAGTGTAATCAACATGTTGCCTGTGTGGGTATGATGCTGCCATTGTTATCAAATTGGACAGGAAGGCAGTCAGAACCGAGGTGGAAGGTAACTAAAGACATTCTGAGGAAGACATCCAGTCTGTAATCAGACACCTTTTTGGCAAGCTGAGCCCACAGTGACGGAGCAGTGGGAGTGGCAGCAGGCATTTCCAGCTGCTTCTGGCTGGAGCCAATTATATTATGTTGATTTTTAAAGATTTAGTGCAGATTTGTGCAGACACAATCTATCATAAAGAATCTACTTTTCATGTGCGGAATCAGCCCTGAAGACCAGTTTAGCTTTTGAAGAGTTTTTTTTTTTCTTTTCTGGTCTGCATTTTGATTTGATAGAATTAACTCGAGTAAGAGTTTAGTGGAATGAAGCTCTGCTTCTAAAATTCTCTGTGTATTCGTCTCTCTCTGGGCTGCTCCTCTGTACTTCTGACTGTGATTTGAGTTAAGTTTTGCTCCAGTGTTTGTTTTTATGTATTCACATTCAAGCTCTATTTAACTGTTTACTTTCCTGCAGTTGCTCCTTCATATTAAAAGTAGTGCTGTCAGGCGATTAAAAAAAAAATCTAATTAATTACAGGATTTGGAATTAATTAATCTAATTAATCGCATTTTAATCTCATACCTGCTACAGCACCCCCAAATAAATAATTTGAATTCTTGGACATTACAAAATTGTAGTGCATGACTGATCATGATGACTCTTTCTGGTTCTGTGTTTTCTGCACTGGAAAAAAAAAAAGCAAGATCTCCTTTCTCATTTTTCAACCCATCACACAAATCCTCCTCTGACATGCAAAGAGTATTAGAGCCTCTCAGAGTCTTGGCTGGAGACGTCGAGCTTGTTAGACATTTGTTGGCATTAAAACAATCAAATATAACGACACTGAACACGTAATACTCTGCACACTCACTCAACCGATTATTGGCAGCTTACAGCAGATTTCAGAGTGGTTGGTTCTGATATGAAAAACACACAGATACATGCAAGATCTGGGCAGATGGTCATATTTACACATTATAAATTGATGTACATACATGCAGCATGTCACCTCATCTCCTTCCATACACAAGCTGATGTGCCAGCAGATATAGACATCTACACATAGGGGTATTCTGGGCTGCTCTGTCAGTCCCATGTTTGCCAATTCCATGGCAAACATGGGAGTGGATAGACTGGTGGTAGGTGTGGTGGTGTGTGATGGGTCAATATTACTTCATATTATCTGCTTAATGATACACTCAATAATGTGTTATATAAAAGTGTGTGATCAGTAAATACAGGTCGGAACAGACCAGTGTCACCAGGATCAGAATTTTTGTGGGGAGGAGTTTTAGCTTGAAAACAAGCATGAAAATGTTCCTCACTAACCTCCCATCTGCCTCTGACTCAGGAGAGAAACTATTTAATTATTCTGGACAATTAAATCAAGCACATCTGGATTGCTAATCTGGATTGATTTGGCCTCGAAATTGAATCAATCCAGCTCTTTGTTTGACAGTCCATCACAGCGAACTGTGTGTTGCTACACTTCAAATGTGTCTCAGCATCAATATGTCTGTGATAACAGTAATAAACATATGGGTAGCATTGAGAAACATTTGCTTTTTGGTTGGATTCAAAATTTCAAAAATACATGCTTAGGTTTGGAGAAACTCATGATTTGATTGACTGAAGGTAAAAACATAATTTACTGACCTGACCTATGTGAAATCTAAAAACCACCAGGGGTTCTTCAGGGTGTACAAGAGGATCTTCAGTCAAATATGGACTCACTTATTAACAGTCAAGGGGTGATTTTAAAAAATTTGAAAACCAATGCTTTCAACATCATAAAGTGGTGTAAATACGTTCAAAATAAGCAAATGGTACAGAACTCAACATTGATTTGTGCTACATGTAATATTTTGTCTGAACTGTTGTCAACTGAGTCAACTTCCAAAACGGCATTTAGAAAAATATTACATTCTCTTTTACATGGTAATCCCAATTTTGGAATAGATGTGAAAGAAAGATTTGACTACCAAATTCTTAATTTTATGACGTATTGATGTAACAAAATGCTCCTCCTGGATGAATCACGCATGCTGCAACAGATAATTCCAGGTGCTTGTCTTTCTATAAGAAATCATAACTGGAAACCAGGCAGAACAACAGAAGGCAAAATCAAAATTCAGCAGGGAAATGACTGTTGGGATCCATGAAACAGATTATAGGTAATGCTCCTGGAGGTGATGAGGTGGCTGCTTCATTTATGAGGTACCTGGAAAACAAATGCACAAGAGTCTGCCGAGAAAAATGCATTTGTTAGAGTCACAGTGAAAAAACAGTGGGTCACTTTGATTCTTGAGAAACAAGCATAATCCCCCAGCAGCCCTTGAGGGTCTTTTATTCATTCAAGTGCAGAGTGCCATAAACCTGTGTGCCAACCAATTGGATTAGTATGGCATTTAGAGAATTAAAACACATTCTGTGGAAAATTGATCAGGATGAAATCACTTGTAAGACACACACATACTGAACCTCCACTGCTGCTTTTCTTTCATCTTTGTAATTCACTGCCTGGAGGGAAAGATCTGCATCTCCTCCTGACCGTTTGATATCTCTGTCTCGTGGATTATTTTGCATAAAAACACCTTAGTCGATATAAAATGCTGTAGATAGGCACTTCACCATTGCTGGAGGCTGCTTCTCCTTCTCCAGACTCATTAATGTCTGCCTCTGAAACAGACACTCCTATTTTTATTTTTTGCTTTTTTTTAACACCAAAAATACAATGACCAGGGTTATTTAGAGGGCTTCAGGGCAGCTGTGGAACATTTCCAGCTGCTCTCCTTCTCCGTTGTGTTGGCAGAGAGCGAGTGCTCTGTAAAGCCTCCACCCATTCAGGCCATAGGGGAAAATCAGTCATAGTAGATTTGAGACAGGACTGAGGCAGAGGCTCAGAACCATCTGAAGCAAAAAGAAATATTTATACTCCAAACTCCAGGAAAGATAAGGGTGTCACACCGTTTATTTTCATTTCCTGCTCGGAGTTTCCAGCCAAGTACCAATATGTGCACAGCATCATTTAAAGCAGCTCCAAAAGGATGATCTGTGCTGCAGACTTGTACAATATTCTCGACAAGCGCCCTGTATTCCAAATTCAGGAAAGTTTTTGTCACATCTGAAAGACTGCAAGGCCATGTTGCACAGCAGGCGCTGGTGAAAAACTCCACGAATTACCCCAAAAGGTTTTATTTGGACACATTTGAGAGATTTTGTTCTGTGCACAGAGATGGAGAAAATTTGTGCCTCATTAAAGGAGGTACCTGTCTGCAACGATGCTGGGGAATTTGCTGTGTGTTTTTGTGAATAATGAGGTGAGACTCTGGAAGTAAATTCATCTGGCAAGCAGCCTCCAGCAACTTTACTGGAGCTTTTTGTTTCTCACAGGCTCTCTGACCTCAATAACAGAAAGATCTGTGTTTCTTTGAGATTTTATTCCCAGTGCTTTTGCACCTAAAATGAATTTACATAATTTCCTTATTCAAGAATATGTTTTGTTTACTCATTCTTCCATTTAATCCATGTTGTGTTGGAACTAATGGTTATTTTCATTACTCACCGCGAGGCTGGCTTGCAAAGGCGAAAAGCACCTCTATAGTGAATTAAACCCTCATCTAAATTCCACTGTTTTTTCAGGAATCTGTCAAGTTAATTCTGCATAGTTTGAAAAATATAAAAAAGAAAAACCTTTTCTTTTAATGTTTGGAAAAGTGCAAAAATGTCCTGGATCTGTCTATTTATCTGGATCCATTCCAAAATTTAATTGGTTCTTCTTCTACATGCCTGACTCAACCAATTCAATGAAAACCCTTTTTAAAATAGTTTCTGTGAAAGAAAAAAGACAAACCAATACTGATGAAAATAACCTCCTTGGCAGTTAATTAACCCTCTGGTTATAATCTGGGATGATTTGTTTGCTCTATAAAATGAATAATTGTGAAATACGCTTGTGACAAAGTCAAAGAAAGCAAAGTAAGATCCTCAAATTACTCCGCCGTATGTTCAAAATCCCAATAACCAAATGAGTTTAATTTGTAAAGAAATAAAACTGAGACAATGACAAATCTTCACATTTGAGAAAATATGTTAAAGCTAACAAAAGATCCTCTGAAACACAATGTGTTAAATATAATCTATTGGATTATTGGACCCAGTGGTTTTTAATATAGAAAGCAGTGCATGGTGTTCAGGATCACACCTTAGGTTATCACTGGTTTCTTCTCCATTTGCCACCCCACCCCATGGATGCCTTTTCCATCTCTTGAAGTCCCCTTCCTGTCTTGTAGGCTGTGTATTTAAGGACCATCTATGTATATCCTATGTTAACTCAGCGGATGAGCTCATGCATGTGACTCCGGAGCTTCCTGTCTGCTGCTGCAGCTGAAAGTGAGACTCGCGTTCAAATTCAACCTCCAAAGTGCTCTGAGTTAAAAAGTTTAAAATAAAAAAAATAAAAAATAAAAAATGATGGCCGCGCCCTGAGAGGAGAACTGCTATGTGTGGACGGACGTTCCTCCAGCTTCCTAATTGGCTGGTGTTGCATAAGCAAGACTCCCCCGGTGCACTTGAAGAAAAACAGAGTACAGTACTTACCAAGATGCAGTTCTTGAGTGTGTGCAGTGTTGTTTTAGGGCTCAAATGGAGAATTCAGGCAAAGATGGAAGAAGTAAAACTGTGTAAATTGTGTTGTTTTCCACACAGCAACACAAACAACTTTGCTGTGTTATTTTCAACATCAAGCCTGATTGCGCTTCAGTTTTAATTGGTAGCAGCCATTCTCTCATTGAGCAGTGGATTGTTTCCCCGCTAGCAGCTTGATACTAAATTCTTGTTTTCAGTATTAGTTATCATTACGATAAATTCTTAAGGGGTGCTCTATATTCTCTTTTCTTTTTCTTAATGTTGTCTTTGAATTCAGTTCATTAGTTTCCGGATCTGCCAACCTTGAAGCTGCAGTCTGCTCAGAGCGCAGAGCGTCCCCTCCTCTCTGTTTCATCAAAATGAAGCTATCAGGAGAGTCATCACTGGCTAATTTTAGTAAGGTAGAGTGGGAACCGCCTGCTGTTTAGCATAAACCAGTTCTGCAAAACGTATTTGTGTCTTTACCATTAAGATTCCAAAAATACTAAATTTTACGTAATGTTTTTGACTCATATGTTTGTCTTCATATCTCAATATAAAATCAATACTCTTGAAATTGAATTCTAAGCATGCTTTTGGTCTAGGAAGCGACATAATTAAGCACTTTAACCTGTGATGTCTGGTTAAAGTGCTTAAATTTCTAAAGGAAACGTAATTAATTGTCATTACTTACAGTACATTGAAGAAAGGAAGTTAATGAGTTTGAAAAATATTAAAGAATGACTCGTGGAGATAAAAAAAAAAACATGTGCAAAAGATTGAAAGTTAAACCTAACAGACGGTATTGACCTCTCTCCTCCTACGTGTGTGTGTGTGAAACTCAAATGCCTGGATGATGTCATGCAGTGGAGTCTAAGTTGAAAGTCATGTATGTATTTTAAACACATCTGGATTGATTTTGTCCAGATTTATTTTCCTCACCAAGTGTTTGAGGTCCATTAAGTCAAACTTCCTCCCCTGCTGAGAGCTTTGCTTTTTGCTTGACTGAGTTAATCCGTTTATTCACATTTGTATTAAACAATACACTTGATAAACAAAACAATACAGTCTTCAGATCTGATTTTTCATGGCAAATGAGACCTCAAAGGAGAACTGATTTAGAGACTCTTTTAGGCTGAACTCAAATGCATTGTATCTTTCAAAACTCAGTGGGAGAAAACACTGCTCAATGCCAGAGGATTTAGTATCGGCCCTGTTGTTGATCTGTTAGGCCTAAAGTGACAATGGTTCTGGATGCTCTCCAAGATTGAAGTTGTCAAAAGGATAGGAGTAAAGGATAGAGTATCTCATAAGTTTAATATGAACTCCACCTTTGTTTCATTATTAGAAAATATGTCATGCTTTGACATATGCACTTTGCAAATATCCAACTGCCTTTGAAATTTCAGGTCACTTAAATGTGATGTCATGTCAATCAGGATGACGCTAATATCGATTTCTTGTCATCATCCACGAAAAAGCGTATAAACTGTTTGGTTTCATGCTTCTTCTGAACATTTTTGTTTTTTTCTAATTGCCCCAAGGCATGCTAGAATCCTAAAGCTAAATAGCAGACCCCCTGCACAGCTGCATCGATCTGTGACTGAGCTTCCTGTGCTGGTAATCCAGCTCTTCTTGTGGAAGCTGCAGCAGAAAAAGAAATTTGTTTAAGGTTTTCTCAGTTCATGCCTTTTTATTCAGTTCTTGTTTCAGTCAAAACATTCATGCACTGTTTTACAATCTTACAGAGATTTTTGTACTTAAGTGCACGTTGTATCCTCAGCGAACACTTGTCTGCTGCTTTTTAAATAGTGAGGGAATTAGATCCATGTAGATTTCTCCTGCTGGGCTTTGAGCTCATTTATTCTCAATGTCTTTACCTTGAACTTCCGTGGTTAAGGTTCTTCGAAGTGTCTGTGTTTAACTTCAAAATACCGTTTCATATTTAAATATTAGACTTATTCCTGTAGAATTTTCTCCCGTTTCAAATCCTGACTGTAGACGTTCCTTTAGCAGTCATGAGCCAAAACTTACACTATTGTATTTTTACAAGTTTTAAAGGCTGTTATTTACTTATTGTTTGCCCTTGAGCTGGCATGCTTTGAAAATGGAAAAGCCTCAAACTTTTGGGTAAGTTGCTGCTACAGAGGTGCAGGTTTGAGGTATTGAGAGGGAATAATATCCTTTTTAAGCCCTGCGCTTTTTGTAACTAAATTCTCTTTCCAAAAAGGGCTCAGAGAGATGGTTATAGAGCCTCACGAGTGCTCTGTTTCTCCCCCAGCTTGTTACTTGAGGATGCTTGGGTTTCCAGTGCTACCAGTGCAACATGTTAATCTGCTGCACAACTTTGAAGTCATCTCAGCTCACTGTAGAATGCGTTGTGTGATGATAAAAGAATACAGAGCCTGTTTGCACCATGAATAAGCAACATTGAAGGAAAGTAGCCTGAAGGATTATACAGTATAGATAGAAATGAGGATTTAAAAGGTAACTGAATGCTTTGATATGTGAAATTATTATTGCAGAAGCCAGCATGTGTTTGAAATTCTTGGCTCTGGTCCAAGCTAGGAGGGGAAGCACCAGGTTTCCTGGACTATTTCACTTTGCCATGACTTTGCAAATGGGGAGAGAAAGTTTTTTTAAAAAAAAACTTACAAAGAATGCAGTGAATATCATGAAAAGCAGACTGTCATCAGGAAAATCCAGACTTTGTGAGGATTTTAAGGTTGAAAAGAAACGCTCTGTAAATGACAACAGGCTGAGGTGTCTTCCTGAGCCCTTCAGTGCCATTATTTTAAAGTCAAAGGCCTTGGAAATGAAGTGTATTCTGGCATCAGAGTAAAAGGAAGATTATCTCCAATTGTTCTCTTTAGCTCGTCTGAGCTACCCTAATCGGTGAACACCTCCAGCATGAAAAGCATCGAAGCAGAGCTGTGGGTTTATCAAGTTCAGCATTAACGGCAGATTGTACAGTATGACTGGAGCATCAGCTTCCTGTCCTCTATAATCAGTGACAGAAAAGAACAAAGCTCTGTCAGGACCATTTATTAGAGCTCTGAATGAAGTAGGTCATAAATTTTCATGCTTTTCATCCCATGTTCAACAAAACTGGGAAATTTAACAACAGTGGAGCATTACGTATGTAGCATTACAGCTTCCAAAAGGCACGTCTGTTCATGGCAAAGAAGAAATAAGCCACTACTTTGAAGGACTAAGCATGATGATGGACGGAGGATGTCTCCGAGTCTCCATCATTGTCAGGGACAAACAGAACAAATCCAGGGTACAAAAACACCGGCATCAATTTTTCACATTTGCCAAATGCAAGGTCTCTTAACCATTTCCAAAATTAAACACATTTGTGACCTTGTTAATGCATCTAAAGTGAAAGCAATTTGACCCTTCCACTCACAAATTTTGAGCTTTTATTTGAAGTTTGAAAGCTAGGAAATGTGATATTATGTGACAACAGGAAAGACTATCCTATATAAAATATGCACAATACAGCGTAATCATGGTAAAAAGGTATTTTAGCCCATATTGGTTATTGATAGCTGACTGAGGAGGCTCCAGCAGACCCGTGACACGCAAGGTGGATAAGATTTGGATGGAAGATTTGATAAAATAAAGAAAATCTAAACTCCAGGGGCAAGACAAACATCCAAGCTACAGACAATGTAATAAACTAAGAAAACTTAAGATTGACATGACAGAAACAGCAAGGAGATGGCTGGAAGTGTGTGGGAAAACATCTATCATAACACAATAAAGACGGGAAGCACAGACTGTATATACACAGAGGGATTAGGACCAGGTTGGGATGGGGCACAGCGGAAAATGATAAGCAATCACCAAAGACGGGAAACGGAACAGGAAACAAACCAACAAAACAAAGACAAATACATTCTCATCGTTTCCAAAAGGCACCTTCAAACTCCTCAAGCTTTACCTACCAAACATTACATTTGCCTGCCATGACAGCAGACAGCAGGTTAGGACAGAGGTGTCAGGTTGTCCACTTTACTGTATGTGAAAAAATGTGAAGAAAAAGTGTTTTGACATTTACTATTCTTCTTGTGACTTTCCTGCGAACAGACTTACTCTAGAGTAAATACAGGTTATTTGGCTTGCTTCTGCTGCTGCAATTATTAATAGTATTCATTTACTTGCAAATTTAGTGATTGAACACTCAGCCCTTATTTTAATCTTGACATTCTTGCACAAATGGTGTAATTAATGGGAATACAGTGTTGATTATTCACACTCACACCTGCGACCATATCTAATGGAGACTTATTACAGCAACAGCCACAGTCAAGTATGTGCTTATCAAACTGGGTAAATGCAGAAGGGGTTGTGTTCTTTTTGCTTCATGTGAGGAGAACAAAATCTGTTTTTGGGGACACTGAATGGCTGCATGCTTAAAAAAAAAAAAAAAAAAAAGCAATTGAAACCTGTCAATAAAGCCAACAGAGACAGAGGGAGATGCATTTTCCCCGTGAAAATAATCTCAGCGTGGGGTTTAGTTGAACATGAATGAGCCTTCAAGAGCAGGAAATCATAATGCAAAAGGACAAATGATCACAGCTGAACACAATGAAAGTGTTGTGGGTATGAAATCTCCCTCCAGAGGTGTGATATTTGACGTAATAAAATGCTCTATCCTTGCTTTACCAGCATTGTTATTAATAGTCTATTCTCCACCATGTCTGCTGGATGGGTCGCCTGGATGATTCTCCACTGAGATCCTGAATGCCTCTGGGGGATTCGGTTAACTACATGTGTCAGAGAGGCTATAAACGAAACATTTCACACCCGATTTTATGAGTTTTCCCCTTTCCTTGTTTTCCCACATAAACACACGTTGATCAACAGTGTTTGTTTTATCACTTGAACATTCTTGGTGGAGGTAAAAACAATAGAACTCAAATATTTATTTCATTATTAAAACATAGAGCTGATGTTGTATTTCAGTGCTAATACTTTTGTAATTTCAAAAAAACAGAATCATTTTAAGTACATTTCTTTTACTCGTGTCTTTGCTTTGTGGTCTGATTACGTGGACCAGTGTAGTATAGACATGCCCAAATATGAGATTCTGATACATGAAACAAATATTTTTTTATTACTACCTCTGCCACTTGTTTCTCCCTTGTCCATTGATTTCTTTGTTTGTTTATGTATTTGTTCACCAGCGGGCTTGCAGAAAATCTACTGAACAAATTTCCATGAAATTGGATAAAATGATGGGGTAGGGCATGAAGATTGAGTAATGATGGTAGTATTAGGGTCATCTGTCATTGTGTCCTTGGTCAAGACACTTCACCCTCACTGGAGATTGAGGGCACCCACTGTTGTGTGAATGTGTATGAATACATGTAGACAACTATCACCAAGTATGAATGAAGAGTGAATGAGCAATGGAACCACTGTGAAGGGCTTTCAGTGTCTGTAAAAAGCACTATATGAATCAAATCTTTCATTATTATCTACATCACACTGGTTTATGTGGAACCAAACGAAATATATAACATCTTTAAAAGGTTACTATGTTTGGAAAATATTGGTTGAAATTTAAATCCATCTGATACAGAACAATCCCGACATTTATTTCCATGTGTGCTGTCTTTTGAATTTGTTCTGTTGAGTTGATATGTAGAGGGTATCGTCGTTTATCACTAAATGCGGCTTCTCCAAGCATCTCATTTGAGGCCATGATTCAAGAAGGCCAAAATAAGTAATAGTGTTGGCCTGGATCCAAAGAGCTGAATGACACTCACATACTTCACAGAACTGCTCATTACTATTCTTGAGTTTGCCGTTGCAAGGAGTCACTTTCACATTTGGACAACTATATATTAAAATATATAACTGCTATAATAACCACAGTTATTTCAGAGAGGCGACTTTTTGAGATGAGCCACAGCATTCTAAATCCACCTTTTTGAAGCACAGTTTGAGTTCAAATTGGTGCTTTGAAAAAGGTCAAAATTTTATTTTCAAAAATAACAGTTGAGACTTCATCAAAGGCTGGCGTAAAAGTAAGAGATCTGTTTTGTTCTTGGTCCAAAGATGCGTCAGTAGTGTAACGCATTGACTCAGTTCAGCCAGAAAGTCCAAAAAATAAAGGAAAAAAAGGAGAGATGTCTGGGTTGTGCAGCAACAGGGTTTGTGTGGTTCCCATCTGAGCCGAGGCCCACCTGTCGATCACTGCAGGTGATGATTGCCTCAAGGTTTCAGAGGCAATAGTTTCATTTTTTTCTGTCAGAGCATTTCTGAAACACATTAATTTGGAGCATAACAAACAACATGAAGGGCGTTTCTACATGACTCTTTGTGAAATTAAATTTCAGCTTTGGCACAGGGTAGTGATCATAGCAAGATAAATGATGCCCAACTGGCCATCTGATGATCGAATGACTCTCCAACATGTCTAAAGCTTCATTCAGCTGTTGCCAGGCAGCTAGCATACCTGCAATTTCAAATACTGTGGATAAACCTAACTGCCTGCTGCTTTCTATAAACCCACCTCAGGCAACCTGTCCCCACATTGTGCACCCAGCGAACCCACCACTGGCAAAAAACTTCCACTTCTTCATTAATGAACAAACTTCTATTTTACCCCAAATTAGCTTGAAAATGAATCGTTATTGATTTAATAAAAATTGCCAATGTGTAGATCACGCCAAAAGACTGACAGTGTGGTCATGTCCTGATGTTTTCACACTGATAAAAATCACATGCATGACTTCATGCAAACATGTGATTTTTTGCAGCAAGAGTTAAGCGTAAACGTAATTTAAATTGACCACCGATATCAGCTTCAAATTGTAACCTGTCAGTTATCATAAAAATCTTAAAGCGCTCTGTGAGGTTGCTTTTAACCATCAACATATTTGGTGTTTTTACTTGTATTATACTTCCTTATAGAAAACAACTTGACACAGTTCTTCTCTCCTTCTTGGTAACACAGTAAGTGTGGGTTGGCCCACGATGCTTCATTGGCCCTCTGCAGAGCCAGGTAACTAGGCAACAGCCCTGCCGGTCGAGGGAGGTGGGTTTGCAGAGGATGCTGCGGGGAGGCTGTGACTTTTGAGATTCTCCTCTTGCGTCACTCTTATACTATCAGATGCTCGTCCAGTGGAACACGAGATGTGTTTTGCTTATGGTGGGGTCAAAAAGTCAGAAGTTTTTTTTTTTTCTTTTTTGGAGGGTGGTGGGGGGTGGATTATTTTCATCTGAAAAAGGAATATCCGCTGGCAGACTCGAGCTTTTGGTTTCTTGGCTGTCCCAAACTGCTACCTCGACTCCCACAGAGTCGGGCTACCCGCCATATGGTGCGGGACACAGTTGAAAAAGATGTGTGCTGAGGGAGTTTCTGCCTAGAACTGGGTCACTAAGATAGCTGGCTTATGATCAGGAATCTTAAACCCACTTTCCGCTCCATATATTTCACTTTTTAGATATTTTTATTAACCTGAATTCATAAGATTAAGAGGCATTAAAGCATTAACAGACAAGTTTTGTCATTTAACTTTTAGATAGTGTCTTCTAAAAGTACACAAACCTTTGATTTTCTGAATAAATAACATATCCACTGAGGAATATTTATCATGTGGTGTTAGTGGAGTGGGCGTTGTGTGCTCCTCTGTCGTCACGTACAGTGTGAGCTTACGTACCCATCCATCTGTTTATTTGTGAGTTTTAAGCGAGCTAGAGGGAATTATTCATTATTATTCATTTCACAATGACATTGTAGTGCTTATTGATTAAACTGAGGGGGGCAGGGGTATCAGCAATAGGTCAGAGTCATGAATTTTAATAAGCAGGCCTGTCCTCATGCTCTGGAATAACTCTCCAGCGTGATATTCTGTTGTCCTTACACTGCAGATTTGCCTCCAGGATCGTCCTTGTACTCTGAGAGTTGTCAGATGAAGCTTTTTAATGTTCTGGCTGTCCCACTGCGCTGCTGCATCATGTGTTGTGTGACAGGTGTGGTGCGTGGTGACAGGTTTTTACTTTTTATTTTTGCTTCACCGTCGCCTCTGCAGCTCCGGTTCTCCCCCAGCTTGTGCATCACAAGCCTTGTGCTCCAACTTCAAGGTATTTTCTGCATGTTTAATTCATGCAGGGGTTCATGTATAAAACAGCCTGTCTCTGTCAGATTGGCCCTTCCTCCTCGTCTACCTCTGGCCACCTGGAGCTGGAGTCAAGGAAATGTGATGGGGCGGGTCAGTTTGATCTAAGAAGCGGCTTCTGCGAACAGCTTTTGAGGATTTAAGGTTGGCCTACCTGCCAATTGCAGCTGTCAGCCTTGAAGGTCCTGATGTCTCCTCTGACAGAAGAAAGAGACTTTATGAACTTCAAGAGTGAAAACCGATTCAAAAACAAACTTTTGTAGCCTCAGGTATTACTGAAAGGAAGCTGTTTTCAGTTTGAAGACTTTATATGACGTGGAAAACTCTGCTGACTCCAGGTTTGACTGAGTAGTGTTGTGTCAGTATTTAAACCAGTAAATGGATTTGGAAAACATGAAAAAAGGTAAAAAATAAAAAAAAAAAAAAAAAATATTCATCACAGAGCACCAACTCTTTCGCCCTCCTTAAAAAACAGTGCCACTCACGTCAACCGTACCGTAGATGAATTGCACCTAGATTATCCTTCCATTCATCCAACCATGGACACGTTGGTAGTTTGACAAATTTGTTATTCAAAAGCAAATTCACATCGATGGGAAAGGTAGACTAGAAGGAGCAGGAAGGAGCCTAAGAACAACTCTAACTAACTAAAACAACGCTAACAAATAACCCCTAACCCTAAAAACTGTGGCACCGGATAGCATGATTTGAAAACTGATTAAAAATTATTAGAAAACACTTTCAGTGTTTTTTAGTGGATTAGGCTAGGTCATGTCTCTTTGAGGAAAGACTGTCTGTGGGAAAGTTAAAACTCCGCATTTCAATAGACGACAACTGCTACTTAAAAATATGAAAGAATTTATGTAAATGGCCACAAGTGTAATTAAATATATTATTTATGAAGTGGTTTGGGAGGTTTTCACCAGTAAAAATCCTTCATAAAATACATTTTATTAGGTGTCAAGTACTACAACTACAGAGTATGAATCCAGTTGATAAAGATCCACACCCTGTCTCACTTTCTAGCAGTCAAAGGTCAACAAATAGAATGTAGATAGCTTCTAAAATCAATATGATCAGTTTATGATAGAAATATTTACCTTTTTACAACCTTTTCTCCACACTGGGGTCATGGAACACAGCCAGAATCAAAACACGGGACTGAGGTGTTATTGTCACTTTCACGTCCAACTAATTTCTCAGTTAATTAAAATGTAGGTCTAATCAAGGAGAAACAAAATACTGGAGGAAAGTCATGAAAGTCAAGTGTGATATATGATTTACAAAATTAGCTTATTTGTATAAATTTGTGCAGCACAGATTTAAGTTTCTCACATCACACACACACAAGAATGAAAGGATAGAGAATGTTCAGCTTTTGGCTTGAAAACTGATTATTTGATTATTACTAAAACAGTTACTGATTAAGTTATAGTAACATTCTACTTAAAACTCCATGGCAACAAATAATAATCAAGCATGATAGCTGATCATAAATTCATACTGAACTGGACTATTGGTGCCCTGAATAACGGTGAGAAACACCAGTTGGATTAATTTTGAAACTACAGACATATTTTCACATTTTTCAGTAATTTTGCAAATTCAAATATTAATCTGAAGTCACATCAAGGCTGCTTTGTCCGTGTGTCTCCTGGCAGAAGTGCTGCTTCATAGGAAATGACCAGAAACACTATCTAAACCCACAGACAGATGAAGACAAATGAAGTCACGCTGCCCTTTTCTGATTGTTTTCTCTCTGTCAATTTAGAGGCTATACGGTTGACAGCCAACGCACCTGCTGCTCTGCAGTCACGATATGCCATTTCTGCACAATAATTGTCTCATTTTGCAGCAGTGCTGGCAGGCTGATAGCTATAGGACAGTGACACTGAAATAATCTGTGGCAGAATTTCATTCTGTTGCCAAGAATTGCTACCCCCAGTTTATTTGTTTAACTTGCAGCCTCATTTCATTGCGTGTCAGATGTGGGCCTTAGCTGAGTGTCCTACCTGACACCTCCATTAAAAGGTGACAGAAGCGGTCAAAGGTGACACGTATGCTTTTTCTCTGAGCCGTAAAGCCACAGCTGACAGCATGCCCTGTCACCCATGATTCCCCCGGGCGGGACAGTGGTGACAGTTTTTGGCAGGAGGAGATGATGCCCTGATGTGACACCCGCTGGAGCTCTGACCCAGGTTCTTGGGTGGCCCCTGGCCTCTCCACGCGTCAGCACCGCTCGTCACCATCTGCCGTCAGCAGAGTGCTTGACAGGCGAACTGTCGCGTTATTGGTCTCCAGGTCCTCGAAGCAAATCTTCGTGATGCTGCCATGTAGACTGGAGATAACAAAAGAGCATCCTCATCAAGGTGGAGCATTGATCCCTGACCTTTACATCCGGTGACGTCCTAGAACAAAGCAACATCTAAGAAGTCCCACAACAAAAGCTGAGCTTGCCTATTGTTTGTTCTTTTCAATTTGATGGTTATGTTTAATATTAAATATTAATATTAAGTTCAGTGACATATTACAGTAGTTTATTTTATACCAATGTAGAAATATAATGCATGAATTTGGATGCATTAAAGTTGATTTATATGTCTGTATTTATTTTATGCATGTACAGATGTATTTATCTGTAAATATACTTAACAAGATGTGTTTTACTTTCCTCAACAAAACAGGTGAGCGTGAGTTTTTTATGTTACCTGACTGCTTCACCCAGATCAAACTAGTATCCACTTAAGATAATGATATGACTGAGAATAGTTATCCTCTAACAGCTAGCATTAGCCTCAGTTGTAATTCTATAGAAAAAAAAGTGTTTTTATAGAGCTTTTCTGTGAATATATAGATATGGATCTGTGCCACTTTAATGTTCAATAACACTTTCATGAAGATTAATATTTTTTTTAGCAATGATACCCAGTTTGCTTTTCTTATTAGGGATAAAGTTCTTTGTTGTCGTCTTGAAAAGCCAGCTGATTGTAACAGCAGCTCCCCTGAGAATCGCTTATTAACCTTCCAACAGCAGCAGCCAGGAGAGGACTTAGTGACCATGTAACTCCACTCCTCTTGTCATGTTCATGAGGAGCTGATCTGCGTCTCCTGGGCTCTGTCGGGGCCCGACACTAAGCTCCTTCTCTCTACTGCTTCTGCCACCCATCATGGATTTATCGGCTTTCAGACTCCAAGTCATATCAGACCTGCAAAGTCATGCAAGGGCAACTACCGTATGATTTCAGTTTTCCGAGATCGACGTTCATGCCAAACCATCTTGTCTACCTGCTATGCTAATCTGACGAATGATACACTCAAGGAGGGGTATTTTACTCCTTCTACTAAATTCTCTAACTTCCTCTCTCCCTCTTGTGGTGCTCAGCTAATTCGCCTCCATGGATGGGTTTTAAATCAGACACACTCCAGCCTTCCTGAGGGATAATTACACCAGCAGAGCTCAACTATTGTGGCAGGCGATCGCTCAATGTTTCTGCTCTGACTTGGCTCTCGGTCCTCACTCTTAAAGGGCTTTTCAGAGTGCTTGGCAGTGAAAAGGGGGAAAGGACCAGGGATTACCACCTGATTCCCAAGAGATTGGCATGTCACTGAAAAACAGATGCTCACAGTTAAAGCTCTACTTCACGCTTTTAACATTTAGTGCAGGAAAATGACTTTAGAGTAAGAATCTGTGGCCTTAGCTTTATAAGGATCTTCCAATGCGAGCATGATTTACTATGGGATAGCATCTATATTTGATTATTTGTTTTTTAGTAAATAATTTTTCTTCTGTAAACATAAAGAGCATAATTTAGTGCAAATAGTTAAAAATGCATTTTTTTTTTGTCTGCTTGCCATTGGTACCACACGGTGGTGCAGTGGATATGTTCTCCCCGTGTCTTTGTGGGTTCTGTCTTGGTTCTCCAGGTTCTTTCCACCTCCACAAACATGCAGCTTAGCTGAACTGATCACTCTAAATTTTTCATCTTTGTGTGTGTGTGTGTGTGTGTGTGTGTGTGTGTGTGTGTGTGTGTGTGTGTGTGGTTGCCTGTCTATGTGTGGCCCTTCAATGTGCTGGCGACACATCCGGGGTGTACCCCGCCTCTCACATGTAGCCAGCTGAGATAGGCTACAGCAATACTGGTGACACGCAAGGCAGATAGACGGCTGAAGACAAGACAATTCTGATCATCTTGTCTTCAAGAAGATGGATGGATGTTTATCTGTTGGGAAGCTGACCATTTGATTTAACAGCAATTTCCTGAAAGACAGTTTCATTTAAGGGATCAAGGCATTACCGGTGCTGTGGAAAAACAAAAATGTAATTCACAATATATGTATAATGTAAATATAATGAGAAAGATAGCATAAAAATATAAGATTTACAATGCTCTCTTTCGTGGAGACAGACCTGTGTTGGTTTATTGGAGATAATTGGCTATTAAAATCTGATTAATGATTATGGACCATGAACCATGAGGCCCAACATCTAATAAATGGCTAATTTGTTTTGCTGTCATAAGCTGTATATGAAAACCACCATGGTTGAAAACATTCTAAACAGTAACTCCGGCCATCAGCCTCAGCTGCTGTACACAACACAACGACTGTAACAACTTGGGACTCCGGGTGAGAATAATTGAACTTAATTGAACTGTGAAAAATGGACCACAGCGATATCATTGTGTTCCTCGCTGCAGCAAAGTGAGATGCAATAATGTGGCCACACCTGAGTCCCTGGAGACAAAATAGTGTAATAGGGTGGACGGTGCTTTTGTGCCTTTGAAGATTACTTATTGGAGACTCACAGGAAACCTCAAGACTGAGACTTTTTCCTTTTGTAGAGCTCATAGTACAAAATGTAGTTTAACCATGTCGGGCAGTGTTTGCTTCAAAAAGGTTGTAGATGCAATCAATTCACTCTTTCAAAGTGAAAATCAAAATTACTATGTTAGACCATAAAGCATGTTGAGAAAAACAAGCAATGAAGTCCACCACAAATCAGTCATGGCTAAAACAAATTAGTAAAGAAAAGTCAAGTTTATCCAGCCATACTAATTCTACAAAGGCTCAGTTAGTCGAGATAAAGTTGTGGGCACAGTAGTGTCAACCTATCGAGTATAGTATAGTTGTATAGTCATGAAGTCATGTTGTGCATCATGACTTCTTCCCAGGTGTTGGTGTTTCTTCATGCTATGCAGCTGTTTTCATGTCCATCTGAGATCTAGATAAATGATTAATACAGCAACCCGACCAAGTCATTTAAGTCTTTATCGACTGTTTGAACTTATTTACTTCCTAATAAAGCAGCTCTGTGTTGTGATGGAACATTGTTATTTGCTGTTCTGTTAACCTTTCCTTTGTAATTGGGCCCTTTTTGAGGGAGATGTGTGGGTTTTCTGTTCTCTGTTTTTTCTCGCTGTATATACTGTAGTTTACATTTATAGGTTTCCTTCCTACCAGTTATTTTAATATGCTGAATGCTTAAATCATTATGAAACAATGACTCAATGCCAGACATGTATAGATTTCCTGTAGGTTTAACAGCAGTTTTGCGAGTGAAATGGCATAAATAAGGGGAATACTCACAAAGTTACAACAGAAAACCTAGGAGCAAAGTCAACGGTGGTAGAATTCACAAAATACAATCAGATTTTTCAAAAAGAAATTTAAGTCACAAGAAGCAAGAGATCATCTCAAACACAGGTAGCATGCAGGAAGCAAAAGGAATCTTCTGGGGAGGTGTTGATCCTGGCTATCGTAGCTGATTACAATGACGAGCAAGAGAGAGAGAGGCAGGATCAAGAAAAACACCACAGCAGGACCATGACACTGATCTCAGATATCTCCTGCACACATTTGGAGCTATTAGCCTGTGATGGGAGCATCCGTGATTTTTGAAGGCACAAGAATACATTTTTCAACTTTTATGTCTGTAAATAAATATTTGAAACGGAATACTTCTTGTCTTGGAGTCACTTCACATAATGGCTCTGCTGCTGACACATAAACACCAGAGTGGAACATGGCTGGACAAACCTTGGCGCTCACAAAGCGTACATTCCTCGCTCCTGTCTGGTTGAGTGTGTTCCCGGCTCGATGTGTGTGTTGTGTTGGACATATGGTGACCATCTGGGTCGGCCCAGGGATACCAGAATACTAGAGCTTCTGGTGATGTGGGGCCTGCAGGTTGCATTCACCCCCCTCCACCCTCAATATCCAGAGAGAACCGGACAGACTGTCAATGCGATCTAACACTGGAGTAGTGAAAACAACAAAAATTACACACTTGTGAAATCGTATGTTAACATCAGTGTACAGGTGCATTATTGTCCAGCAAAGGAATGTATGTACTACATCTGAAAGGGAGGACTTGCAATTTGACTTCAATATTTAATATCAGTAAGATTTGACAGAATTTTTGAAACCCTTTCCATCCTGCTTTCAGTTATAATCTATAAATATATTAATAAAAAAAATGTGAAACTTTAAGTCTTATTATATCTGCAGAAGCGCTTTCAAGGTTTATTGAAAATGTGGTCACTGCTGACAGAACACAAGAGCACTAAACAATACGGTCTGCATAGTATAAAAACATCAGCCAACTTCACTGGCTTGATTTGAAGTGTTTTGCTTGTAAATAATGAATGAGTCTGCATATATTGTTGACTTGTCACTCAAATCAGGACTTAAGTCATGTCGATTGATAGCAATCATAAAATAAAACCAAATACCTCCTTCAAATCAAATCATAAGCCAGATAGCAAACTGAGATGAAACATAGTACATGAAACCAGACACTAAAGCTGTAAAAACAAACAGAACATAACATCATCCAGCTTTCAGTAGGCGTATTAAATTGAGCAAGGAAAGTAAACTTTGTGTGTATGCACGAGTGTAACACCATGTTTCCTGCAGTCGCATAGCGTGTCCCCACAGCCCTAAAACTTTTCAGTTCCAGTCCAGTTCATGATCAAAAGAAAGATGATGGCTTAATATCTCACTCCGGGTTAAACCGCTGATCCCAACAAAACAGCTCCATGAAAAACTTCAACTTTGAATGAGAAAAATATTTTCCCCCGGTCGTTCCTCCTGCTGACTCTAGAGATGAGGCTTGTTTTACCATGAGCTAGATGAAGCCATGTGATTTTACAGCAAAATCTGATGCAGAGGTGCATATTGAATAACCTTAAAACTAAATTATGTTGATTAAATTTTATCCGCCACGCTCCTCTTGTAGATTAGTCACAGAGATGAGAACCGTGACAGTTTTTCCTTTGTCTCAAGCTGTCAAAAATTACGTTCCGCTCTTATAAAAAAACGCTAATGAATTTAGCAGTTGTTAAAACCTGTCTAAAACCTTGCACATCCGCAAACTGAATCTGTTTGGTTTGCACGTCCACAAACTGAACAGACTCAGATCTCATCATGTACACACAGATTTTGAATACTCACTTTGCAGATTTCTGTGAACCGTCATCAGTGCTCTTTTAGAGATTACTTGTGATGCTAAGTAATCTGATTACTCCTAAACAAATTCAGATACAGTTACATGACTCGTGTCAGTTTGGTGAAAATTCATGAGAGATAAGGCTTATGAGGCTATAAAACTACAACGTGGTCTAGAATACATTGAAATAGGATGTTAAACCTCTGGTACGGATTTTATTGTGACATTTAAACACATGAATTAATTCTCTAAATGACACTGAATTACACCGCGGTACACTGGCGTTGTGCCCGGGGTGTCCCCCACCTCACGCCCTGAGACTGCCAGGATAGGCACCGGCTCCCCCGCGACCCGCGTCAGCGGATTAAGCGGGTTAGGAATGACTGACATTGAATTACAATGCAACAGAATTGAGCCATTATTTTAATTTTTCTTTGTTGGTCACTTTCCTTTAGGCCAGGAAGAAGGGATGAGTCCTCAAAAAATATGAAAGTTGAAAGATAAAAACATGACTTCCTGCCCCGCTGTCTCCTTCCTGCTCTTCTTTTACAATCCGAACACATCAGTCACTTCATTCTTTTCCATTTCATTTCATTGCCGGACATGTCTCCTTCAGGTTCATTGTAGTTCATCCCCATTGTTCTTTCACACTCCCTTGATCATCCCTGTCATGTTCTTGCTCTTTCATTGTGGGATCAGAGCTCCGCGGCAGCCACTGGGATGTGTAAAATCACTGGAGGCCGGCCGCTGGGCTTGGGCCAGTCACAGCTGCGTAACCTCAGTGGCTTCCCAACCTTCCCCGACTGGCTGCGATGCCCTGCAGTCCGGTGACCCGTGAACAAGCTGCACGGTCACAGCAGCCATGTCGGCAACCTTAACATCAAGAACAAGTTACATCGCCCCGAAAAGAGGAACTGCCGGTCCAAATCTGCATGTTTTTTTTTTTCTTCATTTTTATCACAGTGAATACATCTGTTCAAGGTGGATGTTCATCCTTTTTTAAATATCACCCATTGAGAAGGCACTTAAGTAAGTGTAAGTGTGATATTCCTGCTCTGTAGCAAAAAAGGACCACAATCTTAGGCTGAAATGATAAAGCCTCTTGTTAGCAGTGATCACTACAACCTTTAATATCTGGAATAGCTTTTAAATTTCTACTACAGTCATTGAATTTTAGATAAAAATAAAATATAAGGTTTTTCTCTGTGTTAATTTACCATCTGGTCTATCCACAAAATGTATGACGTCACCTTACTGGTCATTCATTTAAGAAATGTTTCTACAAAGGTTAATGTTAGAATATCTTTGCTTTGTAAGGCATAAACTAAGAACACCATTTCTCTGGTTGTTTTTTAATTGCATCAACCATTTGAGTGTCATGCAATCTCGAAACATTGCACCACTTCAGAGATTTAAAATTACACCACTGTGTTTATCTGTAAATTGTCCTGAGCGGTTTGTACGAAATTAACAACCCATATTTTATTCCTCATTAACTTTAAAATTGTTTTTCGCATCTTAATCTATCAGTAAGCATTTTAGAACATTTTACACCATCAGTAATTACAGTATAGACCGATTAGGGGGAACATCACATGTGATGTAGGTTACATTAATAAGGCTGTCATTTAGGATTAGTTGGATGGAGCCGTTGTGGCTCTTTCTTTAAAAATGTGTTTTCAGTATCAAGATTATAGTACAATATCTGCCTTTTTTAAGGTTTAAGTCAAATTTTTTAAGTGCAAGTTTGTGTTTGCGAGCAATAATTATGAAAATAAAAATTACAGTAGCCCAAATATCATTGGATTGATATGATTATATTAATGTTAACAAGCAGCAAATAGCAAGTCCAACTTGTAGAAAAACTAAAAAAAAACAAGTCGTCTGAGGTAATTAAATCCATTTTATATACGAGCAACTCTGCAGAGACAAATGTCTTTAATCACCTCAGTGGTTGCACCTTCTAGGTTGTCAGAGAATGTGGGTGTACAGACACTCAGATGTACTCATGTCAGAGTCTTTCCTCAAACCAGATAATTTTAATTAGAATGACAGCCAATAATATCCTGCTTTATTTACCATAAATAACAGTAAAGTGTTGCTTTGCCAGTCAGTCTAATTACTGCTCATGTAAGTTGATGCAGTCATCAGGCCATATGGTTCTATGAGCATATTACTTTCCCTTAATTTGGTACATATTTCTCACATCAGTAGTGGAGGTTTACCTCTGTCTACTTTTATTTAAATATTTATTGAAACATTAGCTTAAAAATCACCAACAATAAGAAAACGCCATTGTGATAACAATTAATCTGTAACAAAAGCATCTTTAATGTTACTTGATTGTGTTTCTGTAGCTTTAAATCATACTTTGGGTGTTTGATGTAAATGTCAAAAATTTTGCTAAATAACTTAATTAATAACTCCACGTGAATAACTTAAATTGGCTTCTGTTTGCTTAAGGTTCCTTCCTTTTGAGTTTCATCTCTGGAGCCAGAACACATTTAGGATCTTGGAAGTCTCTTTAAGCCAGCCTGCATGGATAGATCAAGCCTGAGACCGTCCGTTTGGGTGGTTGACCTGAGTTTTCAGAGAGCAGTCTGACTTTCCACGCTTCCTCACACTGCTTCTTCTCTCAGTCAAATGGAATTTAAGACGAATTACCTGATCGATAATGCTCCATTTTAAGAGGATTTCATCTCAGTCAGACTGACTGATCCAGTGTGAGAACATCCTGTCGATTCGGGAGAAGAGTAGATGTTGTATGGTGGCGGCATTGTAATGTCAGATCACCACATGATGTAGAATCCAAAGGTCAGCATCACCCCTCAACAAATTAAAGACTTCGTCTATGTAGTTGCTCCTGGCATTTTGGGAATGATATCAACCCAATGTGTCAAGACATGGTGCAAGCGGAGCGAGATTTTTGTAACTCTAACTGCTGTATTCAGAAAATCTGAATTAGATTTCAGTTGTTCTCTTTTGGGAACAAAACAAGAGGTCATCAGATATTAAACCTAGAACTATATAAAATGGAGTCGTATATTTTTATTTTCTCCATTTTCGATAACATTCACAGTCATCATTTGCCAAAATAATAATAAATCAGCCAATTTATTGCAACAAAACAAATTGTGACTTGAAACAACCAGTTTTTCCTGACATCCATTCATTGGCTGTTAGTGGCACAGACCGGATGTACAGGTTTCATACCAGAAAGACTCAAATTGCTTCTGGGGATCTGACCTCACTGATTACTGGAGAAAAACGTCTTTACGACTTTATCATTATTGGTTAAAAACTGGATGTAGACGTGTAAATTTATCAGAGGATTTCATTTCTGGTTGGCTTTGTCCCATAATTCATTGAGGCCAGAGATGTCAGATTCAAATGATTTATTTAAGAGAAATTAACAACAAAAGAAATACTGTCAGATAAAATACCACTAGGGGGTTACACAAACTAACACTTCTATCAAAGAAAACACAACGGAACCACGGCAGCAGGAAAAGAAATGAGGAAGGGGTCTGCAGCAAAAATCACCCGTGCCACTGCAAACCAAAGAACCAAGAAGAGAAGAAAAGGAAGAGGAGTGGACATGCACCTGATAATAAAGAGGAGGAAGAGGAGTGGACATGCACCTGATTATAAAGAGGAGGAAGAGGAGTGGACATGCACCTGATCATAAAGAGGAGGAAGAGGAGTGGACATGCACCTGATCATAAAGAGGAGGAAGAGGAGTGGACATGCACCTGATTATAAAGAGGAGGAAGAGGAGTGGACATGCACCTGATTATAAAGAGGAGGAAGAGGAGTGGACATGCACCTGCTCATAAAGAGGAGGAAGAGGAGTGGGCATGCACCTGATCATAAAGAGGAGGAAGAAGAGTGGGCATGCACCTGGCTATAAAGAGGAGTGAGTTTCCGCCCAGCAAGGAAACCACCGAGACCCTGATGCAGTGCTCTGCAGCGGCACGGATGAAAACAACATGAAGCCACATAGGTTACTTGTATTAATAAGTCTGAATAATTTTTTTTTAAATTAATTAATTACTTAATTTAGAACAAATAAAATTAATGAAAAATAGTGAGACAGATACAGCTAGTATCCGCAGCTAATGTTAGCGTCCTGTTAGCAGACTCAGCTCTGTGTTTCCAGGGACTGAACCAGGCAGGTAGATCACCTTGGTGCTCCAATATTTTTTGTGAAAGCGGCCTCTGTCATCAGATGCTGATGATTTTGCATCCTGTACCAAGTTTGGCCAGATCCTTTAACATTTAATTGGCTATACAGTAATCCCTTGCTTGTTTGTGCTTAAATATGCACGGCTTCACCTCATCGCGGATTTTTAGTAGGTAGTCACATGATACCCTATGCGCATGCTATTGGTTGACAGCATCCGGAAGTGCGCTGCATTCCGAGACTGATGGAACGCAGCACACTTCTGTGAAACACAAAAGTGATTTAATCAGTCTATAAGACTGTGGAAAAAGTAATACAGGTAGAAGGTGGTTTAATATCAGTATGAGGAGGATTCATAAATGTTTAAATCACATTTATTTATTTAATTCATAAATAATGAAATAAATAGTTTGTCGCTATATCATGGAATTTTGTTTTTCACGGGTGGTCTTGGAACGCATTAACCGCGAGTAACGACAGATTATTGTATTCACACATATTCACAACAAGACCTTTGCCGCTTGCAGCAAATAGCACTTTAAATCTATCATTGCATTAAATAGCCGCTGGGTTATTGTGGAATGTTTTCCATGTGAAACAGTGTCTGATTTGGCAACATGCAGGCTTCCTCCCTCCTGTGGAGAACTTCAATTAAGATGCTGCCTTTTGAAAACGTCTGATCTGTTGTATATATTGACAACATGTTTACACAGTTTGACCCCTACCAATACATCAGCATCGATCAGGTGATCAATCTGAAATGTTGTGATAGATGGCTTCAATGAACATATTTTGGAGGACATCAGACATTTCCTTCAGCAACACGTGCCAGCTATCAGTCAGTAGAGACCAATAAATCAGCCAGCAGAAATAACTGCCAGCATTTGGTAATTGTAGATATTCTTCAGTATTGGTGTTTATGAAGGACAAGAATTAAAAAGGAAACGTTTAATTGCTGACAAGTTCATTATGAGCCGCATCAGCAGCCAATATCATGACTTTTCCAAGCCTTATAATTTCATGAAATTAGCAAACTTTTTAAAAATAAAACCCACCTCCAGCTCTCATGGGCAGATAAAATAACAAAACCAAAATTAAAGTTTAATCTTGCTGTTTTTTCTGTTCTTTTTTTATTTCTCTGAGTCTATATAAAATGACACATACGGCTTTACTTAACAAGCTTCAAACAATGCACTGATTCATAATGTTTTTGCCCAAGGGTTACTCGGCTGTTGATCAGGTGTCGAAAGTGGACACAAATTCATGTCTGGCAAGGACATTTCTCTCTCTTTTGGACACTGATTGCCTGTGGTGTTGATAAAGTTAGAATGTTGAAGGGTTTCTTCAAATCGCAAAGGGGAATTCATGAGTCATAGTGAAGCTTTATGTAAAGAATATTACATAAATAGTCTTTACTTCCTCCCATATGATCTATTGTATTTTTCAGAGCAATGAGAGAAAAATTCAGCTGAAATTTTAAATAAACATTTCGTTTGATGACCTCTTGACACTGACCCTTTAACACCACTGTGTCTTTTCCTTGTCCCTGCTTGTTACACACGGTCTAATGTTTGTGTTTCATCTGATTGCATTACACCTCCTCCCCATCTCTTCTCCCCCGCTGATTGGGATGAGTCAGATTGCTCCATTGAGAGCGCGGCCTGAACCTCACACATAAGCTAATGTACAAATACTCGTTTCGAATGTAAAACGCATTACGCAAATAACAGACTGAGGAGACAGTGGTGTTGATCAAGTGCTGATTTTATTCCTGCCATGATGTGACCCCCATGGTCTAAATGGAGATTGTAAATATAGTAAAGCATCTGGTGCACCACCTGCATGCCATCTGGCTTGGCATGATAAAGGTGCCCAAACTGTGAAGGATTAGACTCTTCATAATGCTGAGGACTAAGCAACAACCTGCAGACACTGACACACACCATGTGTCATGTTGTTTTTCTGTAAAAGGCTTTCTGTAAGCTATGATTCACAACATATAGATTTATCACACACAGCAAGGCTGACTTTACCTGAAGCGGTTTCTGATGCACTGACTGCCTTTCACCTTGAAAACCGATGTCAGATATACACAGCAATGTGTCGGTGAGGCAAAGTTATATATATATATATATATATATATATATATATATACACACACACACACACACACACACACACACACACACACACACACACACACACACACACACACACATACAGAAGAGGGTTTAAAAGTAGCCAACTTGTGTGTCTTGTGTCGAGTTCAGGGTCACTTCATTTGCAGAATTCATCAATTTCACAGCAGCAAAAAATTTATATCACCTTCTTCTTAATACATTTATTCAATTGTTGTGCTTAAAGTCCATGTTAAGCTGCAATAAATGTTTTCCGTGTTGACAAAGAGCAGTAGAATGTGTAATTATGTAATAATTCACTCAGCCAAATTTGAATACAAATCATGTGTATTTAAAAAAAGGTTTCAAAATTATGGAAAAAATAAAAGCAGTATTCTGTGTTCTAAAAATGTGGGGAACATTGATGCTAATGGTGCTGAAGCTAGTCTGAGTCACAGCTACCACCTCTCGAAATGGGAGCCCCATACTTTATTCAAGTGTTATTACAACTGTCAGGCACTGATACTTCAGTTTTATACCATTTATTAGATTAATATAAAAAAATGTGTTATCTTATAAAAGATTAAGCTACTGGAGTTTGAAACCTTTTTGCCTTGTGCACTAAGTAATTGAAGAAGATAACACATAAAAAAAAAAATCTGCACTATTAATCATCTTTACATGATTAGCACCAAACAGCAGGTGGAAAATGTATCAGCCGAAAAGCCAGATATACTAGATTTACGGTTCTTATTAGTACGAGAGCAAAAAAAGAGAGAATATGTGTGCCTTTTGACAACATGCACTGTCAGCTTCAAAGGTGATGATTTATTTATGTTATTTTCCACTTCAAAAGAAAAAAAAAGTCTACAGTAAAAATCAGTTTGAGAAAGTTTTAGCCCTTTTGCTTGACCAAGTGGAACAACAAGGGGAAAAGATGATGTAAGAAACACTCCAAGCAAGCGCAGTGGATCATTTCATAATGAATGTTTTGTGATTAATTAAGGAGGATTATAGCATCCATCTTGATAGAATGTATTGCACTGGAGGAGTTTTAAGTGTGATTAAATAAAAGACAACAGTGGATCATTCCGATGCTAATGAATGGATGAGGAGTTCTGGTCAGTGAACAACAAAAGATTCAACAAGACTGCTGTTATGAAACCACATTAGCAGTCCGATGAGAAGTATTCGTAATTTTATTGTCGAGAAAAAAAGAGTTTCATAATTCATTCCAAGCTCACATCATCTTGACTGTATATAAAAGACTTGCTGATATAAAAACATTTACGTCAAACTTCAGAATTTATAGGAAGCACACTCGGCCTAATAAGTGATTTAAGTTGGGCACATCTCAGGGTCAGGTTTAGGGAATTGACTATTTCATGAATGTAAAATAAGATAAGGTTGTTTTGGGAAACTTTGACATTTTCACTCCAAGGAAACATCAAGTTAAACACAGAAGGGAGCGGCGACTCAAGATCATAACATCCCTCCATTGTGAATGTGGACTCAGAGCCAACATTGTGGACTCTTGGGTGAGGGTCAGACGTGTGATTAGAAAAACACATGTCAGTGTGGCTTCTAGGTGAGCAGAGTATGAAGAGAGGATTTAAAAATGAAGCGTCTGTATGCAGACAAGCATCATGAATGTGTTAAAGCTGCAACTGAATACAAAAACATTTTCTTTTAAATAAATATGTTATTTCCCTTTATCTAATGTGTTGATGAAGCAACCATTTGAAATGATGAATGCATTCAGGTGCTTGTCTGAACCTTTGTGTGTCTATGTAGTATAGAAATCATGCAAGAGGGGGATTTGGGGGATTTCGGTCGTGAGAATTTATTGCAGCAGCCTGAGTCATCATCACCAATGTAAAAAAAAACTGCTTCCCTCATGCTCAAATAAAGTTTTCCAAAACTAGTGTCTGTCCTATGTCTTAGAAAGAAATCTGATATCTTAAAGCAGCAATGGGACCCATCCTTTTAGTTCTGGTGAATTAAGACAACAGATTTATGTTCATCTTTGATCCTCAGTGGCCTCTGACCCTTTATGTCAAGAATGCAGAGATGGCCATTAAAAGCTGCTCTCAACCTCAGAAATATAATACCCTCTCTCCCGCTACCCACCGCGCCACCGTGCCGCCTCAGGCTACAGTTTTACAGTTTAATTTTGACACCGAATACAACTTGTTTGAACAAAATAAAAATACCATAGATAATTGTTTCAATCCAGCAAAACGATTTTCCAAGTGGCATTTATAGGATGTGTTGAATTTGTCTTAATTTCCCAAGATTATCATCAGTCAGTGCCTTCAAAAACACCATCAACATTACTTGAAGCGCACATACACAAAAAGCTATGAAGTCAGCACATTAACTTTCATTAACTTTCACAGCATCTGTCTAAAAGTTGCTGGCCGCCATAGGCTATGGTCTGTGTCAGTATGTGGTGCAAAGGCCTGGGTGCTTTTCTTTTTCCCTTTAACAATTAAATTTTCACATTAAAGAGAAAAGTTTCAAAAGTTGATTCTTATTATGAGTATATTTTCAGTGTATCATTTGTTTATTTATTTTATATTTATATACTCTGAGGAGCCGTTATTACCCTGATTCAAAACAGGACAGTACGACTCTTGTTTTATCATTGTTTTTCTTACTTTTATGGTAATTTTCTGTCCATTTCATTAATATTTATCTTTAACTCCCACATCCATAGAACGTATATCTACAAATATTCTTCTGTTGAAATAGAATTTCCTGACAAGTACAGTTTAATATATCAAATGCTAGAGTGGCAAAACATTAGAATAAAGGTAGGTTTGCTGCACTTTATTATGAATTATCACTGCATGTATGAGGTGGCTGAATGCATCTCCAAAGCCTGATTGATTTTATGGTGAAGATTATGATTAGAGCATTTGTTCCCACAAGATAACAACTTTTGCTCATTTGCAAATATATAACATTCCAAACAGCATATTTTCTTTCTCAAGATAACATTTGGGGTGGATTATTCTCTGACTGTAAAATATGTGCAGCTTGATGGGCTTAGCTTGTGGCCTCATTTAGGCAACAATGTTTTGCTGAATATGCAGAATTCTTTTCATTTTGAAAATGCTATGAGTTCACAGGCAAAGGTTTCCGAATTGTTCCAATCAACATTAGATCAGCCTAAAAAAACTTTCAAAGAATTTCCGGCAACAATAAAAGAGACAGTCTATTATAAATTGCCATCAAGGTCATCACAGTTCAAACCAAAAAATCATTTTCAAAAGTATACCTGCATAATTTCCCTTTCTGAAATATTTAGTTTAGTTGATTAATTAAATATCCTTTTGCACATAAAATAAAAATCAGGTTGACAATATTACATGATGTGTGAAAAATCTTGTGGGGGTGTCACTGTGTCTTCTTTCCAAGCATTGTAGGCATTATTTATTAATGGGGGTGGCAGTGGCTCAGCGGTAGAGCAGGTGCCTTGAAGATCAGACATGGCCCAGCCATCGGTGGTCCGATTTCCGCTCCCGCCAGGACATCATCCGGAGTGTGAGCTGACGGTGCGAGGTGTCGGCTCACCCCCCAGTCACAGCCGAGGCACCCTTGAGCAAGGCGCCGTCCCCCCATAAGCTGCTCATTTGGGGCGTGATCCCTCATGCAACCCTTCACACTGCCTCCCCCTATATACAGTATATCTAACTGCATGCTTACAGGCCCCTAGTGTGTTGTGTGTTTGTTCAGGGGCTTGTATAAAATACACACACACAGACACACACACACACACACAGACACACACACACATACATATATGCATATGTGCATGTCTGACTGTATTTGGTTGGTGTACTTTTCCACCTGGTCTCCTGGACACACAGTATGTCTACCTTCCTCCTCTGCATCATGTCAACCAACTCTCTACCTTTTCCTGTCATAGTTCCAACATTCAACGTCTCTACTCTCAGTCCTATATAGTAAGACACTTGCTTGTGCCCTCTTCCGGCTACATTGAAGCCTCATGTAGGATACATGATTGTATATGATTGAGACAGTTTTCTTTAGAAGACTGAATGCTGCTGATCATCTTGGGATCATCAAAGCTTAAACCAAACATTAAATTAATTGGATCATTTCACCACTGAATGCACACTGGAGTTGGTCTGACTCCTGCTTTGTCGGGTGTCCACTCACAGCGGTTTTCCTGCTCGTCCTCTCACTGCTCTGGGCTCCTTAGAACAGCTGGGTCATGGATCCACAACTTGACATTTGCAGTTAGCCAGTTCGGCCAGCAGTTTAATCATTTTGGTCATTTTAATGCTAATGTGGTCTGAGTCCCAAGTACATTCATTCATTATTGATGAGAGAATAAATGTCCCTCTGGTATACTAGATGCAGCAATTACCCAACTGAATCATCGCCCAGCAACGAGATGCCTTTTGTGACATCGCTGGTCATCCATGTGGATTTTTGCTCTGAGGCTCTGGAGTTTTCTTGTGTCTTTTTTTGTGTGTGTGCTTTCTGTACAGTAAAAAAAATGCAGCTTTTTTTTTTTTCAGTTCAGGCAATCTCTTCACTGTTAGGCAGTAGTCTCCTGTTGTCATGGCAACCTGTTAATATTGCGGCAGAGTTTTCTCACAACAAGGGGAGGGCACTACTTTTCTTGCTACAGAATAATCGATTGGACATTCCTGATGAAAATGAGAGCTGAGACATGTGGATGCTGCTGCAACATATACACAAGCCAGAGCTTCAGCTTGACAGGATTCACCTTGGTGTGTCATTGAGGGTAGCAGAAGCTTGGTGGATGCGGCTTTGTGCAAATCATTGTGTCATCCAGTCATCTTGGTGACACTTACTGGTTGTTGTGTTTTTACTTCGGCAGAGTTTTCTCTGGAGGGGACAATTCAAATGCTGTGGATTACGGAATGGAGCTCCCTTTGACTTGAGCTTTGTAACCATTCAGAAGGGATTGACTGTCTTCCATTCAAAGGGAGCACATTGATCATGAATCCTATTATGCCTTTGGCTTGATCTCAAGCAGTCCAGACAACCCTATATCGCCTTTTCACTTCTGAAAATACCTTTTTCAAAGGGTCCTCTTCTCATAGAAGGAATAATGAATTCTGTATAATGAGTTATCAATTATACATATGCACACACTCGCTTGCTGTCAATGCTTATAAAACCCTTATGGGTAATAGCTAAAGCCCTCGGGAAAGTCATTCAGTGACGAAAAAAAATTACTATTTCTCAAGCAAAGATGCCAAACATCCACCAGCTCCCTCTTTTCTTTGTCTTGTGTGACAGGAAAATTGAGTATCTTTGAATTTTTCACCGTTTGATCAGACAAATGAGCAATTCTGTAGACGTCAGTTTGGTTTTTGGAAAATGTATGATCGCCCTCTTTTGCTATTTTCATATATTCTACAGACCAAATGATTAGGAAAGAGTAATGAGGTCATAAATCCATGATAAAAATTTACATCAGTCAACCTCCCACCCATAAGTACAAGTAATGTTAATTTACTTTTGTGAAAGAAATAGTAAGCATTTGTCCTCAAACTTCTGTCAGGGAAGCTTTATGCATTGCCTCCAGTCTGGGCAGAGAACCTAACAAGGATAATAAATGCAGAAGTGTTATTCAGTTGTTGTGTCTGGCCACAAATTTAAAATGTCAGTGTTCCATTAGACCAGCAGTGTTTTTCTCAAAGTATTCAGCAAAGAATATATTGCACTGTGGCTTTTATTCCAAATGAAGTTGAAGTAAAGATCTTGAGATTCGTCTCTGTGCGTGGATGTGGTGCACCTTGAAGGCACTTGAGATTAAGAGTATTTCAGCTGCTGTGAAGGGATTAGAGCATCTGGAGCTCACATGAAGACTCTCTTCTCTGTCACTTGAGATCTTTTCGAAATCCTTCTGAATTATTTTCATGACTTCCTGGAACAATGATAGCTGAGGGCTATATAAGGTCATTCTGACTTTAACACACATCAAGGTTTTGTTAGTATTGGAAAATTTGACTCTTTATAGCCCACATTCAGTGACGTAGTAGTAAATATTCAAGGTGTACAAAACTGTGGTAAGACCAGCGATGTTGTTTGGTCTAGAGACAGTGTCACTGAGGAAAAGACAGGAGACAGAGCTGGAGGTAGCAGAGATGAAGATGCTGAGGTTCTCTCTGGGAGTGACCAGGAAGGGTAGGATCAGGAATGAGTACATCAGAGGGACAGCACATGTTAGAGGTTTTGGAGATAAAGTCAGAGAGGCCAGACTGAGATGGTTTGGACATGTCCAGAGGAGAGATAGTGAATATATTGGTAGGAGGATGCTGAGTTTTGAACTGCCAGGTAGGAGGCCTAGAGGAAGACCAAAGAGGAGGTTTATGGATGTAGTGAAAGAGGACATGAAGGTAGTTGGTGTGAGAGAAGAGGATGCAAAGGACAGGGTTAGATGGAGGCAATTGATTCGCTGTGGCGACCCCTGAAGGGAAAAGCCGAAAGGAAAAGAAGAAGAAGAAGTAGTAAATATTCAAAGAGTTTGCGGAAAAGGTGAGCTTCAGCTTGGATACTGTTAGCTCAGCTTAGCTTAGCATAGCTTAGAAGTTATCTTAGCTTAGAACTGAAAGCATTGGGATGTGTTCAAACTTTTAAAGTAGGCCTTCCAGACATCTGCAGCATCAGGAAGATGAGATTTCACAAAAAAGAAGGCTCAAATAGAAAGACAGCACAGCTAATAAGGTGTTGGACTCCCTGCCTCGCTCTTCCCTTAAGCCCCTTTTGCACAGCCTGTTCAAGGCGGGACTGTTGTGCCTTTATTGCCCCTCCATGATTTCTATAAATGTTACAGAGGCCTAATGGCTTGTTTCCCCCTCTGTGCTCCGAGCTGGCGACGCAGCACTGAATGAATTGACATCTGTACCAAGTGAGAGAGGCAGCAGTATAGGATGGTTGTGTGACATTTTATCAATGCATTATTATAATAACAAATAGCAACTACGTCAAATGAGAACCTGTGTTGCTTATTCTTGACCACACAATTGGGTTTTTGTCTTTTTTTGGCTGTTTGTTCGTCTGCTTTTTTGAAAAAAAAAAAAAAAAAGTGTCCTCCTGCAGACAGCTGTGTAGTGCACAAGGCCCTGCAGCTCAATATTCTCTACATTATTTACACCGACAAGCATCAGCAACAGTATTTCTGAGGGGCTGACACCACTGGGGAGTTAGCTGAACTGCTCGGAGCTTGAAAGTAGTCTCGTCCCGGTGACCTAGTCTCTATCTTCATCTGCACAACAACAAGAGATACGGAGGCAGGAAATAGAAAATGCAGGTCGTATCTGCTTATCTGGCATCAGAATGTTTCTCAAGTATACAGTTGCGCTCATCCAATTGGTTTTGGGGTGACAGAAAGATGTGGCTGAGGTGATGCAGAAATATGAGGCTATAAGACATGTCTGTTATACTTCTGTCTCATGTTGCTTGTCATTTTATTAATCAAGTGTTTGCGTCAGCATCTCTTCTTCCTTCCATCAGGGACTCTTTTTCTGAGACTCAACGGAGGCAGACTGACTTCTTTCTCACCTCTGATATTTATTACACAAACACCACCTAGGATCAAATATTCCTTGCTATCCGGTGATGCCAAGTGTTAGCGAGAGATAGCATGTGAAGCTGGTGGGAGGTGGGGAAAGAGAAAGAGCTGCAGACTTGTTTATATGTCTTCATCAAATGGGGTGAATAATGCGGCAAATTCTACACTGGAATTCCAGCACTGCATTAAAAGAAGGCTGTGAAAAAGTTGGTTCTCCTAATGGTGAAGATGGGAAACAGAGGGGATTGAGAGTTGAATCTAAAATAAGAACATATCAAAGTGCAAACTCTCATTCAGATGAGACCTGGCTGCTTTTGGTGATTAGCCAAATGACAATGGTTACAACAGAAAGAGTGGTATTTGATCAAGAAAAACATGATTAGAGTTGATTAATCTTTCTTTTTCATTTTTAAACTGGGTGACTGTAAACATCTAAGTCACATTAATAAATACCTGATTAAAGCAGTCCCAAACAAAATAGTAAACAAAAGCATCTGCCCCATTAAGGTAGATGACTTCTTGTTAATCTGTTAAGTATTTTGTGCTTCACTGACAAAAAAGGTCAATACTGATGTTTTCCAAATTTTTGTGTAGAAAAACATCCATTAGCCCCAATTTTACATTCACTCATTGAACCATATCTTTACTTATAAACACGATTATTCAAACATAATATTTTTGTAATTTGCAGATCGAAAGACGGAGGTTTTTTTCCCAGTCATTTAATTGTTCTGTTTTTACAGCAGCCACTTCACCTCATCACATTAGTGTTCTTTCCATATGTAGCAGGCCATTCCTTTTTTAGTGGAAAAAGCTCTAAAACACCACAGTTTACCTGCACAGCACCAAAGGCAGACAAACAAATATTAACAACAGGTTGGTAAACAGTGAAGCATTAAACATCAGGCAGAATTTCAATGCAAATGTTGTTCTGTATATATGAGCTGGATGTGTACCAAGGAAATAGTTGTTAACAAGTTGACTTTATCAACTCTAAAGGTGCAAAATACGTTTAAAACTATTTTTTATTAATTTTTATGTGCTCCACTAATCCATCAATGTACATTTAAAGCTGGTCATTTTATGGTCAACATCCAGTATGCTTGACATCAACCTGTTCAACAAAGCGATTGTGGGAGTCATAGCAGCTTCCTCCACCATCCCACCGTCTTACTGCCTCCTCGCTTCTCCTCAAGATATCTTATTTCTCTGTAGCTCCTCAAAGGTCTTCATGTTCCAATGAAATAATGAAAGTGTTAAGAAATATAGAAAAATAGATCTTGAGATCAGCATTGTCTGTTTTGAAAAATTTTAAAAACTTTTTTTTTTGCACTTATTTTGATGCCTCAGTGCCCCTATTCTTGTCTCTTTCTTTTGTTTTTTCATTCAAGTCTCATCACATTTTATAATGATACTGATGTTGTGTTTAAATCAGGTGGAAGGGAGACTTATAGTTGGAAGGATCCCTGCATTTATTACTTTGGTCAACGTAGATGTTAAATATAATCTTATTTGTTTATCTCATCTATTAGGTTAATTCTGATGTGACCCAATTGGGAGAAGGGTGGAAAGCTGACTCAAACGCTGCATGACACTGCATCTGAACTGTGCAGAGGGGGGCAGTGTTTCATTCCCCAGTAGCTTCATGTTGCGCGTTAATGTGTGGAAAAATAGTTGCCTCCTGTGTCACTGAGCTTAAGTTCTTATCAGCAGGTAGTAACTACTCAGTGGCTAATGCTTCGGGTTATTATGGTTAATGGTTTTGACATACAAGTTGCAAAACTTCACTTTTGCTCACAATCTGAAAAAAAAAGATACGCAATGATAATTAAATTGATGCTTGAAATAGTTTGATGTAGCATGTCATTAATTATAATGCATCAATCCTGAGAATAAAAGTAGAATTCAAAGAATAAGGTTGGGGGGGGGGGGCACTGAGCCGGGGAGGTAGTGGTTCAGTGCTAGAGCAGGCAGTAGAACGGGTCGTCCAATGCTCCAAGATCGGAGGTTCGATTCCCACTCCCGCCCTAAAACACCCAGAGTGTGAGCTGACAGTGGGAGGTGTCAGCTCACCCCCGAATCACTGCCTAGCAAGGTGTTGTCCCCCTTACAAGTTGCTCATTTGTGGGCACCAAAGCAGGAGCTGCCCACCATGCTACCTCACCTCTTGCATGCGCACAGGCCCTCAGTATATAAGATTTTAAAAAAAAAGAATTTAGAATTTTTTTTTGGAAAACAAAAAAACTTTTGTAAAACTTTTTTTTAACTTAATTTCAAAGTCATAAGTAGGATTCATTCAAAGATGTTGCAACATTCAAAGATGTTGCATTAACCCCCAGCGGTTAATGCAACTGTCTGTCAAAGTCAGGTGATATATATGTGAGGGAAGAGGAGCATTAGAATTTAAGTTTGTAAATTAAAAATTGAAAGTTTTACATTTTTTTGATATTCATAGTGTGGTTGAACTCAGCATAATTAGACAAATATACCTAATACATGTGTTTTCCTGAACCCATAGAGCCACTAGCAAGCACGGAATGAAAAGCGTATGGGTCTTACTGAATAAGAAAACATGAATGAACGATAGACGTATGGTTTCTCCCTCTATGTAAAATGTTTGTGGCCCCTCAGTTAGAAAATCACAGATCTGCACCTGCTTAGATGAATAAGGTGAATTTACAGTGAAGTCAATCAGTACATTCTTTCTGGTTGAATAGAACAGATCCAAAGACATCTTATCTCACCATGCAGCCACAAGACTGATGAATGCCTCACTATTCCTGTATGATTTCAACACACTTAAATGGTGAATCCTATTTTAAAGCCTAATGTTGAACCTCAACAGCTGCTTACTCTTTGACTTTAAAAGCAATTTGGTGACTTGTGGGTCAAAATTTGTTTAAATATTGATAATTTAAAAACAGTTTGTTGATGTTTTGATTACATAAAATCAATTCAATAATGCTATAGCAAAATCTCATTAGATGTACCTACACGTCATTACTGTTAAAGCTCTGACAAGATATCACTATCTGTCCATTTCTGCCTGATAGAAGTCATCAAATCGTTGTTTGCAGGAGAATCTTTTCCGTGTGACACAGAAATGCTTAAGTTCTTCAGACTAAATTTACCCATTTTCTTTCCAACGCTCCTAATTTAGCTTGAGGCATCTGAGACACACCCCAAGGCCAGCTGTTCCATCGATCCGTCAGTGGTTAAACAGTAATAGAAATCATTATTTGGAAGTTCCAAATAAAGCTGACCTTCCTGGAAAAGCTGTGGGAAGATGAGGGACTGGGGAATACTGGAATGCATGGGCTGGACACTGTGGGAAGAAAGTCTGGTGGATGCAATCTGGAGCCCTACTTTCCGAATAAAAGGAAAACTCCTACATATTGCTGAGCCTGCATTGCTGGGTCTGCTGCGGTCTTTTGTCGTACATGCTGGCATCACACAGACAAAGTAACCCTGTTCCTCCCTGCTTTTAATTACAGTTTGCTGAGAAGTGGCATACAGTAGTCCCCTGTGCCATGTCTGTAGGACTGGCACTCGCCTGGGTGTTGCCTTCAATTCTTCTGCAGCAAAAAACTCAATATTCCATCTTTCACAAGCCATTCTTTGCAGCCAAACGGCACTTGGCTGCAGCAGCCTCAATGCATTATCTATTTGTAAAACTAAACATAGACTGCCCCCGTGATCACAGCAAGACTCAAGGAAACTGTGCATCCCATTGCTGTTTCTGTTCAAGGTCATACTTTGAATTGAGATAAATGTGTTTTGTAGCCAATTGATCAATTAGAGGCTAAGCTATGAACTTAAAGTCAGGCTTAAAGCCTAATGGAAAGCAATATAAATGACAAGAGTCGCATAATGCTGTTTTATTTCAAAGATGAATGGCTGCAGGTCATGAAAGTTTAATTTTAACAAGACATCTTTACGTGAAGGAAGTGTGATATGTCAGCAGTGACTAAATAAATCCTGGATTACTGGAAGTTTGATATTATATTCATGATATCTGCTGTGATGTTTCACTAGTTGATTAAATATACAACATGTTGCCTATTAACTTATTGCTTTGCTCTATATTCAAACATTTAAACAAATGTTTGCTCTGTAGCAGCTCTGAGTTACTGACATTTTGAATATTTTAACTGGAATTGCTAATTTGTACATTCTTCTGTTTTATTTTTTAATAGTTTACATCCCTATGTTTTGTTTGAGATTAACCCAAAGTCATCTAATAATGAGAAGTTGAAATTTCCAGACAGGTTTTGGAAATTTTCACCCAAAGGACATCATAAAACTTTATTTCTAACTTTTCTGTTCTCTGTGCTGTCTGCAGGTGTCCTGAGCCTGCCAGAGAGTTTGAATCTCCATCGTGACCAGCAGCGTTCAGGGAGAGGCAGCGAGTGTCAGGGGTACACCCAGGCCGAGCTCCGCACGCTGGAACAGTCACTGCTTGCTACCCGCGTTGGCAGCATAGCAGAACTGAGTGAGTCATCTTTTAGCAGCAATTCCCAAAACACAGCGAGGGTTTAAACAAAGCAATCAAGTTTATTACAGCTAAAGCTTTTCAAAATACCCTGATTTTTCTAGAATTTAACTAAAAGCTAATCTCAAGGTTTATTTTTTGTACAATTCCTACATTCAGGCATCTTGAATGGATGAAACTTTGGCTACATGATCATATTGTCATATGTTGGGGAAAGATATATGTTATTCTGTCAGATCCAGGCCTCGCCTGATCTTGTCAAAATAATTTCACACATTTGTTAAAATCACTTCATCTGTTTAAAACCAGCAGGATGAAACTAAAATGTCACTTCCTTCACTATTTCACGATTTTGGTTTAGCTAGTGGTTGTTGGACAGAAACATATTTTCTACTGTGAGCACAAACTTAAGTTAGTCTGTAGCATCATGGACTACAGACATGAACATCATGGATCATTTTGTGGCAAAACCAAACAGCACAGCTGTTGCATTTTGATTTTCAGGCAAATGACAGTTAAATAAGTTGTTGGAGGCTTTATTAGATTAATGACCAAAACCTCTTTTTGTATGTGTTTAAAAACTGTTTTTGCTTTACACTCTAAAGCAACAAAATGAAAATAAAATTGAGTTTAGACAACCCAAATCATCCTGCATGTGAATGACGTGCTGCACTGGTGGGGAAACAATCCCCATCATCAGACACCAGTTTTTCTTCATAAAAAGAGAATTATTTGCTACAACAACAGCTTTTATATTTGCATCATCTGCTCTATTTGCATCAGGTTTATGTTTTTAAACTTCTTCTAATCTGTTGAAGGTTAAATTGTTACTCTCAGGAGCTCTCTGAGTGATACTGAGTGATTGAAGTCAAACAGCTTCATTAGTGTGAAAGAATGCACACTCGTCATCCCTGGTGGTCCGCTGCTTCTGTGCTATCCCCTCTCCCTCTCCTTATCCAGTTTCTGCACCCTTTGACGAGCTGCAAACAGGAATTGTTCTGTTACAGCTGTTCTTACTCCTGTTTATGCTTCCTGCCCTTTAAAACCAAATCCACCACCTCTCAGAGGCTTTTGGCTTAATCTTGAGGAAAGTGCCTCACCTTTAGCTCTACTGCCACCCAAATGCTTTTCCTCTCTACAGTTGCGCATAAGATCATCCCACCCCCTCTGGACATTTGCACATTCAGCAGCTGGATGAGAGTAGATTTAGCCATTGCATGTATGTTTACTGGGGGGTAAAAAATACAATAAATGCTGGTTAGATGGCATTCCAAGTGATAGCTACTGTGGCTCAATAGTACTATAGTGGCATATAAAAAAATTACACTCTGAGAAATGTATACATATCATCTTTAAAGCTACAATAACTGATTTTCTGGCTACTTGGGGGCATATTCTCTCTCCTCTTGTTTCTGTTGTGGTCTCCAACACATCCTGAGGGGAATATCTGGCTCTTAAGTATCTTAATGCACCACTGTGTTTGCTAACTGCCTTGCCTTGTGTGCTGTTTGCTGAAGTAAAGGTTATATACTATAGCATTGTGTGGGTAGATATAACCACTTCTGCGCTGAAAGCCTCATTAGCATGCACGAAAAGAATATGAGGCACCTGGATCACGAGGCAGAAGCAGCAGGACAGGTTGCTGTTTTAATCCCCCCTCCTCCTCCCCCCATCATGCCTCAGGTGGGGTTTCCCCTCAGCCTGTTGACGGCTGCTAGAGGTTTGCATGTTGTCACGACTGGTAGTACGGGCGGTCGATGCCAACTGCCTGCAGTCATTTAGTGTATTCTGTAGCATGATTTTGTCCGTATGCTGTGTGATGTGAACAGATTGAACTGTAGTGTACTAATCACTCATTAACATGTGAGAAGCTGCTTATCAAATCTATGATGATTGCACCATGGGTGCTGCTGTTAGCATATTCCACCATCTGCCTTTGCTGGAAACTTAAAGAAGTACATTATGAAAATGTTTTCAGTTGCTTACAGACATTATAGCAGGTAGAGCATTTTGCCTGTCAGCTACACATGAGGTGTGTATAATCAGCCTTAGGTATAAATGTGCATTTAAAAGAAATATTTGCTGAAAGTCTCTATTTTTCATTAATCTAATAAATTCCTTCAAAATAAACTGATGTGATGATATATCATCATCTTCTGTTCTCTATCATTATTATTATCACAGACACAATTGTGTTTTTTAAATCAATGCCAAGCCCTTTGTCATACAGATCGTTCAACCAAGATTCTTCACCGTGCTGCCCCAGTTCATTTACACTGAATAAACCAATTCCATAACACCACTGTAGTGTGTGATTTCAGACAGCATACTGGCATTTCTCAAGCAAAAGAGGAGTAACATAGAACACAGCATAGCTGGAGTTAAATGTGACCTTAGAAAGGATCAGGTGAAAACAGGCTTATACTGATCAAGAGTTTTATGGCATAGTTCCCAACAAAATGTATTCTTCTTTCTTTTGAGTTATTTTTTCACCTACAAAAAAACAAACAAACCATGAGATAAGCATAACACAAACCATTTCCAAGACAATTTCTTGTCTTGGAAATGGTTTATGTTATGCAGCATATATTTGTTTAGCATTAGAAGCTTGGAATAAAAGACATAAAATAACAGGATCAAAACAAGGAGGAAGGTGAGATTATTAATGGAAAAGGTCAGTAAGAAGTAACCTAAAGCAGGCAGACTTAGAGTAATATAAATTGTTTTATTTTATATGATCGCACAGATCCTTCCATAAATCTGGCACAGGACCGACAACTCTGTTCCAGCACTTGATTTGTGGATACATTCCAGTGGTGTTGCATCTCACACAGATGTAGTGCGGCTGTTTTAGATAGAAATAAGTCCACACCTTAGAACACGTATTCATCAGTTAACCTCTGAGGGAATAGATATGAAATGCACATTGAAAATATGTTTCAGTGACGTGTAAACCACCAAACAGGAAGTGATGTGTTTCAAAATCAATAAAAACAAATCACGCCGTTATGAAAGAGTTCGACCGTTTCTGTGGCCCAGAGTCTCGAACTCTGAACTGCATGACATGACATCACAGAACTAGACCTTTTTATAAGTAATTTAGGGCTATCCTCTGCATTTATTGTATATATGTACAGCTTGGTTATTATGCTTTCATATATCATTTCAGTCACACACCTCATGGTTGGGGTTTTGCATTCATTCTCTGACATCACTCCAGTTAGGTGTGTTTATATAGAGATATTGGGGAGTCTTGAAAAACCCTTAAGGGGAGCCTGTGGGTGTATCCTTGGGTGGTGTTGGTGCAAGAGCAGGCAGTAATATGTGCACAAGACTGCTGAAGCATTGACAGGCAGAGGGAAGGATGGGAGGTTTTTTTGCAGTTTTAATTGACAACCAAATTATGGAGGTGTGTTTGGCAACAGCTGTGCAGCTTGAGCTGAAGTCACTCTATAAATGCTTTATACTTTGCTACAATATTGATATGTTAACCTCCTTGAAATTATATTTTGTTTGCAGTGATAGTAAACACAATACCTAATTACATATAAATAGGGTACATCATTTTTAATTTTTAAAATATACTCAGGAGGGTTTTTAATATCTAATCTTCACTTAAGGCAGCGTACAGCTTCCATCAGTGAGAAGGTAGAGCAGTAAGCTGAAAACATCCTGAGAGGCTAAACCCGGGGCAAAAAAGCATCATAATAATGAGTCTTTGTTAAACTGAGTTTAGCAGTTGTTTAGAGGTGAGCAACTCAAACTGAAACTGTAAAAATGACTGTAAACATTCCACCCTGACTGAAATAAAGTGCTTCCACAGTAATTTACTTTCACTCCCATTGTCAGAACTGTTGCTAATACACATGGAAGCATTGCTGTTAAATCCAATTTTGCTCCCTCACTTATTTTTGGTTTAGTGTAATACAGAAAAATTAATGTTCTGAGTACATCAGTTGCAAAGTAAATGTGTCACATGACCCTCATCCTCATCAGTCAGCTCGACTGTGTGGCAGGTGGCTTCAGGTGGGTGGATAGTCACATGATATACAGACACAGCAGAAGGGAAACTGCAAGAGCCAAGCAGTACTAGACGTTTATATAAAATTTTATATTTCAATTATATTTTATATTCAGTGCGCCATTTTATATGAGCTTTTACAATGTGTAATATTTTGTATTTCATATTTATGTCAAACAACAAATTTTGGATGTGTTTTAAATATATTTTTTAACCAATATTTAATAAGATATGCATATTATATACAGTAATTATTTGGTATGAACCTTTTGACAGTTGTGTATTAAGACAGCACAACGTTTATATTTTCAGCATAGCTCTGCAGTTTGTTTTTCTTATGTTACAGAAACACAACTTTGATTTTGTTGAACAAGAAAATGACTACTTGTCATATTGACATTAAAATACTGTTTCGACTAATTCTGCCATTGAAATACAGTATATGCAAAGTGCATACTGCATCTGTTGATAAATAACCTTGAACTAACTTGGCTATATTTACCTAATAAATTGAAGTTAAATAAACTTTTTACCGTAAAAATTTCATGTCAAGCTCAGAAGAAATTAATGTTAGTGTGATAATGTTATTAATAACATTTATGTCTACTTGATATTGTGCTATGAATGCATTTGCTTCACATCCAACATAAAGCTCTTAACTTTGGCACTAAGCAAAAGACCAGAACCGGTTATTAAAGTAATCTCACTGAATCTCACACCGGGTTTCCTGTTTTCCAAATTTTCAGATTTCCATGGTGTTTTTGAATGCAGCCCTGTAGCATTCAACGTGTCAAGCAAGCTGATCGGCCTGTTTGCTATATGCAAATTCCAATAATGAGAAATAATGTGGAAATGATTGGTTTATTACAAAGTACAACAGAGACCACCTGTGATGTGTGAGGGAAGACCTTGAGGATGCGTCATGGTCAGGCAGTGTGTCCCCATTCAGAGAATTAAAACCCACCTAATATCAAAATATTTAAATGAAGTTTGAAGCTATTATCTCAATATCAAAAGAATAAACAGCATCACTTTAAAATAAAGTGATGAAGGAGTGCCAGCTTTGATGGCAATTTCTTCTCGGACTTCTTTGGCAATTAATAGATAATAGAAGAGGCTGTTTAAAAGCAACATTCATCACTTTATCTATAATCTCATTCTCCAGAGGTTTGAAAAATAAGCCTTTTGTTTCTGAGGTCACTGCAGCTTGTCTGATGCACACATATTTCAAAGGAATTGCCGGTGGCAGGTTTGGGTAGTTGATGCTCTGGTTGTTTGCACTTTCCCTCATTTTTCATGAGGCCGCTGTGACTGAGAACTTTCTTTCTCTGCTTTCCTTCATGTGTGGCATAAAGCGTCCATAGGCGACCAGCTGACATATTGTGACCAGGTGTGACAGAGAGGCCGTCCCTCTGTCAGCACCAGCAGCTGCCCTGCAGGTTGGAAAGCAGCCGCTGGCCAAATAAACGCTGTAATATAATACAGCGCATGCCTCTAACAAGGAGGCCCTCCATTCCTGAGGTCGGGTGTACGCTCAACCAAGTAGATGGCAAACAGTCTGTTGTCATAATCATGGAATCAAATTGCTTTTTCTTTGACAGAGTACATTGAAGATATCTAACAGGCAATTATGGTAATTAGTTATCCAGGTCATGGTTATCCAAAGCTGTTTAAATCTATCTACTGGACTTTAAGATTCATTCAAGAGGTTTCTCCAGTTCAGGTTCATCCTTCAGTCAGAGCTGCGTTCAGTGACTCAAACTGTCCCACAGGTTTTCAGTAGGTTTTAGGTCAGAAAGGATTAAGGCTAAATAAAGGTGTTGTTGCCATTTCTCTAGAAAGGTGTTTTCGGACTTGTGATAAACAGACATCACCATCATTATTGCAGAACCTGCCCGACACGTTCATTTTTATCAATTGTTCTTGTACATTCACACTTGAGGGGTTCACAGGACAAGATGCAGCATGTAATCCGGGTCAACTTTTTTTTCCCTAATATTTCATCAATACCATTCTGCCCCTGTTCACTTATCTGCACTTGTATCACTGCTGGATCAAGTCACTGTTTTTTCCTTCTGCATCTCATTGAAAGTATTCAACTGGCAAAACCGAGGCCAGCTGTAATTGAGAAGCAGTCTTGAGGAACACATTGTTTTTTTGCATTGATAGTTTTATACAACAAGACAATGTTGGATTTCAGCTTTTTTATTTTGACAGCAAATCGGTTTTAGATATAGTAGGGGGTATTCGAGCCGACATAGTTTGACACCTCCAGCTCCCCAGCATGCTAACCATCTCTGCCATGCATGGCTGCAGAGTGAAGCCAGACCATGGTTGAAATCTACATATTTCTCCAGTGGAACAATTTCAGTTTCCAAACACATTCACTGATCATGAGTTGTGATTGATGAAGCAAATCCACCAGGAGAAAAATGTATAGAATGACAGCTTCAAGCCACATTGACATTTCATTGCTTTTTCGTTTTGACAACCAACGATATTTGAATACCTTGCATAGCCTGTACTCTTTAAATATTCAGATACAACTCCCTGCTGTATGTTTTCCTGGGAAGACAGTAACCAACCAAATGCAGGAGTTACAGTGAATTCTACTGTGCACAGGAAGAGAGGAACATTGTTTTTTTCTTCAAGACTGAGTGGGTTTCACAGACTGAGGAATTCTTTCTCGGATGCAGCTCTGCAGGAGTTCTGCACTGGTTTGTGATGGTGCTGAAAACTTTACGGTGATTGGATGTTATTCCTCTCTTAAATTGTTTTTGAAAACCTGTCTGTGTGAATTTTTTACCAACCTGCATTTCAATATTTCAGGAATACGAAAATGTGTCAAACAATCATGGAAATACTTGAAACGCCTTTATAATAGTCTCAATCACTTAAACAGCCTACATGTTCACACCACCAGGTGAAACCATGACTTGAATGTAGATGCAGCCAATGGGAGACAGTACGATGGCCCACATACCAACCTGACAGTGAAACAAATAGAAAATAATTGAATGTGGACAAAATCAAGATGAGAGTCTTACATTCACATGAATATTTATAAAATTGGATGCCATATATAATTCTGTGAAAAGCAGCGTTACATAGAGCCGACTGTCATCACCCATCTTAAGATTTCATTAATGTCACCCATTTTTAAAGCCGCGATTCACAGAACTTTCCCATTGTCTCTGCTCCATTATCCCACACTCGCTGGGGGAATGGGAGATAATGGGTTGGCTTCACACTCACGTGGGCCAAGGGGATTCGCGGGGAGGTGTTACATATCATCTCAGAACCATCCGTTCTATTCTGGGTTTTCATTACTATGGATTTAAAATATTTCTTCTGCTTTTATATTCATCAGGTTTTCTGATCTGCTGTCCTACTTTCCTGCATTGGTGATAGAATAGAAAAAAAAAAAATCTATTTAACATTTATGTTGCTTTAACCCTATTTAAAACTACATCCAGTCAGTAAGTGGTTAGCATTTATTCAATTATTAAAGACCACCTTATTTACTGATGATTACATCATTCCTGCATCATTTTAGGGTGTCTCTAATGGACATGTCAAATCTAGTACTTGGATCAGGCTAGGTTTGAGACCTGCTGTCATGTTTTCCTTGTTGCTCCTCTTCCTCTGTCCTCTCAGAGGTGCGACTTACCTCCTCATGTGTGTCCACCTGAGAGACATTGTTTAAGAAGTAAAAGAGAAAAATCTGTTGGCTTGGCTTTCGAGATGAGGCTGACTCATTCAGTCAGTGGAGCACCATGTGACCATTTTTCTTATCAGTCTTCCCGCACCTTTAGGAGGACAGTGGGGGCGTGCTGACACAAACACTCCTACAGACACACACCCCACACACCTCTTCATCTAGCACATGCCAGAAAATCTCGTAGGCTGTTTCTACATGCTGCAGTAATTACCTGAGGCCGGCTGTATTATTGTAAGATGGTGTAATGTCCCTCGGTACCTGCCACAGGAGCCCACTCGCTCAGAGCTGCGAAGATTAGAATATGGATTAAGGCGCTGCTCCATGAATAAATTGTGTTTCACAAAAGGCAGGTGTAGAACAACATTATGAGGAACGTTTGGTCATTTCAAGGTCAGTCTACGTTAAAGAAAATGCCACTGAACATTGTTGATCTTCAAGGATATAAAATACTTAGAGACACACCAATAACTATTCACAGTCTGGTAATCACACGAAGGTGAGAACACTTGAAAAGAGCTTTAATAATTGACTCAATCTCAGTCTGCATGTCTTTGCAGGGAAAATATATATACATATACTATGTACAAGAAGACAGATGACTATGGTTTTCACAGAATTGCAACGATGCTATTTTAAGGAGCTGTACTGCCTCACTGGGAAATATAAATGCCATTTAAATGCCTCTAATATGAAGTAAAAGAATAAAAATCAGTTCTTTTGTCATCTACATGTTTAAAGGAAACTGGCACTCCAAAAAAAATTATCATATTTATGAATTTAACGTCCGGAGCAGTGTTCCCTCTAAGCTGCGCACCTGCACAGTTGCACACTGCTTGCATAGTCTCAGTGCACAAGAAATTGTATGCTGCGCATAACATAAATTCGATAGATAAATTCGGGTTGTATAAATTGAGTGCTAAGCGGGAGTTGAGAGGAGTTCTGGATTGTTGCTTGTTGAGGCTGGACGACAAAATTAAGCCAAAAGAAGTCCTTGGTTGTCATCCTTGCCCACATTACACAACACCGGAGGTGTCACAGTATTAAATACAGTAATATCTAATATCAAATCTAATTTTATCTAATTAATCAAATTTTATCTAATTGATTAGACCAATACTATTGTTTTCTGTACCCTTTTGCATTCTAACTCACTGAGTGATAGGTGTCCAGCCAATGCGATAAGGTTTACTGACGCTACGCTGCCAATCATAGCATTGACGGTCCTGCATGTGCGCCCTGCTATACGCGTCGTGCAGGTTAGCTGTGTCACTGTATCACAAGCAACAGCACACGTCATTGTGCAAAATGTGAATGTTTTAATGTGAACAAAATTTTATGTCTGAAAGGTGTATATGTGTTATTTCTTCCAGAATAGGACCCTAAGCCAGGCCACAACTGGACCTCACTGAGGCCAAAGCAGGACCTTCACATTTAACTTACTACACATCTCATGAGGAACAAGATTTATGTCTTTTTCATTTCAAATGTGCCAAATCACTTATATTAAAAGTAAACTAATGAAAATTTCTACTGTAATTTGATTCTTTTAATAAGCCATGTATCTTTCTATGATCCAAGGTTCTTAAATGTGATACTGATGGGGCCACAGCGCGCACATATGATGTTGCTCGCAGTAGTCGTCAGTGCGCTCAGGAAGCTTGTGTGTTTGCCAAGACACACGAAAAATTAGAGGTAACATTGTTCTGGAGGACTTTCTAAACCAATGAACAGAATCTCCTATACATTTAATAAGAATGTTTAACAAGAAATGTTACAGTTCTTTTGACGTCAATCTTTTCACTGTCATTGGGCAATCTGAAATAAACTTATAAAATAATGTGATGAAATGTTTTTTAAAAAAAACTGTGAAATTCAGTCATCCTCAGACCAGAGCTGCTCTGTCACTGGATTGCTTTCCTTTGCTCTTTTGCTTTCTGCCTGTGTAAAAACACAAATGTCAAATGTCACTTGGGTCTTCAGAAAGGAACCCTGAGTTATTTGTAGTCATTTGATATTTTTTCTAAAGACTACAGGGGGTTGGACAGCAGGTAAGGGTCACTACATAGTGGGGTGTCTGGCAACACTAAATGGGAAAAAGACTCATTTTAAGGGGGACCCATCATGTCTTAACAACTGTGTACTCTGTTTTACAGAGTTCAAAATTACTGGAAAATGTTACAGCACTGTTAATAAAGTCATGTCAAACACAGAACCACTTCAAAAAAAATACAAAATGCTTCCTCTTTCTGCATTATTGAGAGCTTCGTTCCAGCAGGACCCAAACCCAGACTAAGGACTCTTAAATTTAATAACCACCAACTTGCTGTTATAGGAGATTAAGCAGGGATTACTTTGTGTTCAGTTCATTTACAAGACCAGCAGCTTTCATTTACGTCTCCTGTCAATGCGGACATTTGATTATCCTGTTGCTTCGTTGTTGCCAGTGTTGGAATCTAATTAAAGGCTACTAAATGTATTCCGTCTCCAACTCGGCTGTGTGCGTTAGCATTCAAGTGTGCGACACGTCTTCTGAGAGGTACAAGGCCCACAGGCAGATGTTTCTCATTAATAATTATTACCCATCAGCCTGACACATGAGAAAGGAGGATATCTAAGCGTACCTGTTTCAGCTCTGTGAACGCTGACCGCTTTAGTGGATCAGGGACAAGTCGACTTTCGCGTCACGCTGAAGCTGCATAAGACGGACATTCTACCACAAACTCCACTTTCATGCAGCTGAGAGATCATTTAGACTCACTAATTGAGTGTTCTGGATGGAGTCCAGAAGGCAAATGGAAGTTTTTGGGTTAATAATTGGCTCCTAGCATTTCGACCTACTATTCCCCATGAAAAAAGAAAAAGAAAAGAGGGAGCAGCTGTTTGGAGACAAATGCAGACAATTGTTTGCAGCAGTGAATTGATGGATGATGACAAAAACAGGCATGTTTTGGTATTTTGACACATCTTTTCTTTATTCGAGAGGTGTGACATTTATTTTATATAAAACAACACCTCCAATTGCTGTCATTTATTTAGCACAGTAATTAGACTCTGATAAATTATTTTAAGGTTATTTTAAGACTAAAGCAAGGTGCTACAGATATTGGTGGAGACTTTTGAGTTATTGCACAGCTTGAATCAGTTCTTTTTGAGTGTTCTGTACAAGAGGTATGATTTTATTTGAGATCAAATAACTTGACACCACTTCCTTGTGGCATCGTTGACTCATGGTTACAAAAATAGTTTGTTCCTGACTTTTATATTGAATGTCATTTTCAAGTGGGTTGATTGGCCATGGCTGTTGTGGATTTTTTTTTTTTTTTTTCATATTTGGAAAGTGATGGACGTGAACGAATCGCCTTTGGCGAGGCTGATTTTTAAAGGGTTAGAAAATTACATGTCCCTGAAAACTGCTACCTGAATACTGTTTGCAAAGTATCCTCTCTTATCTCTGACCTGTGTTTGAAGTTCAAAAGTTTTATTTTTCATGGTTGGCCAAGTTAAGAAGAATATTGTTTCCTGCTCTCCACTGAATGCAGTCCAAAAAACGAAGAAAAAAAAACCCAAAAAAACTAGATAAGGATATTTAATGTTATTTAATAATATTAACGTTCCCCTCATCTTACATCTTGACGTTACTGATGAGAGGAGCAGGAAGAAGCTCCTCCATAATCTGGGGGCTATGATGCTATGGAAGCTCCTACCAGATGTCAGAAGTGCAACAACCCAATGGAAACGAGGGAGGGGTTGTCCATTATGCTGGAAGCCATTCAGCCCCACCAGGATTCACTGTGGCAGGAAGAGAGACTCTAATGATCCTTACTGCAGTCCCACTTGACACTAAAAATACATTTACTGTGAATTATTATATCCATCAAGTTTACAGACTGTGGGTTACGCTACATATAACACTCGAAGAATCGTTAATAATGATGCCTCTGTATTAGTCATACTAGCTCAGTGGCTGGACTTTTATAACTTGACAAATATTGAAAAGATTGTAGTGAAATTTGAATGCTACCAACTATTTTGTCCTTTCAACACAAGATTGTGTTCTGTCCATTTATGGTATTAAACGTCAAGAAGTAATTTTTGCTTTGAACCATTAATTTCAAATTTAAGTAGTGGGAGGTGGAACTAGGAACTCTAATTCCAAAGTAATTCAATATTTATTATTATTATTATTAATTATTATTAATTATTATTATTACTATTGTTGTTGTTGTTGTTGTTATTGCAGTACACCAACAGGAAACTGCCAGGAATGAAGCCTTGCTTGTTGTCATTTTCATCGACTTGTTTGCGTTGAACACAAAGCACCACTGTTCCTGAGTACAGCCTCACACAGTTGCTTACACAGCCTGAACGCCTCTTGAAATCACACACTGGAGCGACGTTATGCAGCTGTTTGATACTGCAGTTTACTGAAGCAACATTATTGTAGAGAAGAGTCTTCATTGCAGCGCTGTTGCACCAGCTCTGTTTAGTCTTGTTAAATGTTTGTTGTACGCTGTTGTTGTCAGTGTTCACTTTTCTCCATTCTAAGAAAAATGAGCTTCTGCCGTGACGTACACACAAGTACACACGTTTTTTGTGCAAAATAAACTTTTGATTCGGTTGGTCGCTGCAGTTATTGCTGGTTGGACTGTAATCCTTACAAAGAAGGGAAAAAATAAAGCTCTTAGCTGAAATATGAGTGTACAGCACATGATTTTTTAAAGTATTTTACATACAGAAGAAAATCAGACCTACACATGAAGGTTTTTATTACATGCTGCAGGTGTGATTCTGTATCTCTTCATCGAAGCATCATAAAAGTTGCTGAAAGAGCCATTAGACAAAATAAAGTTACATCCATTAAGAATCCCCTCCTGTGAGTAGCATGAAGGATGATGACAATAGAACAGCAGAGATAGTTTGCCTAATCTCCCGCCCCATTTCCATGAGTTGGAAATATCTGGCGAGAAAATCATTTTTAAAAACAACGCTTTGGTTCAGAAATCAAGTAATTATCAAAATGGCTCTGTTATTATTTTCAGTGAGTTAGAAGTGATCGTTAACGACTAGACTTATTGTAGGGATCCTTGGGACTTTTGGGTCGGGGTGTTTCTGCTTGTGTTTCTGCCACCTGCAGCAGACGGGGGTCTCTGGGATTCTATAAAGGCAAGAAAGAGAGGGAATCACCACAATTTCTTAAGCATTGGATCTATTAGACATGACACAGAAGCAGTCCAGCTTGAAACAGAAGCCTTAACAGTGATTTCACAATATTTTGCAGCTTCTTGCATCATGGGACCTTCGTTCCACTTATTTAGTTTAAGTCCTTCTCAAACAGAAAGGACAAAACATGTTTGACCCTCAATAAATACAGCATTAAAGTAGACTGAATATTTTTAGTTATGGGGTGATCGTTTGCTATTCATCACTAAATAATTAAATTACTTATTCTTTTTCCCCTGTCGAGGGATCCTGGGGTGAGACAGATGTTGCTGCCTTACAGTGTTCCCTTTTATGCATCCGCCAACAGACATACAGTCATTTGTGGTGAAGTGATTATAGGTGCATTTCCTGAGTTCTAAATAGTCCTAAATAGCTTTTCTCAACTGAGAAAACTATTTGACACCTTTTTAAGTTTAAATCACTCAAAAAAACATCAAGGCATCAAGATCTTTTGCTGCTAGATGTGAATACTTCCACATACTGCAAAGCAGGTCATGCGGTTTATTTCTCATGGCTTTTAGTGAAAGTACTTGGAAGCCAATGGAGGAAACAGGCTTGAAATGGGCTGTGAGACAAAATAAATGTGCCGTTAAAACAAAACTAAAATAAGCTGAAATGCTCTGCAGTGACTCGTAACGACTGATGGAGCTGTCACAATGATTTAACCTGACAGACGATGTCCATTTAAATTTATTGTAACATGACGCAACCATTTAAAATCATTCTAAATTTCAAATTTTAAATTTAATATTATTAGTAGAGAATCTCCTTTATCAAATATTTGCTCCATTGTTTGCAGAAAGCTGTTTTTGCAAAAAGCTCCTATCTTTCAGCTCAAATGCGGCGACACACACACACACACACACACACACACACACACACACCAAAAAAGCACATCCAAAATGTGAAAAATCTGTTGTGCAGTTGACTGCACAAACAGATTCGACAACAAATATGAGCTTTCTTTTTTTTTACTGAAAGCTGAAGAGAGGCTGAAGGATTCCTGCTACTCACAAAAACAACTCAAATGCAAACGTTGGAACATGACTCTGTGATTCAGAAACTTTGATCAATGAAACTTCAATTTTCTAATTTGTCAAGAAGTTCATTGTAGATCAAATATCAAAAAGTTGTCCTGATGCTGGAGGATATAAAAACACTTTTTGTGCCATCACAGATCATCACTGTACATGCAGCACACGGAAATGCAGCTGAATGAGAACATGTTTCACCAACATTTAACAGGGCTGTTTAAATATTAGGATTCCTCACCGCTTGTTAATGTCTTTGATCCATCTTTTTTTTTTTTTGCTAAGTCATACGGATCGCTGTGAGTAAAACTGCCTTTAGTTCAAAGAAAATAACAGTCAGTTTACAGATCCTTCTACTAAAATAGACGTGTTGCAGAATGAGAGAGTGTGTTCCAGTGGGAGAGTGACATAAGCACATCCCCTCTATGGTTAGTGACACATTGATTCTACCTTGTACCATGTGACTATTGTATGATCTTTTCTGCGGTGATCCAAGGCAGCACAATGGCTGGAACATAGTGCTCCATGGATGGATGGTGCCCCTAGATGAGTGAATCATTGTGCTGCAGCTTCCCTTTAGAAAATGGTCGTATGATTCTTTTCCATGTTGCTGGGATTCAGAATGCCCTGTATTACCTCACAACGAGATGAGTGTATAAGAAGAGAAAATAAAAGGTGCAGTAGATAAGTGGTCCCCTTGTGACCAACGTTCCATCCTGTCCCTATTTAGTGCCTATTTGTCAGCTCTAAGTGCTACCATTAGTAGTTATTAAAGACCAAAATTCACCAAAAGATATACATTTTACGCTCACTGTAAAAGTTATGAGGTTGCATCGCCTATCTATATCTCCTCACCACAAATGTGCATCTCATAATTGGTTTCTTCGATTTCCTTAATTTTATATTTCATCCACATTTATTTCACCATCATTTATGGCAGTTTTAAATCAGCACAAATAATACTTAACCTGTAACCAGGGTAACTGTGTTCCAGTGTGTAAACTCCCCACACTTCCCAAACTCACCAAGCTGAGCAGTAAATTGTAAAGTTTTAAAAAGAAAAAACAATTATGGTTTGTCAATGAGTACAGTCTGTTCAAACAGTTTTCGCTGGTATTTCCTCACAAAGCCGGTACTGAATGTGTCCACAGGTAATTCATTTCCACTCAAGCACCACTGGTAAAAGTATCTCCTAGTTCTGTGCCGATGACATGTTCTGTAATTGACTGTGATTAATAGCTGCTTTGGAACTGCTAATGTGCCCTGAAGGCTGAGCTCAGAGTCGGTCATATTACAAAGTGATGATTAAATGTCCTCCTTTGTGCCCCTGGGAATGATCGGCCATGACAGTGTGTCAGAGGAAAATGGAGGAATCTTCAATTTCAGTCTTCTACTTGGGAACACAACAGTCACTGTGGTAACCAGGGGTCACATATAATAAAAAGCTAAACTCTATTTGTTTTAGTTTGAGGCAATGTGCTCTAAAAACACTATATCTGGTCAAGTGTCTGGAATATGTTTTCTATGCGTGTCAGATCTTTGATATGTTAATATACAAATTGACAACCTGAAGACTTAATGTGTGTAATCTGCTGTGCAAATATGTTCATCGTTATGTGTCATCTCACACAAAGGTTTTTGATACAAGCATTCAACAGTTGTGAAAGAAATGCAGGGTGATCGAGAATTTAATGTGCTAAATGTAATCATACCATGTTTACAAATGCAAAAAGAACTTCCCCTGACTCTCCAGTTCAGCTCCACTGAGCATTTTTGTGACATTTTCTTTTTAATTTTTTGGTATACTCTGGTGATCCTTTTAAGCCTCACCAGGCAGCTGATTTTAATGAAAGACCACCAAAACCCCCCCTGTTCATTTGAACAGCAGACAGTAGAATGTTTGGAAGAAATTAAGCTGTAATGTAAATCGGTGGAGACAAAAAGTGGATTTAAAAAAAAAGGAATGATATTGGTCTTACATTCATCAGGGTGAAACTATGACACATACAAATTCGCTGTGCCCACTATTGCTAAAACAGTGCTACTATCTCCAGGTGGACAACATAGTTATTCTGTCAGTAAATGATTTTTATGTAGATAGATATACTTTATTTATCCCAATCTGGGAAATTTAGCAATGTAGTACTTTTGTTGGTAACTAAGTAGTTTTATTTCAGGGTATTGTTAATTTTACAAGTAAATGGATAACAAAAATGACATGTAGATTATTTTTCCACAACGACATTGGGTGTTGGATACGAGCACCACTCAGAACAGGGTAATAATAGCGCTAGTACCTCTGAGTAGCTTGCAATGATTTTAATAAAGACAGAAAACACTCTACAGGTCTTATTAACATTATTTCCATGTATTCTCCCAGAGACTTCTGTCTCCTATTTGTACATAACTGCCTTTTGACCTTATTGAAGTCAATTTAGCCTGCACTGACTAGTTTTGAGTTTCTTTGGACAGGATTTTTTACAGACTATTTTAACACAAGTTAGTGAACAAATTCAAAGGATTATGTCCAGAGGCAGTAGAAACATGATGCATGTCAAATATCTGTTATTCATTTTATTCATTTTAATTGAATCTGTTGTGAGATGCCAAATGAATACCAAATGCTGCTGTGCATTTCATGTGTCTTAGAATCATCATGAATTTTCCTCTTTTGATGGATTCAATCATGGCATGTAATGTGCTAATAATGACTTTAAGTGTAGGTTTATGCTCCTCCAGAAAATTCCAGATTTAGAATAGATTAGATGAAAAAAGCGTCTAACTCATACCACCTGACATAAAGTTATGTGCTGCAGACCAAATGAGGAGTGCATCATTTACTTTAAATTATCAGTGCTGAAAGTCTTGGAAAGAATGCGAAATTAGTCACATGAATGTAAACGATTTCCTCATTGCATGGTCCATTAAAGTCTGCCAGTGTTAATGGAAAAGTTCAGATAGATGTGAAATATGTCAGCTTGCTCAAAGTATTAGCAGAGATGAGACGAGAAAACAGTGTCAGGAACTGCACTTGAAATGTATAATGAGAAAATTGAAAGGCATATAATCATTGAGCTACTGTAATATGATCAAATATTAGAATCTATTTTGGTATTTAAATAACTTGAGCAGTGAAGGGATTCAGAATTCACAAGAAGACAGAAGCACACCTCAAATTACTTGTTATGGGGATTTTTTGGGGGGGGACATCGAGATACCAGCCATCACATCTCCAGAGTGATGCATCTTCATTCTTAGCCAGTCATTTTGCCACGGTCTCTTTAAAAGTGGTTATTTTTGTACTTCTAGCTTATTCATACCACCTTTGGATTCCCACCATGCCAATTCTTCCCATATCCAAGAACATCGTTATTTCGATATTTTTTTCAGACTCAGCAGAGTCATTGGCCCCCACCACCATCTGTGATTATCTTTTGTTGCTCGTGACAGATCCATTGCCATTACAATCTCCCTGAGGATTTAATGCAATAAACAATTATCTTTATCACTTTAACTTATCTCTCTTGATTAATATACCTTCTGTAATACTCGTATAATTTACATCATAATGTAGTCATACCTTCAACCTTAACTCCTTAGGTTAATTTAAATTGAGTTCTAATTTGCAAATTCAGTATGCTAGCAGGTTTATACTTCGACAGTCTTGAATCAATGTGTTACCATGCTAATATTAGCTGTGAGCTCACAGCACGGCTGTCCTCAATCAGAGTCACTGGCACCTCCGTGGAGTTTTAAGTTTTTGTCTAATTTGAGTTTATTTTTTCTATATTGTAACAACAGGTTAAGTGAAAATTATTGAACTTATGAACACATTCATAAGTTCAACTCACATTGGTTTATGTGTCGGGTGTAGCTCGATAGAGAAAGACAGCTTTTGCAGCTTTAACTATCCAATTTGTTGATGGGTGTTTTTGCACTACGCTGTGAAAGAACAAAGGTTTGTTCAGTAATGAATCCTTCCAAGAAGGGAAGACTTGGCTGGAGAAAAGAAGACAGTAAGGTGTCCCCTTGGATTAATTCAAATGAAATGAAGCATGAACCACATAGGAGTGTTGCTTGGATAATTGCAGCAGAATAGATGGGAGCAAATGTCCTGCTGATAAAAGCAAAGTCACTGGATCAATTAATGAAAGTAAAGGAAGACTGAAGTTCTGAGTGCAGAGTGGAAGTGACCTTTTGACTCCATGGTGGCTGCTTCATGTGGCATATTTGTCATAATGGAAAATTAGATGCTGTGGTTTCGACTGACCAGTGTTTGCAATAACATGTTTCATTTTGTTTAGTTTTATTTCCTTCATCACTATGTCAAAAAGTGTTTGTTTCAAAATGCTCCTGTTCTGCAAACATGTGTGGCAAGACTTGCAATCTGTATGTAGTTTATCATGCTTACCTGTAATTTCTGCAGAGCTGCAGAATGTACACTCATTGTTGCTTTTAATGATAGTGAAAGTAACATGTCAAGATTTTTCATCTGTCCCATCAGCCATTGAAATCACAAATTAATTATTGCAAAACACAGAATTAACACAGAACTGAATAGATCAATAAATCTGTAGATTTTCACTTTGTGATACTGGAGAGGGCAATGATTTTATTCACAAAATGACCTAAAGAATGTTTAAAAAAACTAAATTATCACAATGTTTAAAACTACTGTACCCTTAATATTAATTGCGTCCTTTTTTGTACCCATTGCAAAAATGAATGTTTTTTATTAACTAAAATAAAAAGTTTCTTCCCATTATTATTCCTGTATAAATATTCTTCAGTAAGACGATAACAACCCTATTGTCACGTGTGGCGGGGTATGGACCCAAATGCAGGACAACAAAGGCAAAACTGTCATCCATGATTTAATCAGAAACTCAAAATTTAACCAGACAGACAAGAATTAGAAAAAACAAGACAGATTACCAAGAACCAAACATGAGCAATGAACCAGCTCTGAGCTCACATTGAGCCAGGCTTAAAAAGCCTTAGAGTCATTAGCTCAAAACAAGTTCAGGTGAGATGATCACCACGGTGTGTGGATGGGCTTCAGGTGTGGAGCCGTGGCTCCACCCACCAGTTTGGCCTCTCCCTGCCACACGCCAGCACTGCCACGCCGAACCTTGACACCTATATACTCATTTAAAATCCTAAACCTTGACTTCAGATCATAAATTTAAGAATTTAACAATTATATTTGGATTATATACTCATGACTAAATCAGCAACATTTAGAGTGAAACTTTTGAGAACAACCTCAATCAGCATTAGCTGACAAGTATTCAACTTTAGAAAACCTAGAAACTTGGTTCATGTGGTTTGAGAACATTTGATTTATAGTGATCTAACATTTTTCCTGGCAGAAGATGTCAGACTAAACATTTGTAATAAAAATACATCCAACTGTAGTAGCTTTGGCAGAAAATAATGTGATCATGTAGGAACCTATTCCCCCTACCTGCTGCAATAAAATAAAAAATAAAAAAAACATTCTTGGAGATTAGAACTTTATTTCCTTATTGAAACAGCATAGTAATTTCATTCATGTCCTGGTGTGTTAATTTTTTTTTAGATATAATTGTCTGTGATCCTGGAGTGAAGACTGCGCTGTAAGCAGCACTCTGTCTCACTGCCTGTGAACTTTGTCAGGAGCCTTTGGTCTGACGGATGGAGAACCTTGGGTAAAGACGCATTATGTTATCCTGTCGAAGGAACAAGGTTTCAACCCAGGCCTCGTTCCCTGAGCAGAAAGATTGTATTTGGGATAAACACTCAAATGAAATAAAACAAAAGAGAAAAATCATGTGAATGTGCCAAGCTATAGTGTGTTCACTGTTGCACCACAGCTCAGTGTCAGATTTTTCACAGACCATGTTTTATTCAGAAATTCATGTATCTATGAACTCACGGGATTCAGGCGGTGATGTTTTCCTAAAAGTCCAAGATGTTGAGCCTTCGAGTCTTCTTCTCTTTTTTTTGTTATTGCCACAGAGAATCATCTTCCAATACCCTCTCTCTCCTGTTTCCTCCTTCCTCACATCAGTCACCTGCATGTCATCCCTCACTGCATCTATGAACGTCGTCATTGGTCTTCTTATCCCCTCGCCCGTCAAGTCCATCCTCAGCATCGTTATCTCTACATAGAAACATTTACATGTACAAACTAACACGTATGTAACATGCAGTAAATGGACAGCATTAGCTGTCTATGTAATGCATTATTCTTAATCCTGTCCGTTCTACCGTCCTGCATGCTTTCCAGTAACCTCTGTAAATAGTCAGTTCAATGGGGACATCCATCTTTATGAAAAATTTACCCTACAGGCTCACTCTAGGGTATTCCCTCTCAGAGCAGCGTCGTTATTCTTAAATGCCTCGCTAATTGCCTCATCGATAAGCTGCTGTGAAGTTGTTAAACCCTAAATCAGAGAATTATGACTCTAAATACCAGCGCTGGGCTCGTATTCAAATTTGCAGTCTTACCTCCTCTAGTGTTAAAAATTATTAGAATTTTTCAGCACCATTTGAGTTCTGAGTTTCATTTTGAAAGACACAACATCAACCTGAAATATACCACATGTTGCCTTGATTACAGTTTTCAGATTTTTGTAGAAAACATTTGAAAATAAACTTCTCCCTTATGAACGTCAGACTCGTTTTCAATGGCAATAGTCATTAAATAAAAACACTAAGAGCCAAAACAGCACCCAACAAAGTGTGTACTGTTGCCTCCTGCAAAACTACAATAATCAGGCTTTACCATAAGAGTGTTTGTTTTAAACCTGTCCTCTCTCTGCTGAGGTTATATCACTTCTGATTGAGACCATGTTAAAAGCTATGAACACTTTAGCTAGACATATACATGATAATGGTCAAGAAACTGGATGGATGGATGGGTAGGTGGATGGATCGATGGATGGATCTATCGATCCATCCTTAAAATAAGAAGTGAACATGTATACGATACATTCACACATACACAGATAGTCTTTTTCCTGTGGCTCTCTTGGTCACATAAAAAAAAGATGAAAACAGTGAAAAATAACTTAATGGTAAGAGAGGAGGATGTGCGTAAGATGTAATTTCAAGCCAGCAATTTCCCACTCAACAAGGACTCCGTGGGCATATGAGTATGACTAAATGTAGGGTGAATCAGAAGGTCTCTGAATGAAGAAGCACTTCTTTTCATCTGTGAAGTGCTGTGAGTACTCACATGCCAAAGGCATGATCAAGAAAATGAATATGTACTCAAAGTGCACATTTTGATAAGATTTTATTTTGACAACATCTTTCCTCCGTGAAAAGATACATTGCATATATTTCTTGTTTCTGTAACCCAGTGTTTGTGAAGTCTATGCACATTTTCAAACATAAAAATAATCCTCCAGGTGATTTGGTGTCCCGGGCCATGCACCACCTCCAGCCGCTGCACATCAAGAACCCCAGCAATGGGACTCCAGTCCACCAGAAGACCAACCTCACAGTGCACTGGGAGCCCGAAGCGCTCTATACCCTATGTTACTTCATGCACTGTCCACAGATGGAATGGGAGAACCCTAACGTTGAGCCCTCCAAAGTCACCTTGCAGACCGAGAGGTGAGTTCAGTTCTACCTTGACATGACGCTGCTGTCTGGTGGCATAGTGTGGATATCATAATTGGCCTGAGGTGTTAGGAAATTGGAGGGATAAGAGTCTCTAAGCATTGTGCCTCATGAGAGAAAATGGGCCAAAGTAAAAATGCATTGAACATTACTAGAACAGTTGAACTATTAATCAGAATCAAAGTCACAGTGTCTGAAAGTTTCGAACAACTATGAACAAACATGAAAGCAGATGATGAAGGACAGGTTGGGAGGACACAAACAAATAAGGATATAATTTTGCCAGCTTGAGATTTTAAAGAAGATCTTGTCTACAAGATCCCACTGGTTAAATTTATCCCCAACAGAAATAAATGTCAAGTCAGGCCAGTTTTATCAGTGTAGCACCAAATAACAACCACAGCAAAGGCAAATTTGCCTTTTAACAGGCAGAAACCTGAGCAGATCCAAGATTCAAGGTCAACAGCCCTTTGCTTTGAAACGTGTGGCCTAGTTTAGTTAGGAACCATCCACAATGGAGGGTCTAAGATATCGACATTTACCACCAAAACAGGCAATGTGGTGCAAATGTGAGGCAGAAATAGACATCCTCTATGAAACACAACTTCAGACATGTGTTGATGTTACACTTTCGTTTATAACATGCCTGGCTGCTGTTATGGACAACGAAACTGATAACTCATACAATTTGTCTGATTCACCATTAATCGTAACCACCTAGACACAAATATTTGGTAAATTAAGATCAGTCATGGTATGTGATATTGGTGTGTGTAGTCTCCGTACAGGATGAGCAATTTAATGCTTTAAATTTAGACAAGATTTTGTTGCTAAATTTGGGAATTGAATTCTCCAGCATCATCTTCTCATCAAGGTTTTAATCAAGACCACCTATTCTCTGATAAATATAGACAAAATTTAAAATTGAATTGCCAAAGTCTGTGATCCCCATTTCTGACTCACAGGGAAGACATTCAGTGGATGCAACTCCAAAATGTTATAAGCAGAAACACTTGTCACTTAAGTCATCTTGCCTCTGTCACTCTGGAATACCTTGCAATATTCTAAAGATTAGTACAGACATCCCTGTCTTTTCACACAACTTTTTAGCCCCACAAATGATCCTGCAAGATGCTGTGAGGGCTAGTCAGCACTGACATTGCCCTAGGAAGTGAAAAGATTGATGGGGAACAGGGGGACTTCACTTGGATGGATGGATAGATGGACAGATATTCCAATGTTTTTCCTCCACTCTGAGGAGATGACGCTCCACTCTGACGACCCAGGGGAGCATCAAGAATGGCAGGCGGAGTGACATGTCAGTAGGCTCTCAGCTCCCCATGGAGAAAAGTCACTATTTTGCATTCTACTGAAAGTATAAAGGCAAGTAGAAATAGGCCAGATCAAGACAGTGATGAAAAAGTGAGACAAGAGTAATATTAAATGAGACAAAATAATGTTTCAGTGCTTTCATGTGAACCTTCAGAAAAGGCTTCTGCAGAGTAGAAATTATTGAAGGGAAGTAAATTGCTTGAATGACTTTTGCACCAGAACCTTAAACAGTTGTCTGATATTAAATTAGCTTTAGAGATATAGAATTGATTTATTACTTCAAAAGTTGAATATTACAAGGACAGTGAAGTACATAGAGGAATTTAAAAGAGAGGCAGAGCCAAAGTTATCCAAGTTAGTGCCCCAGTTTGCCCCCGACTCCATATAAGGAGTTTTGGACCTGAAGCTCAGGGTGTAGTTGTTGCTACGGGCTTGCTGTCTGTGTCGATGGATAACAATACCGTGAGTGTTTTCATTCCAGCCTGAGCCTCGCTTTTTCAAGCCAAGATGGGTATATATGTCTTTCATGAAGCTTCAGTCAGTGAGAGACTTTGAGGAAAGGGAGGAGCTCTGGCTAAATTCATCAGTAAGCTCAGTGAAGCACTGAAACAACTCTTGCCAGAGTTCAAATTCCTGGCAGACTGTAGGTGTAAAGATGAGAATAGATTTTGTTGTGGAATGAAAAAAATGAGTCACACAAAATATACAGTAGATGAATCAAACATGGTGTGTTATACATAAAAGCTGCTGCCTTAGTTAAACATGTGCTAACAGCAAATTAACAGAAGGGCCAGGCATCTTTGCATGGTAAACACAGCAGTCCCAAACGATTGCTCTCAGTTCTGAGTCTGTGGTTCTTTATTTTTTTCAAGAAATTATAGTTGCCAGAGGGTCAAGAAAGAGAGGGAAAGAGAGAGAGAGATTTTTAACATCACGTGTTTTCATAAAAGTCAACTTACAAAATAATCATGTTGACACAAAATCCAAAAGAGATTCACTTAAAGAGGATTTTCAATAGTGTGTGTTTTCTGAACAAAGAAACATCTGACCTTTTAACATTTATCAAACTAAAAAAAACAGACAAAATTTTGGAAACAAATAAACAATTATCCGTTCTCCACAATCATCTCTTCTACAATCATGTCTTTTATTTTTTTCCTTAGTTATTTTAATGTATAAAACTCTTGGTCTGTAAAAACTGGCTCATCACTTCTTGTTTTACTTTTGAGAGAGAGAGAGAGAGAGAGAGAGAAAGAGAGAGAGAGAGAGAGAGAGCTGTACTTGGACCTTTACTGATGGATTCATAATATGATTCCATTGGCTGGTATATGAAATTATCCTCTACAATGTTGTTCTTTGAAGGTTTTCTAATGTACATCTCAGACGTCTTCCTGGATTTAGCCTTTATTAATATCTGCGCTAAAATCTGATGAGTCAGGGTTAACTATGCCTTCATTACAGTGTTTGTAGAATAAGTGCATTTGTTGTTAACATATCCTGAGTAAATGTCCATGAAAGGACGCTGGCAGGACTGCATTAAATTAATTAAAATCAAATTAAATATATGCATTATGGGAACCCTGTGCATCAAATTTCTCAAGCATGATTACCAATGATCTCCTTCAGAAATACGTCACTGCAAAATGCACATACAGTATGTATGAGCTGTATCCCAAAGTTATTCTGTTTGTAAATGAAAATTCTCCTGGCCAAAGGAACCATTTATATTCACCAGGTAGAATCATTATTATGAATGAGTGGGATGTACAAAGGCACACTGCCAAAGGGTGAACTCAAGTAGAATGTAAACCTGAAGTTTGTCAAGGCAATCCAACTCTTTTATGACAACTTTGACATTGAGAGGCCAAACAAAACAAGAATACACTCATTAAAACAGTTTATCCACCAGATGTGGTTGTATATATTTGTTTGATATTTATGGTCACCTTTAAAAATTGCAGATAGGTTAGAAATGTAGTCTTGCTATCTGAGGGAATCTTAAACAGCCGCTGGCCTTTGAATTAGAGTCTAATTAAGATCTGCTCAAACCAGGAAGTGGCACATTGAAGATCATCTTTGTACCTTCAGAATTTATTCTAATCTATTATTTGCATCGGGGGAAAGATAAATAGCAGCAATAATATATGCATTATGTTATAATATGGACAGAATGTTTGTCTCAACAAGAAAGCAAATATTTGCCAAAAAATTTGATGTTTGAGTATTAGGTTCTGTAAATATCTGATAAAATGAGATAAATCTTCATTCTGCAGGCTAACTTGAAGTAAAGCAGTTAAATATCTGATGAACGATTGGCCTGAATTTTGCTGCTCTTGCGCTGTGGGGTAAAAGAGAAATAGGCAGAACCTCATGAGAGTATGTGAGTGTGTGACAGATTAGGTGATTTACAGGTTATTTGACAAGAGACTCTCCACACGCACACTAATCCTGTAAATAAATGATGAAAGATGAACATGTCAGCCAAGCAAGCCTTTTACTGATTTAGATTAAATGACGTAATAACCGTATTTGTGTTGAGTGCAGCCTCTACAGTAGATATATTTCTGGGCAATCTGTAAAAAATTAATATCGGTGTAGCCCTCTTCAGCTCTATGAGCTGTTATCTTTAATTAAAGTTTATGGCTTTCACTGTTGGACCAATGTTCTCATTAATTGATTCTGTCATTCTGAAAAGTCAATGTAGTAAACAGCTTTATAAATGATGTACTGTACATTGTTTTTAAGGGCTATATGTTATCAGCTTGAAAACATTATTTAAAAATTATATAAATATATTAATAAAGTTTATATTATATAATAACATATTATATATATATATATATATATATATATATATATATATATATATATACAGTATAAATAAATAAATTTGAAAACATTTTTTGACAAAGATCACTTTAAAAATTATATTATATCATGCATGATATGACCACAAAGAGTCATGTGTCATGTTTGTGTTGTTTTTCCTGAAAAATTTAAAAATACGTCTTAGGCAATTATTTTAAGAGGATGAAGTTATGATTTAATTATTTCTAAATCCTCATTTGAAAAGCAGAAACCAAATGCAGACAACACGTGAAGCAGACTTCAGTGTAAGGGTTTAGTGAGTATGTAATTACCGAGGTGTGAAGGACCAATGGAACATCTTGTTTCAAATCTGTGAAACTTGTAAGAAACTATCTTCCCTTCTTTCGTTTGTGGAAAGGAGAGGAGACAACAAGATACGAATCAAAAATTGGCAGATAATCGAGAGAGGCAGGTCAGGTATGACAACAATCATATGATTACACAACAGGTAAGGAGCGACCATGAAACAAGGAACGATTTAAATGCATAGGAAAATCAACCTCAAACAAATACAAGAACACGAGGCAATAAGTATACAAAATGAGGTAGGAGAAACCAAAACTTCTATAAAAAAAAAAACAGAACCAGAACCTTCAAAATCCCAGACCAAGACAAACTCAATGGCCCCAATGGAGCCTCACCTACATTAAACCAATGAGAAAAAAGTGAAATGTCTCATATATAATAACAAAAATCCAACACAACATGTTAATTTGAATTATTCTAAACCCTTTCTACCATAGCCAACATTTGATTTTATAGACCTGTGGACTTGCCACTTGAATGTTGAACTCAAATTGCTACTAATTTACACTTGATTCTTGTTTTTTTTTCATCAATGGGTTTGACTGTGAATTGTCCGAATCATAATTTTAATTGTAGAAATTTTTATTTTTCATGTAACTCCCAAACTATTATTTCCCTGTAGGCCATTTCTGGTACTGCCTCCACTGATGGAGTGGATCCGAGTGGCGGTCGCCCACACTGAGCATCGCCGAAGCTTCTCTGTGGACAGCGATGATGTGAGGCAGGCTGCCAGGTTGCTACTCCCCGGTGTGGATTGTGAGCCAAGACAAATAAAGTAAGTAAGAATATGATACTTATAACACAGTCTGCCTGCAATAGAAAGGAACAAATAATGTCGCTGGGTTCGTTCAACCAATGGTAGCTGATAAGGTCCTCCAGGATGAGCGAGAGACAAATTTAGGAGCAAATTTGGGCATAAATCTTCTATTTGAGTGTTTCTGTCTGATTTACAGTGTTTTTCTCTTCTCCCCTCAATCCCTCATTCTCCCGTGTCACATGGACACACAACTGTTATCACATGGCATCTGTTTCGATTTTGTGTTGGTGTCAGTTGTCTCAAGGTCTCCTCTCTTGTGGAATACTTGGAGAAAAATAACAATAGAAGCTTTGAAAGGTGTGAATTGCCAATTAACATCTCTTCAAATATGTCGGCTATAATTGGACGAACAGCATGAAAATGTTGTTCTGTGACTCGTGGCAGCATCAGCTATGATGACTCCTCACGGTTTCTACTGACAGGCTTTATGAGACATCAATGAGTAGGAATGAGTTGTATAAAATAAGGCGAAAAGTGCTAGTTTGGAAATTGAAACAGGTAGAGAACTAGAAGTACGGAAAAGGAAATGATTACTAAAAAAGCAGACATTAGTGAAACAATTCAAACAGGTGAGTATCTTAGATACTCGCACGCAGTGGTTCCAATTATAAAATCAAAGTGTGTGTGACTCATTTCCCCATATATGCAGCAGAAATGCATAGTCACAGATTCTGAGAAATGCTCCCAATTAATCCCAGTAATGGATCTGCTGATTCCATCTGCAGAGCAGAGGATTGCTTCTGCGCTACCAGAAAACTGGATGCTGCCTCCACAGAGGCCAAGTTCCTGCAAGATCTGGGCTTCAGGATGCTCAACTGTGGACGGACAGACCTGGTCAAGCAAGCTGTAAACCTGCTGGGGCCTGATGGCATCAACAGCATGAGCGAACAAGTGGGCATTTAGCACACACACTTCACGCATATATGTTAGACATATCACACACCAGGAGCAGTGGAACAGTTGGTAACAAGTTTCATTTTCTTAGGCCTTGACTCAAATTCTTCATGCGTCTTTAAAACAGAATATTTTGAGTACATAGATCCCCACACATGCCTTTTAATAAGGTGAATCCATACTGGACAGCAGTGTTGCATCCCAATATGAACATCAAACATCTAAAAAGAATCATATAAAAAGGCACTTTATAACTTCTCTTAACTCAGACGAAGGCGATAACAATAATTGTTCTCACATGTATTAGTTGTGAATAAAATGAGAGATAATAATAGAAACCCACATATTTTTCCAAGATTGAATGGGATGTCATTAAATTGTTTGTTGACTGTTTGTCTGGGTCGACCAGAACCCAAAAATGTTCATTTTATCAACATGTCATTATCACATTATTATACGATAAAAAAGCCTCAACATAAAGGAGCTGAAAATTATTATGTGGAGAAAAAATGAGTCATAAATAGCTTAATGTCAGCTCTAGTTCATAATTCGAATTTAATTTTGAAAACTCAATAAAAAATAATTCATATAATAATGAAAGTATCTTGACTTGTCATGATCAAAAAATAAAAAAGCATCCAAATTCACCCTTGATATTACATCTTGTTTTACTGAAGTTATGGACCTTCTTAAAATCTTTACATTTGTCAGATTTATTTAGTATGCAGTCAAAATAGAAATCATTATATCTGTGGACACGGGGGATTTATTTTTTGGCGAAAGCCCTGTTTTCCTTGCTAATTAATATTTCATAAACATGTAAGTTTTGGGTTTTCCACAGCTCTTGACAGATTGAATCATCTGAGATTCACAACTGTGGCTTGATTGGAACTGACCTGAATTAGACTTTTAGTATTTTGTGCGCTTATGAGCAACAGATTGACATTTTTACTTCTGACTCCTGGTGACGCAAACACTTTTATTTCTAGTTAAATGGTGCTAAAGACTCGGCGCCGCTTCAGGAGCAATAAAGTAAAAGCTGCAGTCCATCATTTTGAGAGTCATTTGAACTCACGGCAATGATCATCAGGGTCCAGAGTCTCTCAGCTGATTAAGTGGATCAGTGTCCAGGAAATATTTCAGAATGAATCACCACAAAGGGATGTCAGTCTCCAACATAAAGTGCCATGGTGTTATGAGCTTTGTAAAAACCCTGTTTTGAGCATAATGGCCCAGATCAGACATATGATTGAAGTCTGTTCACTGGAAGCTTTTCCATAAATGCTGTGAATCTTTTAGTCCAGATAAATAAGAAGAACTTAGAATAAATCTCTATTATTATTTATCCTTTACTTACATGTATCCTCATTTCTGACCATGGCAGATCATTTGTGTGTGTGTTTCAGACTTAAGAGAGAGCTCTGCGAAAGTGGTAGCATATGGAAAAAAAAATAACATGTATTTAAGTGTCAAAGTCCTACTGTCAGTGCTTTTGAAAAGGCAGTTACTGTATTTAAGGCAGTTGTGATAATGTTTGGAAGATTAACAGTTATGAATAAAAATGGCTTGAAATGCATCTTTTAGGCAGTCAGCCGAATAGCACTAAAGCGACTTCAGAGGTTACTGAAAAAAAGCTTTATTTAAGACCTCCTATAGAATACCAGCGCCAACAAGCACAGCTGCGGACGAGCTTCCTGTAGGACCGTTAATGGTCTCTTAAGAGCTTTGCTGATCACCATGAAATCCACATTTTTCATGGCAGAGTTAAGAAAAATGAGCAAAGAATTTCCCTTCACGTACAATTTCACGGAGTTTGTTAACCCCATGAGATAACAAAGCAACATGATCAATTGCATGTCGCTATTAGCTGAGGGTCAGAAACTGATCAATGCAAATTTGAAATCAGGTGATTGTTAATGAACTTGCATTGATAGAACATCCCTGGGAATGTCTAGAGATGCAATAAAATTGTGATTGAAATACCAACAATTGTTGCCAGATGTACAGTTCATACTTGTTCATGTAGTGAAATATATTTTAATTGTATATTATCCATTGAATAATGCATCAGTAACTCTGAAAATCTCAGTGATTTAAATTGATTATTTTTTCTAAAACAGTGACAGACATGTATTATGACTCTAAATCTACCATTTTCAAACATATTTGAATAAAAAAAATGCTTTACTGTTACTTGTTTAAAATTAAAAACCAAATATTAATGTTAGTTAAAACAGGATTTTATTTTATATAAAATCATCTTTGCATTAACATGTACTGTATGTACGCATTTCATATGGCATCTGGTGCAGCTGGTCCTGAATCCTTGCAGAAATATGCAAGCAAGGTGCTAGTTGGTATAAACAACCATAATAAAAATACAATTTTATGGTGCATCCTGGCTTGTTTTCTACACATGATTGCATAAAAATGATTTTTAAGGGCAAATAGATTCACAAGGGAAAGTAATATCAACCAGTTGGGTTTTCTCTTCACACTCAGTAAAATGACTGTGTTTTCTTAGACACTCAAAAAGAAAAAAAACTTGTTTGTGGCTAAACTAAATCAAACCACTGATCTCAGTCCAGACCTTCTGTGTTTTGTACTGTATGCCCTCCATCCATTCAACAGCCTGCCCCATACTGTTTCAGTCTTTCATTCTATCACATAAACATAATGCAGTCAGTAATTCTTTTTCCCATATAGATATATTTGCTGTTGCAAATTAGTTTGCAAGGTCAATCTCCAAGAGACAGGCAGCATAAAATGATTATTACAATAATGTCATCGTGTCCGCAGGAATACAATATTAGTTCATCAGTGTGGTGTGGGAGCAATCAAAAATGAGTTTCTAACTTGGAAAATTCACAAAAAATTTAAGGGTTGTTATTTTCCTACTCGCTTTTTTCTGTTATTTAACCGTGAACCAGTGCAACGGCAAGTTTTGGACAAAATCATTTGGTGAGATTAAGTATTAAATTTTAAAGAGCTATCAAGGTGTTAATTAAGTTCAATGAACCAAAAAAATACACATATTCTTTTGTGTCATCCATGCGATTATAAGGTCACAAACACACCAAAGTTGGAGGAACTGCTTCTTTAAATTGGGACATTTGACTACTAGTGTGCTGTGTTTCAGTATTTTTACCACTTGGCATGTATTTTAATTTAGAAAATTCGCATTTTGTGGGATGAAAATGTAGTTGGTCTACACTCTGTTTCCATAATAAATGTAAATTTGCTTTGTGAAATTTACAAAAGTTATTTCTAGGAGACTGTTATTTTTGTTGTAATTTTCAAATAAGAAAATTGTGATTGATTTAAACTGAAATCAATGACCTCTCCTCTGCTAAAGTGCTTTGAGTAAATCCATCCGGTAAACCTTGTCGAACATCCTCTCTGTCCCTCCTCCACAGGGAATGACCCCTCTCATGTATGCTTGCGTGCGCGGCGATGAGGCCATGGTCCAGATGCTTCTTGATGCTGGAGCCGACATCAACAGTGAGGTCGGTGTTAACAAAAATAATTCTGCATTTTTTTTTTTTTGTCTTAACTGTTTGATATTTGTTGTATCAGTGAAAACGATAAATCTGCATTGTCTCCCCCTCCTCTGTGTACATTGACTTTTACCTACTGTCTGCATGCTCTCCTCTCCCCTGGCAGCCGATTACATGAAGTGCACGGATAAGCAATAAGAGAGGATCATTTGTAAGAGGCTAGTTTGTCTCTAGTCAGATATAGAATAACAATCCGCTGATAGTTTCTCTGCACAGGCAGTCACTTTTTCGCATCATATGCTGTAGACACTCAGCAGTTGTTTGCTTTATACCTTATCAAAGTGTGTGCACTTAGTGTAAGTGACCTGCATTGCTCTTGTTTAATAGCATTCACAGGAACAGTTACACATGTGGTGTGCAGTGTGTCCAGTTTCTGTGTGTAGTTGCTCTAACCTTAGCTGAATATTCCAGACTAGAAATGCTTTGTGGACTCTCTTCCATCACTCTGACCTCATTGTTGACTGTTGTGATTGCCCTGTTGGAATCATGTCTCTCTTCAGGGTAGGTGTGTTGACTCAAAAGCAAAGAGCTACCTGTATAATTCATCAGCCCAATCTGATCGATAAATATTTAAAGGACTTTTCTCCAAGAAGCATATTTTCTCATTTATTACTAATGAAGTCTCTAAAGTTTTGAGGTAGATTGTGACACGCTATCTGTCACCTACCTTTAGGTAAATGGCTTTTTAATCTCAAAAGGTTCTCATCTTTCCAAAATTAATGTCCTGGTTTAAGACAAGTTTTACAATGAGGGATGAATGTTTTTGATTTGTTGGGAACAATGTGGTGTAAATCCTCTCAGATCTTTAATTTGAGTAAAACAAAAACAAATTATACAATGTATCTCAATAAATTGTTAAATATGTCCTGTTTTTTTTTTAAATTACTGGCAGAAAAAGCATGTCAAAAGTTTTTGTAGATACAAAAGTAACAATTTAATGGTCGGCAGGTAAAAGTCTAACCATACAAATGTACTGTATTTATAGGCTATGGGATACTTAACACTACGGCTACAAATGGGTCACAGTCCTGAACCGACCCACACACTCAAAGACAAGAAGATGAAATACAATAGCGTTTTGGGTTTTTTACTATTTGTGGTGTGGTGGTTATCCAGCCTTGGCAGTGGTATTCCATCTAATGTATGTGGCCTGTTCCTCTTTATTTATTTATTTTTTGAGATAGTTTCTCCTATGCAGGCCTCTAAGACTGTTCAAACTGGACACGGAGTACAGCATAAATCTTACATTAGTTGAAACTCTAATGGATTTACGTAGACTTAGATTAAAAGGTCGGTTGCTTGAAATTCCATTAATAACACTAAATCAAAATCGTGCCTTAATAATATTCCTCATTGTAATTATCCTTAACTCCTTTCACCTGAACATATAGAAAAACAGCTCAAGTCTTCAGTCTTGTTAGCATTCTTCTTTGCCACATTGAACCACTTTCAGCAACATGAGAAACTTATTGCTAATGTTTTAGGTTGTCAGCTGTATTATCACCTCTTCTCTGTCAGGGATGGATTGATTACACTCTTAAGCTTTTACTTTTGACAAGGAGAAAACATTTCTGCCTTTGAAGACTGTCAAAGCCTTTTCGGATTCTTTACGGCTTATAGAATTGTCCAGAGTCTATCCCAGCCGGATGCAGGTAAAAGGCAGGGTACACCCCCGCTCATTGTGGAATCTTGATTTTATATAAATGTGGTATGCCTTTTTGATTGTAAATCAGATGAATTGGAGCATGAACAGGTGTCTGGTTAGAAATTAGTCTATTTATTCTGTTAAAAATATAAAATTAATCCACCAGAGATGCAGTCTAAACCTTCCCCACATCAAAAAGTGATTAATTATTATTCAGTGAGAACACATAAACCCTAACAGTCCTGTAGTAGTTGAGCACCAGAGCTCAAATGAAATGTGTTTTTCCATCTGTTGAAAAGAGGTATTTACAAATAGTTCCTATAATTTAGCCTGAAGTTACAGAACAGCATCAGTCCCACTCGTACTGTGACGCTGCTTTGTTCTTGAGTCAGCACCACCTGTCTGGACAGCGTTTTTAGTCTTGTTCAATGTTGTGTTTCCTCTCTGGTTTCATTTCACTTTGAAATGAAACCCTATTTGAAGATGGAGCGAGGCAGATAGTACAGCGTGTGATCAGAGAGCCATGCCCTGACAGATTTATAGTGAGGACATGAGGTGAGAGGTTGGAGTCAAGTTGCTCGAGAGAATTTCCTTTTTCCTTTAAGTCCTTTTGCTCACACTTCTCCTCCTGCTTACACTGCTCCTCCTTACTGCTTTTCGCTGCCCCACCCATATCCCCCACCCTGAGCTGTGAATGTTAACGGCTGTATATCTCTCTCCCTGAACTTCACCTATGACTTCCCAGGTGCCAAGCACAGTAAACAAGCACCCCTCAGTTTATCCTGAAACGCGCCAGGGGACGCCTCTCACTTTCGCCGTGTTACACGGACACGTCCCTGTCGTGCAGGTAGTGACGTTTATGACCTGTAACCTTTAACCTCTGGCCCTTGTCCTGACCTGTGCACCAAAATGAGAATGTAAAACTGATGATTATTATGGTGCCTAACATGTAATTTTTTATTTTTTTTATTCCCCCTTGATCCCATCTGTTCAGTATTTTTTATCTCAGCTATGTGGTGAGGACTTGGTCAACACAAGCTCTCCATATTCAGTTCATATCTATGTTAATGTATGACCTGAAGATATGTTGATGAGTCACACAGCCCCGTGGTTTTCATCATAGCGCAATCCGAGGATGCTTCCGCAGCAGAGGGACACTTCCCAAGGCAAACTTAACAGCGCAGAGCTCAGTCAGCCTGATGCGTCGCCTCAGGGATGACAAATCTTGTGTTTTTGCTTAGTTTCTGTTAATTTTTAAAATATAATACCTTACCTTGCTGTAGTTTATGTATGAAGTGGCTGAGAGCCTGACGAACAGCATCGCCTTCGGGATTCCTTCAATTATTTATTAGGACAACCACATAGAGATGTTTTTGTTTTATTGGGGATGAGCAAAAGAATCTTAGGCGTGTCAACATCAACCCTTACCCCACCAGACAGGAGCTAATGAGGGAGTGTAGCTGAGAGTGTGTTGAGTGTACAGACCTCAGATAGTCTCCAAAAGAAGTGCTTTAGGTTTCCAACACTTGAGGCTTGTCCTCACAGCAAGCCTGAGTCTAACACTTTTGTGTCTCCTTCGACTGTTTTTGTCCTCTCTACTCCTTCTCCCGGTTTGTGTCCCTATCCACTCTCCCTCCCCTCTCAACCCTCCCCACTACAGTTGCTGCTGGATAACAGAGCGAATGTGGAGGGCGCCCTGCAGGATGGGGCAGAGAACTACACGGAAACCCCTCTTCAGCTGGCCGCTGCAGCAGGTAATCATACGCATACTACAAAGACACAGCGACTTGACTTTCCAGATAATTCGCCCGACTATTGTTGTTCTCGATACAGTGCAAAAGAGATTAGTCATGGCATGCTTTATTCTGAGCTCACCAGAAGGCATTCTCACTCTGTGTAGCATCCTCTAATTAACTTATCACTTTCAATTACTATCTGAGAGTCAAGAATACTGATTTTTTTTTTTAAATTGCCTTTCATTATTGTGTTGTTATATTTTTGAGCAGCCATGTGTAAAAAAAAACCTCAACAGCAGATATTTTTAGTCAGCATGAGCTGCAAAATGATTTCCTCTCCAGATTATTAAAGTATTCTGCGTTTTCATCTTCAAACTGAGTGCAGTTTTGTGTAAAAGCATAAATCGACATGGATTTAAAGAAAGATTCACATGGTTTTAGAACCATATTTGATTTTTTTTTTTTGCTGAACATATCTCCACAGCCAGCAGTTGGCTAGTTTAGCATAGTACAAACTGGAAAACTTTTTATTTACAACAAAGATGTTAAGTTTTCAGTAGAATCTGTTTGACAGAATTGATTACACGAAAAACACTCAATGGATTTTCATTAAACTTTTTTAACCTACATTTTGCAAGCTTTTTTTTATGTTTCTGCCAATCGTGCATCAGCTTCTTGAAATATTACCATAAACCTGGAAATAAAAACTGTAAATTCTTGATTAGATCCTAATGAAGGATTCATGAATTTTTGGAATTTGGTTTCTGATTTTATTTATTTAAAGGGTACTTTAGTATCTTGGTGGCATGTGTTGTATGGAATCACACTGTGATATTACCAGGCAGTCAGTGAAATCTTAAAGAAATTCAGACAAGAAACACTTCTGCATCAAAAAGTACATTTTTCACTTGACTGTGATATAACTTTCTTATTAGTGAAGGGAAAAGGTCATAATCCAGTTTTTTACAGCTTTTTTCACTCAATGCCTTCCTACAAATTTTGTCAATTGACTAGACTCAAATGTAATTTCCCATGATATCAAACATTCTTAAAATTAATCCCATATTTTCCCATCTCTACACTACAATTTTTTATTGAGCATAATAACATCCATCCATTTTCTTATAGAAGAGTCATGATCTTCTCTTGTACTCTCTTATCCACCTTGTGGGTCATGGGTCTGCTGGGGCATATCCCAGCCAGTTATGTACGAATTGCGGGGTGCACCCTGGATGACACGCCAGCTTGCTGCTGTTCCACACAAAAAACAAACAACCACTGAAACACATACTTGCCCTTCCTGACAATTTGATGTGACCAATTCACCTAAGCTGCGTGTTTTTGGAGGTGGGAGGAAGCTGCAGATCCCAGAGAGAAGCCACGCAGAAATGGGGCGAACATACAAACTGCACAGAAAGGATTGAACCCAAAATCTTCTTGCTGTGAGGCAACACCAATATCCACTGCAGCACTGTGCATATTTTTTAAAGCATATAATAGCAGTTAATTTCAACATAACAAGCTGGCATACAGTAGAGAACCTCTGTTTTACACTGAGCTTTAAGAAGGTGTAGAGAGTTGCTGCAATGGTAACAAATGATTAAAACTCAGGCCCGGATAATGAACGCTATTAACATCCCACTGATTGAATAATAAATAATGTAGATGAAATAACAGTCACAGGGATTAGTCTGTTAATGAGTAGCACTGTGAGAGGTTTTCCAAGCACAGTGAATTTTTGCAGGTGCACTGACTCAACCTGTTTTACTTTACTCTTACTTAACTTTAATAGGATGTAGAAGCTGAAATACGCAATGCAGGTATACGGAAATTCTGATTGCATTCCAGTTGATTATAAATGAGTTATGCCTTGGCTGTGTCAGATGAGATCAGTACTGAAGTTTCTAAATCACCTTCATACTGGTGCCTATACTTGGCCCCATTCTTCGATCAGTAAGGATTAGTTATGATTCATATTGTGCTCAACAGAGCAAATCTCATTTCTGAAGTCACTCTGTTTCTTTCTAAAGCACCCAACAGGAAATGAGAGAATGCTAAAAGGTACCTTGATGGCATATGTTTAGCTGATTTACACTTTATTAGAACCATTCAGACTGAAATGTGGGAGTTTAGCATCTAAATGAACATCTATGACTTTCAAGGTATATGAGTACTAGTTTGTACTGAGACTATCTCAGCAACATATTTCATGTGTTTGGGCTTGCGTGTCTACATAAGGCACCGGTGTGTGATGGCATACATTGATTTTTAGATCTCCATGCTGAGCAGTCAAAACATGGTGTTGAAAGAAGGAAGGAAAGTAAAAGCAAGGAAAATTACCAGTGTAAGGATGAAGCTTATTTACTCTCAAAGTATCAAGGATATATCGCTGGTCCAGCAGCTACACCTTTCTGTGTAACCTTTTGGTGGACGCCCATGTATTATAGAAAGCCACAGGGTCTGGTGAGGTTCACAGCTGCTGCAAAATACATTTAGGAGATAATGCCATTCCAGGTGATCTTTCCTGATGTAGTCTTGGAAACCAGTCAGTGGGTACTGAGGTTGTGCTGAGTGCCAGAGTAAAAAGAGAGCACTCCAACAGAAAATAAATAATCCCATTGCAATTTCTGCATTTTTGGTGGACACAGTGGTGGTGGTTCAGCTCTGTGGAAGGGGCATCTGTGACTAGGGTCCATCCTTTACATATGGAAATGTAAAAGACAGAGGAAAAGTGGAAAAGACAGAGGGTTTTCATTCAGGGAATACTGTTTACAACATAACCTATATTTCAATCAGTACTGGTTCAGTATTTATCCACAGAATAAAGGAATCAACATGAGTATTGATTACATTTTCTTGTTATATGAAGGCATTAATGCATGAGTGTGACCTGTGCTAAAGTTGACTACAGAACACAAACTGACAACAGCAAAATTTTAAAATTTAGAGGAATTTATTTTGATTCTGGTAGCAGTTTGCATTACTGTATTATTAATAATTTGACCGTATGTTTTCATAAGATTCTTGGGATATTTTCGTGTAATGTGATTTTGTTTCCAGACCACTAAGCATATTTAATTAGAGGAAATTTACAAAAGAAAGATCTGAAATATGTTAAACTGATCCAAAGTCCTACATAAAATTGCAATGAGTATAAGTATGTCAAAAATGTCATTATTTTCTTTGTATATAATGAACAGATGTACAGTATAGCCTCCCCCAATGTTATTCTCATACCGTTTAGTCACCATCATGTGCCATTGTAACTAGTCCGACTGAAGCTAATTTTAGTTTCTATAGACTGTTGATTAGCCTCATTTTCAGCTATTCATTGATACTCCGTCCATGCTTTTATCGCATCTATACTGCTCTTTTCTCTGGGAATAAAAATACAGTCCACAATTCAGAGTTTTCTACCACTTGCAGTCAGTCACCTATTATAGCAACCCTGAGGCAACTGGACTAACTTGAAGCCAAGTATTTCTCTTTTATTAACCTCTGCACACCTCTGCACTTTCTTACTTTTCTAGCCATCTGTATCCATAAACACCTTGATGGTGGATTTTAAGGGGACATACTGCATTGCTTAATATACTGCATTGCTGTGTTGTTGTTTGCTATTTTTGTATTGTCATTCTTTTCGTGTTTGGAATGTATTATTGCCCACATAGTGTCTATAAAAAAGATTTTGGGATTATTGGGGCATCTGGAAACTGGAGTGTGCTGCATGGAGCCATTTTCCTTTTTTCCATTAAACAAGTCTCTATCTATCTCTACCTATCTCTATTTAAATTTCCCAGTTTATAATAAATAAAGTATATCTATCTATCTTCGGGAGAACTACCACACTGTTTCACTGTGAGGCTCCAGAAACATTTGATATATCAAGAAATTCATTAGATGTGCTATCAACACAGTGGGCGTAGATAATGACTAACTTTATTTTAAAAGAATTCACATTTTCCTCCTTAAATTATGATACTCAAATGTACTCCATCACAAATCAACACAAAAGCGCTGACCCCTTGTAAAAGTTTGTTGTGTCATCCTGTGTAGGTAACTTTGAGCTGGTGAGTTTGCTTCTGGAAAGAGGGGCTGACCCCATGATCGGCACCATGTGTCGAAATGGCATCTCATCTGCTCCTCTGGGAGACATGAACTCGTACAGTCTGGCAGCAGCACATGGCCACAGGTAATACAGGCAATCACACAAAGGGACCCACACGCGCTTGTCAGCCAGCCAGAGATATATCCATTACCACAGTATTGATCCATTTACACTCTCTGCCCTGATCCATCTGCTTCTCACGAAGTCCTGCAGCGTTAGAAGCAGATATCTTGGTTTTGCTGTCAGACAGCAGGTGACGATAAGCTCTGCAGTCCATTCAGCAGCACTTCAGGCTTCAGTTTGACATCATATCCCTGCAGCTGACTAAGACAGAGCCCATTAACATTCAGGGCAATGAGAGTTGTCAGGAAATGGAGTGGAAAGCCAGCAACACAATGCAGTATTATTTAGGCAATTATTGTATGACAATTATGCTGCGGCACGTTGTGAGCAAACACTAGAAGTACTGACGCTAGTTGTGAGATGTTGGGATGTAAAATTTCTCATCTCGTCTCAGGTGATGACTAACAATTAACTGTGCAACGGATGAAAAGATCGGAGACTATGTAAACACCACAACCTTGCTTTAATTTCTCCTTTATGCGCTGTTGAAGATGCTTCAATCATAAAATCATGGTAATGAAACATTAAGTTGAAAAAAATAAGAGCTGCGGCAAAAAGAGCAATTTATGTAAATACTGTTACAACTCTACTTAAAATTGTTTCAGAAATAAACAGACTCTTTAATGAGATTTACATGGCACTAAATAAATAAAAATGAGTGGATTTTTATTGCAAAATACACTTGTCTGCAGTCTTAACTGGACTACAACAAGGAAAGTGATAAGATCTATAAGTGATGATACTTTTCCAAGCCAATTAACATTAGCCAATGTTTAGCTTATATGCTGAATAACAATAAATTGTTTGGGTTCTGTTTAAAGCCAAGAAAGTTCATAAAATTCAATTTAGGTATTAAAGTGGGCACAGTTTGGCATTCCACATCTTACCCAGACTCATTTTGACATGATGCAGGGTCCAGGGCCACTGCTCTTCTTTTTCAGCCACTATTTTAGACAACTGTGTATTTTGTATTTTTCAAATGGTTGAAAAGAGTTCCAGAATGCAAAGCAATAACCATTTTATGAAGAGTTCCAAACTGATTTGTCATCAGCGATCAAAAACAGGAGGTTATTTGGTTCTAAAGCAGACGGTGCAGTCATGCATCCTTGGGGTGTGATCACACGTTACATGTTGAAGTCCATCATTTTCAGGGAGGGCATCTGTTACTTTTGCATCATTCTGATGCAGAAACTGTTCACTGCAATGTTGTGCACAGTGCTAATGAAAACACAGACTGGAGCACGATATTTTGCGACAGCTTTCACTTCATTCAGATGAGATAATCAGTTCCCGTTTCGTGCACTTCATGCTTAATTAAGCACAAATGTCAACAGAGACAGAGAACTGGATGAGCTAAATATATGGAGTTAACACAATGTGTTCATGCCCAATTCTTGACCTTGTTGTGATCTATCCTTCCTCCTTTCTGTTTTACCTCAGGTCATGTTCAGGGTTTTGTAATTTTCTCACCTCTTTTCCACAGCTTGACACCCCTTTTACCTCTTGCCTCGACTTAAAAGCAATCTGTCACAGTATCTTATTGCCCTTTTCTCTGTTAATCTCTGTCAGGTGTTTATTTCCTTTCCTCCAGGAATGTATTTCGGAAGCTCCTGGCTCAGTCAGAGAAGGAGAAGGGAGATGTGCTGTCCCTGGAGGAGATCCTGGCCGAAGGCTCTGAGCATGGAGAGAAGAGACTGGCATCGCAGGCCAATGGAGGAGGGACCCTGCGAACAGGAAAGGCCAAACTGAGAGCCCTGAGAGAGGCCATGTACCATAGTGCAGAGCACGGCCATGTGGACATCACCATAGACATCCGCAGCTTAGGTCAGATTTACTAATACATGCTTCTCTGGCACATACGCCTCGCTCTCTGGTGCCTCCAGCTGTCCCGGTGATGTGCTCATGCTGTGCCTGTCCTGTGCTGTCCTGTACACACTCTCAATCACTGCTACACATCCAATCACAGGAGGGAATTTAGAAGTGTGAGGTGATAATAGCTCAGTTACAGTACGTGGGGGCGATGTAAAACTCAGTTTAAATGAATCCCCAGCTTTTGCTCGCAGCTTTGTCCTGTCGGCCTAATGTGTCTGCTGATTGGATTGAATTGACTAATTTATTTCTGTTGAGAAAACAAGCTCACTATTCTCTTTTACTGACTCTGGACCTTTTTTGTTGAATCACACAATCCTTTCTCTCTTTCCATTCAGAGGGAAAATCAATATCAATCTCATATCTGTAGGATACAGATGAAGCCACAGCCAGTTTCCAACTAACTTAGCTTTGTGTAATGACTAAATACTGAGGGAAACCACTAGCTGGGCTGTGTCCAACGGTAATAAAATCCACTTGCCAACACCTCTAAAGCTCAGTAATCAACACGGATTTTTCTAACCTGTGGGAAAAGCATTAAAAAAGGGAAATTTTTTTATTTTCATGGGGGCTCTAACACAATATAAAGCGTTGATTAGAACACTTGACAGGTGCTAGGCGTTGTGACCTTCAGAAAAACAACCATTAATGGCCAATGCATGTGTTCCATATCCTTCAGGCTGTGAGGGTTCTTGTCCTTGCAAGTGTGAGGAGAAAAGCGACAGCTGGGTTGCAGTGAATCTGTGCAAGCAGCAGTCTTAGTGCCAGCATACAGTTCAAGAGGAAGCTGCTTGAGCTTAACTCAAGCAAGGCCTGTTTGAGCGTTGAGTCTTTGAGGATTTTTGAGGAGAAAGTTACCCTTTCAACATGAAAGATCGCACTCCTGATATCAATAAAGAGAGCATACCCTCCCAAGACCAAAGAATCCCATTTGTCTGTTGAGATGCCTGCCTCATGGGCCACATCAGCACAAAAGCACATAGGTTCTGCATTTTTTGTGAAAACAGAGAAATAGATTATTTTTCTAAATCTGCAACAAATTTATATGTGAGCTCTCCTGTCCTACATTCCTTTCGTTTAGCAAGTTTCATGGAAATCCGTTGTATATTTTTTATACAAAAATCAAATGGATATCTTGTGCGTATGACTGTGATGGTGCTACCGGCTCCCTGAACTGCTTTCATCAAATCCGTGACCACGTGTGTGGTTTATTAGGGGACCGTTCATGGACCATTTGTATGTACAGGTAGTCACAATTGGTTCCGAGAGGCTATTCGTAAGCTGAATTATTCTTATTTATTATATTTCAAAATATAATCACCATTTGTGGTCATTTAAATGCCATTACTATTCTAAATATGAAAGTATTATTCCCTAAGGCTTACCAGAAACAATTACAGGATATAAAAACAACACACAATGAAATAAAATACTGTAGTACCCTAATGTACTTTTACTTCTCTACCTCTGCTGAATTTTATCCTCAGGGCTGTAGAGACTAAGCCAAGCTTAAATCACTGAGGTTTTCCAACACACTTACATGAATGACGAGTTGATGCCCTTCCTGGTAATCAATAGTTTGACATGACACTTTTATTTTTAATTACTTGTGACACATTCTTGTTTACAAATTCAACAGACAAAAGACCTTGTCTTATTTCCATTAGAAAGTCAGTATGATAAGAAACATGCCTGCAGGATGTCCTCTTGTTTCCCTGCGAGCTTTGAGCTTCTTGTCGATGACAGATTAAAAGCTGATGCTGACAGTTCATTCAAACTTCGGAAGGAACAAACACAAATCAATCTCTCTGAGAGGAAGATTATGTGAAACCATCAAAAGTATTGACACGGCTACAGAGCTAAAAAAAAATGTTTTGATGAGAGTGCTCTATCTGCCTTGTGTGGTAAACAGTCAGACAAATCATATACTGCTGAACTGTATCTTTAAATTTGTTGAAAGCCCCAAAATAAACAAATTCATAATAATATGAAAAAATAACCCAGCAAGGTCTTGATTTTGAGAATCTGGGATCAGCAGTTTTTTGGTATTTTTTGCTTAAATAAATAACTTCAGTGATCAATTGCTTCTCAAAATTACTTAATTTTCTCCACCATTAAATGTGTAATCATTCCAGCAGAGCTATTGATTCGCAAATCTCCTCTGTCATTTCATGATTTATGTTAATTTCACATATGCATCATTCAACATTCATGATGTTGCAGTACATTTTTTAATGGGACATTCTTTAATCGTAGTCTAGTGCATGCATAGATCCACTAATCTAACTCTCGCCATGCCGTCGCCCTTCACCTAACATCATTTAGTGATGGAAACATGGTCGGTTCTGTCGTCCTTCAGACTGAATCGGATTTGTGTATTCACTGTTTGTGTGTTGTTCCCAGGCGTTCCCTGGACGCTGCACACTTGGCTCGAATCCCTGCGTACCTGTTTCGTCCAGCACCGCCGGCCACTGATCCAGGGCCTGCTCAAAGACTTCAGCTGCATCCAGGAGGACGAGTACACGGAGGAGCTCATCACGCACGGCCTACCGCTTATGTTCCAGATCCTCCGAGCCAGCAAGGTTGTCAAGGCTGTTTTTTTTTCATGTGCTTGCAAACAAAGTGCTTGTCAGACAAACATCAGACAAAAGTAAAGCTGTTTTTTTCAGAGTACAAACTGTCCTGTGCTCGTGTGCGAGGGTGACATTAACACTCCACAAAACGCATTTGCATAAAATCCAGTCGAATGTAGCTCATGGAAGACAGCAGGATGAAAACTCTAATCTGCATAAAGTTTCTGTCCTCACTTGCGTTGGTGTGTGTTTTGCAGAATGAGGTGATAAGCCAGCAGCTGTCTGTCATTTTCACCCACTGCTACGGCCCCTTCCCCATCCCTAAGCTGACAGAGATGAAGAAGAAACAGACCTCGCGCTTAGGTAAGACAACAGGTTAAAAATAGTGAGTGTTCCTCAGCAGTTCCTTCCCTTCCATTAAATGAGACTGGGTGACAAGAGGGCAGCAGTTAAAGCTGGGAGATTCTTGGATTTTGTGAAATGAGCTTCTTTTTCTTCACAGATCTTCAGTTAATAGTGTTTCTAAAGGCGGCACTTTGTTCTTTCTTTTCTTGCAAATGTGAATACTTCCATGGGCTGATTAGATTTTTTGTCAGGTATCATTTGGAAAGTCACATATGTACTGACCAAATGGATTATTGCTTCAAGCTTATTATGTTGCTAATTAAGATTTTTTATGTTTTAGAGTCCCTTTGTGATGAAAAATCTTTTCTTCTGCAGCTATCCATAGACTCATGCAAAGGGAATTATCTGTTTATCATTCTCTTTTTGAGACATAAATATGACTTGAATATTAATCATATCATGTATACATGTATTCACATGCTTGTAATTATATATTAATCATCATTGTAAATTCTATTGAATTGTGTTTAGTCAAATTTCCACATTTACTTTCGAAGATGAGACTCTGACTGTGCTGCAGCTCCTTCTAGTGTTGATGCAGAGAAAATAACAAGTTCAACCTTTAAGATTCGTCTCTTTTAAACAGTTGAAATCAAATTGATCAATCACAATTCTTGCATTTAAGTGACATCAAATTAAAGTGACTGCTCTTTGGAATTAAATAGGAACAATTTTATTTTGATAGAACTTTATTTTTAGCTTTTTGTTGTTCTTCATCTGTAGGTTAAATGAGTAGAGTAATGAATCACCGTTTGGTCCTTTTTTTTTTTTTAGACCCTCACTTCCTGAACAACAAGGACATGTCGGATGTCACTTTCCTGGTGGAGGGAAAACCATTTTATGCACATAAAGTTTTGCTGTTCACTGCATCGCCTAGGTAATGAATGCAGCCGTTTAATGAAATACATGAAAAGTATTTGCCTTCATTCATAGTGCACACATTAATCCTCCTGTTTCCTTCAGGTTCAAGTCACTGCTCCAGAACCGACCAGCAGCAGAGAACACCTGTATTGAAATCAGCCACGTCAAGTATAATATTTTCCATGTAAGATGTTTTTTCTCTGCACAATAACTCCTTCTTATTATACTGTGGTTTTCACAAAAAGAGGTGGCAGATCCGAAACCCAATTGTGTTCTCAAATATTGTTTCAGAGCAGCATATCTGAAATTTCAGAAAGGGCAAAATATCCACAAAATCTGTTTAGCTCACATGGTGTGAATCAAAGAAGTTGTCCTTTAATTATTAAACACTGACTGTCAGACAGTAATATCTGTGATAATGTAGAATTTCCAGTTCTGCGGTCGTCCTCAGATCCACACAGTTTTGCATTTTGAATCTTTTTCTGCCTGCAGCTTTACTGTTTTGGTGCACTCCCAGCACTCTTACTGTAGTTTTCTCGGCTGCAGCAGTCAAATGTTTAAGGCTAAAAGCTCTGATAAAAACCACTGTCAAATCGCTACGCACTGCCAGCCCCTCGGGAGAGAGCAGGCTGACAAAGTCAGCAAATGTGAATGGGACTTTAGGGTATGTGATGGAGACGAACCCATTAAATTGGATCCAGGCAAAGGGGCACATTCAGAAAGTTTCCCTGCATTTTCAAGATCACCATTTGGGGCTTTTTTAACAGTTTTTTGACAACTGGGAGGGTTAACATGAAGCTGGGTGGAACACTTTTATAAATTGTGGATATACTGCAGACAGACTTCATGAAACTTTTTAAAACACTGAAGCTTGTGTCAAAGCAAAGAAGCCTGTTTGAAGATGTATCTTTTTTTGTATTAAAGTGTCATTTAATTAGATTATAGGACCTTGACATTGGTGAACACCCTCCTATTAAAATTTTTTAATGTCCTTAGAATTTCATGTACTGTAAATCTAAATTACTTAATTCAAGATCTGTACCGAAAAATTCCCCTCCCTCGTACCTAAGATACAAAAGAAGATTGACACCCTTTATGTAGAATAATCGAATAAGTAATTTTCCTGTACAGATAATGACCCCCCTTCACTGCTCTATTTCAGCTGGTCATGCAGTATCTGTACTGCGGAGGCCCTGAGTCTTTGCACATTCGCAACACTGAAGTTATGGAGGTAAGAGAGATGAAACCAATGCTGAGTGATAGAACAAGTATTAGCCTTTCTAATCCAGAATCCTGTGTCTCATTCTGCATGGCTGGAATGTTCGCTGCAGCTCCTCTCAGCAGCCAAATTCTTCCAACTAGAGGCCCTTCAGAGACACTGTGAGATCATTTGCTCCAAGAACATCACCACAGAGACTTGTGTGGACCTCTACAAACATGCCAAGGTGAGATGCTGATAACAAACCAGTAGAGAATATTAAATCAACTGGCATTGGTAATTTAAGATAATATATATGGTCTTGTTATTTTAAGATGCCATATCCATATTTTTATATTGACAATAGATTGACTTTGATGCTCTAAACTCCAATCTATTAGCCATCTTGGACAATCCAGTCACAAGGGGACAGCTTCATTATGAAACCTGGTACAAATATCTGGTGAAAAAATAAAGGGTCAAGTAAATTGAGCAGAGACTTAAAACTTAACAGCAATAATTTAAAAAATAGAGCCTCAGAGAGCCTCTAGCTCATCTGAAAACTCATGAAGATCATCAGGTAATGTGCCAATGCTTTTTCAAATCAACACAATTATGAATCAATTTTCTCATCATTTCCTTCCAAAAAAAACTCGACCATCAAAACAGCAGAAAGATGCTGCAATAAAAAACAAATCGTTACGTTCTGCTGTTTTCTTGCCTCCTTGTTTCTTCATGTAGTTCCTTGGTGCCTCAGAGCTCACAGCTTTCATCGAGGGCTATTTCCTGAAGAACATGGTGCTGCTCATTGAACTTGACAGCTTCAAGCAGCTGCTGTATGAAGCCCCCGCCCCCGAGAGCCCCATGTCCAGCCCCGGCATCTACTCCGACATCCTCCTTGACCTAGAGAGAACCCTGGCCGTGCGCATCCGCTCCATCCACCTCTCCACCTCCAAGGGCTCTGTGGTGTGATGCCGCTCCTCTCCAAAGCCCGCCAATCCAGCATCCATGTAACACCACTTTAAACGCCCCCTCGCGTGTTCCATCCCCACAGCTGAGGGGCTGCTGTATTTTTTTATGTCAGGGATTCCCTTTAATTCTGCCTGTTACAGCACCCCTTGAGAGAGACCTTTCTCCCCCTGTCCTAAAAGATCTTACTGATCGCTTTGTGCCCCTAAAACAAAAAAATAATTAAAAAAACAGAACAGAGTTGACCCAGTTGAGCAGCATCACTTAGACATAATTGTAATTATGAAAGTTGTTGTATTTCTTATAATACACATGCATGAAATACAGTCTGTACACCTTTTTTTTTTTTTTTTGATTAAAAGGTTAGAGTAGACTTGAGCCTAGTAAAAGCAGCTTTCTCAATCCTCATGTGAGACTCTGGTTTACAGACGTCACTTATGGAAGCATCACAGCATAAAGTCTGACACATGTCAAAATAATATCCTACTGTCCAATCCAATAAAAAGGACTCGTAGCAACGGCAGGAGACAAATTGGACTTGTTTGAACTTAGTTCTGTTCCATTCTGTCATTTCTATGTCGGATACATTTCACTGTGTTGTACCTGCTGTGTGCAGAGGCCAAATTGATCACAGGAACTTCCACTGTGGCCTAAACTGCAGCGATGATTTAACTAAACACGGCCCACTCAGTGAAATCTATGCTGATGTATGCTTGAAACACGGACATCCAACTGGGAAATTAACTCCACCAACACTGTTGACTTTTTCTTGCATGGGACCTACTCAACTGAGCTACCCTGATATTGCTTTTTATGCAGAGACTACTCCATGGACTCTAGGGAAAAGAAAGGGGAAAATGCTGCTTATTAACTTTGTATCCACTAAAGAAAAAACAGACTGAGTGGGGTTTGGAGATCGAGACTGATTGACAGGAAATTTCTCCTGAAAGGTATTTAAAGTGTAAATACATCCGTAAAGTCATTGTGCTGGTTGTTTTCTTTTTGTAAACTGATGTACAGTATCCTGTAACACCAACTTGGATGACACCCGTCATACTGAATGTGCTCCCAGGTTGTTCCTGCTGTTTGTGTCTGTTAATGCAAAATTGCATGTTTAAATTGTTTGTTTGAATCCTCCATCACGCTTTAGGTGTGCTGTCTGTGTAGACCTTTAAGGTGTTGGTTGTTCCGGTTGAAGTCCGATGAAACTGTGTTCCCTTCAGTGATTTGGCTGTCGTCCCGAGATGCTTCTTTATGTTGCTTTTTGTTTTAGGCTTCGCCTCAGCTGATTCCTCAATTTCACTAAGTCTGTGAAATAATTTCCACACATCAGCAAAACTGTGTTTATTGGAGACACAACAAATTGCATCCGATCCATCTCTTTTAACCCACTTAGCTGACATGGACAAAGGTTACTGATAACCGTCAATAAAATTAAAATCCGGCATACAAAATAAACATAAATAAATCATGACTGATGTGATATCTGCTGAAAGAACCATTGAAAATAAGAGCTGATGAAACATCAGAGCTGATTTCAATAGTAAGGAGAGAAAAATTAATACGACACAAACCTAAATTCATTCATTCATTTTCCGTACTACTTCCTCCGGTCACTGGGGTTGGTGGAGACTATCTCAACAGACTACGGGCGTGAGGAGGGCGGACATTCTGGACACGTCGCCATCATGTCACCGGTTTTGTAATTGCGATGTTTTATTTTGCTGTGATCCAGTTTTAGCCAACTTGAGAAGTCTTTATTTCTCCAACAGCAGTTGGTGAAAAATCACTTTAAATGACCTCTTCTTTAGTGTGTTTTAATGCAATTACTTGTAATATTTATGCTGAGCTTAACTTATGAGACGTTTCATTAACAGTACAAAATGTTAACTTACATGTTAGACAATATCTGGTTTGATTGGTAAAAAGCTGAAAGAACAAGCTGAAATAAGCATAAACTAGCAATTACACTGAGTCAGACTCTTTGTAATGTGGGTATTGCATATAAAGCAGTCAGCTATGCTAACCTTCAATGACTAAAACAACAACTTCTCACATACTAAGCTAAGTTAAGATAGTTGGAATTGGTGGCCTTAACATAAACTTATATGATCACTGTATTATTTGGGGAAATTTAATTTGTTTAGTAATATCAACATCATAGATTGAAGAAAATGTTGGAATAGGACTGCAGAATAGAGACATTTTGGTGTTCCTCATGCTTTATTTTCACATGTCTTCTTCAGTCAAACCAAATCAGTCCAATTCATTATTGACTGATTGAAACAATTTTATACCAAACAGGAAATAAAATCTCAAATTTCAATAAATGAAAATAAAATCGGAAATTACACGAGTATCCAAATCCGTAGAATATAATAAGAAAATGGACATTTTAAAAAAGCAGAAGATTACACAGGTATTGTTCTATTTTTTTTTAAAGTGATATGGAGGAAAGTTTCACAATCAATGTAAGAATTGATTGTTAGAAGTTCCAGATATTTATTGGACAAAAACTGCTTCATAAATCATTCCAAGTTTAGAGTGGTTCCTGCAGAAGTCAAGGAATGTGTATGCTCTTTCTGTATCTTTGCAAGATGGGCCCTTTTTAAATAATGTTGGTTATGCTTAAACCAGAAGGATTACCATGAAATCGGGTTTAGCATAAGAGTGTTCTGAGTGTCTTTGTTGCATAAGATACTCATCTTGTGATTTTCCCAGGTGGTTTGAGACGTGGCTCCCCTTCAGTGGTTGTTACAGTTTCACATGTGTTGCTTTATTATGTAAATTTGATGCCTGAAGAAGAGCTGTGATCAAAATGTTGTGTCTCTAATTAACTCAAAACTGGAGGAAATTCAACTTTTTCCCACTTGTCCGACTTCGACCAGATGTTCATTAGATAACACTGTCAGCATTCCCAGCTAGTATCGGCCATGTTTTTCAAATGATGACACTAAAAAGTTCATTATTACAACTCTCGGTCAGACAATAGATCTTATAATGAAATCAAAGGACTTACAGTATATTTTATGAATGTACTAATGCAACAAAAGTTTAATATTTCCAAAATGTGCAATGTTTTCCAGCAACAAACCAAAAAAGGTGTCTCCCTCTGCTTATAATGGCTTACAATGCAAGTGTCTCTGAAATGTCCTCATACTTTGTGATGTTGTTACCACATGAATCCAACTCTACGTTCAGATAAAAGACCAACGGTGATGATTTAAAACCTTGTAGCATTCTCAAAAATATTTAGCTATTTGTATTGGGCCAAAAGAAAACAGAGGCATATTGGAATATAAGAGTAAGTCTTGAGTTCTGTAAATAGTTACAGAAAATTAAATATAGATATTAACCTTGGACTTTATTTTCTTACCTACATACATAGCACTATATATTTTATTTTACATTTCACAGCTATTTTGTTTTACAAAAGTGAAAAAGATTATATAAAAAAGAAATGAAATTAAGCAATATTTCCATAAGGCTGTTACTTTTGAGTAGTACAATAAATAAAATGCCGCAGGATATGGAGCAAAACTATAAATGTGAATTAAAAGATACATAACAGACAACTGAATGATTGAAAAAGCCTGAGTCTACTACTTTTCTTGATATTTTTGTGACATCCCATGGTGTAGTATGATTTAAATATATTACAGTTTTTATTTTAACCCAGTCGTTGTAATGATGCTGAATATTTTTGGACTGATTGAAATAACTTTATCAACATATTATCCTTTATACTGACTTATTATCTGTGCCCACATTTGAACTGAAATTCGCTACTTAAAGGTGAAATGTAACTAAATGATGCAAGCCCTTTTCTCTCCACAGAGATAAAAAGGTTCACAATGATGTCAAGCACTTTTTGTGCCAGTTACTGTAGCCTCATACACACTCAATAGCATTACCATAAGAGTGAGCTTATGTTTAAGTTTTATTGTGATCAAACAGCAGCTGACCATGGCTTTAGAACTAGAGAATAAGCCAAAAGACTTTGAGCTGTTTTCTTATTAGTCTTAATGTTATGCCATTAGCGAAGGACTAACTTTAGCTTGCCCCTGTACTGCTGCTTTCGATTCTGAACCTGGGTCAAAGCTGTAGAGTAGGCTAATTGTCGGTTTGCATGGCTCTCCTTGTTTAATGTTGTTTACAATCTGCAATGTACACCAGCTTTGTCTAACAAGGCTCTCCTTTTAATTTGTCTGACCATTCATTTGCTCGCGTATTCGTTCCTTGTAATAAAACAAACATTTCTCCTAGAAGCAGTGGAAACATGCATGGAATACAATTCAAATACACAACAGGATAACTTTTCCTATTACTTTTTGTTTGATGAAAACATGTATATTGTACAAAATATATATATATATGAAATATAAATTATACATGGTGTGAGAAGCAAGGATGCAATGGAATTTAACAACAAAAAGGAATGTTACACTCATGCTACAGTTTCTGTGGTTCCATGACATGTTTTCGTGGACAGATAATAAACGACCAGAGTTTAAAGTGTATGAGGCTTTGGCTTTATTTGTAACTAGTTTTTAAATGTTACTGACACACTGTCAAAATCATTAAAAAAATGTCCAGTTTTTTGTAAGAACGGAGCAATACATATCTTTCTAAAGCTTATGTCATTGAGACTAAGAGTCGGAGAGTTCTTCACAGTATCAACGGATTGCACATTCTTGGATATCTTTCAGAAAAGAAACATGACAAAACACTCTCAACAGTGCCCTTCCAGTGCAAGAAACAAGATGAACTGCCCTCTGTGTCCTTTCAGTGGAGAAAGCATAATAAAGTTCACATTTCTGTTGGGGCAAAACTGTCCATTAGGTTATCCTTCATTTGGTGAATATATGATAAAAATGCCCAATAAGCTGCTTTCCAATGTAGAAAGCATAATTGAGTGCCAAGTGCCCTTTTAGTGAAGAAAACATGATGTCTGAATGGTCCTCCAGCAGAGACAACATGATCAAGTTTCTTTAGTGCCCTTCCATTGGTTAAAACGGAGTACCCTTTAGGATACGATCACAGTGGAGAACACTTGAACTGCCCTCTATGTGATTTTTCATCAAAGAAAATATGATGAAGTGTTAATTAGGATTCCCTTCTAGGGAATAGAATAGTAAATTGTTAAAGAAGTTTGGGGCCACTAACTGCAGCCCATGGGTCTGGACAAAAAACACTCTCAAGGGGGGAAAAGACATGCCTACTTATTAGGTATATTTTAGCTTTTGTCATATAAGAGATTGGAAAACCATTCTATACATGGGGCATTCTCGCTATCACCGAATGGTATTGTGTGCACGTGGTATGATGGTTATATTGCCCTGCCCTTACCCAGACAACCAGAGTTAAATCACGGGGTTGTTTTCATTTTATTTATTTCTATACAGTATTTTGAATGACTCAAGGGAAGGAGGGTTGCTTTACTGGACCTCTTGTGATTTTAGTTGAATACATCTACTCTGAGGTACTCTTCCAGTGGTAAAAACAGAATGGACAGACCTACAGTGCACCATTTTACTTGATAAGACACAATATAACCCCTTCCTAGATGTTTTGTTTAACGAAGAAAATGAGATGCACTTCCATATAAACTGTCCTACATGCTTCAAAAGTAGTAGTTATAGATGTATCTCTAAATAGTTTAATAGTTACAAGACCCCTGTTTGTTTTTAGAAATGAAGTGGAGCATTTGCAACAATTGGTGCTAATTAAAAAATTACAGGTATGATCATCACAACCAGTATCTAATTCCGTCATCAATCATTACATCTGTAACTGAGCTGGTGTCCTTTTTATAATCCTCAGCAGGCTGAGTCCAGCACTGGACACTGCTGTGTCCTCTGAATAAAGACGTGTTAAATCTGGCCACAGGCCAGCACCAGGGTGTTTTATTGATTCTTTACCATCACTGAGCAAATGATTCAAGGTACTTAAAAGTCATGACAGCTCCCCACTGGTCTGTCTCTAGCCAGACTGAAGAAGAAATACAAGGTCATAAAACCTGGCTGTGATCATGTATTGCTTTTTAATGTCTCAACGGGAATACATTGCATCAAAGAAGCAGGTGGACACTGAATCATCTACTGTAATTTATGATTTACACCAAAATAAATTGTTACATTTGGATATTTTTTTTTCATGACAGCATGTCAGTTTTTCTCCAGACATCCTGTAAGAAACCATCAGACACGCACAAAGACACAGGCAGACACAAGTTAACTTTTTATTCTGCAGGGGAGACATCAGCAGACCCAGCGCAGTGTGCTCACTTCTCCAGATTGCTGGCGTCCCTTGCGGGGATTTATTGAATAGTTGAAGCAGGCGGTTACATGTTTTGCACATAGATCATCAGACAAGACAATCATCACAGGTGTAATAGGAACCTCCCTCTGTATGTAAGTGGTTAACTATGATATATGAGTGATTAACAATGAAATAATGACATAAACATGAAGCAATGATAAACACTGAATTCTTCCATTATTTTCCACTTGTTTTTCATTACTGAATGTCTAATCGTCACTCCCAACATGACATTGCCAGCACAGGATTTCTGTAAACAGAATACTGTAATTGTAGCAGAAGAGGTTATCTTGGTCACCCCTGATTTGATACACGGAAGAACACCAAAGAATAATACTGTCGTTAACGTATTAAATGTCCTTTCCTGATAAATCCATGGCATGAACGGAGGACAGGCATTTTTTAAACATTATTTGCATGTAGGAAAACTGTAAAGGAGATGAATAATGTGACATAAAGCAAGTCACTCATTCATAAGTTTATTTATTGTCTTTTAATTCTTAAATTTTTAGAATGAAAGAAGTGGTATTTTCAAAGAAAAGCTCCAAGTTAACTAACATAAATTAATTTATATTTCAGATTTTTTTAAATAAATAAATAACTTTTATAGGTTCACGTCAACCAATTATTAGCCAAATCTAGAATGTGAACTTTTTTTCCCTGACAGCAATCATAACAAAAATCTAATTATCGAAATATATGGCTAGTTTTTTTGACCACAGATATTAGCCCACATTAGCAGGTCGTTTCACCGTAAATAAACTCGTCGTCCACCACGGCTGCGGAAGAAAACAAATGAAACCAACATACATTGTCGACAACGCATGCGCAGTTGAAACAAAATCTCGAGCCGCCTTTCCTCCCCGCCAACTTGCTCAGCAGGGTCGGGTGGACGTAGACTCATAACTACCCCGAGTAAATTTGCTTGTCTTATTGATTTGTTTCTAAAATATCATGGAGAGTCCATATCCTACTGAAAATGGTAAGCCCTTTAGAAGTAATATATGTTTTGCTCATCGTAACTTATCAGGTTTGCTTTTGGATTGTGTGCGCCCGATTTTGAACATGGCGTATGCCGCTCTGAGATGGCGGTGGCTTTGTGCTACGTTACTGCCCTAGCAGGCTGTTGTGTATTGAAGTTATCGGGGGGATCTTCCCATGAGCTCAGTCAAGGTAGCAAGCAAGCTACCCAGTCAGTGAACTTACTCATACTTACTTTTTAACTTAGCAAAAATGCAGTAACATCTCAGATAATGACCATTGGCTTTAAGTCCAATACAGGTTAGGTTTTAGCTAAGACTCCATGGCTAATGGCTAAAAACAAAACATATTAGAGAAAAGTCGGTAGATAGAAAACGCGTTAGTGCCATACATTTTCTCAGATAAAACCCCAAAGCGAAAATTGACGTATTGGAAATATTACATCAACCTTTACCATTTCAAAAACTTTGGTAATACAGAAAGTCACGACTACAGCAGCCATATTTACCACCGTTTAGGGATACTTATGTGGGATGTCTCGTAATTACGACGCTGAAGTAAGTCCGTGAAAGCAACCAAGGCGAGTTTGGAGGACGTGGGAATTTATCCGGTCACCTGACCACCTGAGATCCTAATGACACAGTAATGGCTATTATTCAACGAGATAAATATTTATTTCTTTTAAAAAAATGTTGATATTTAATTTTCGACGTTGATAAAGACATGCATTAAACCTGACGTCATGTAACACACTACAAATGGTTGTTTTGAGGGAATTTAAATAATAATCAAGCCGCCATGTCTTATTAGTTCTGTTCTGTTTTATTGGTGCTTTGAGTAGGCTTAAACTACAGGATTGTTTTCATTAATGTTTAAGCTACTAATTAATTTCCTATTATTTTGTTAAATAACATTTTCATGTCTAAAAATCAAGTCAAGTTGTTATATTGAAATTGTGTTTTACTGTATGTCTTATAAATATCCGGTATCAACATGTTTTTAATCTGACCATCTGACCTGAAAGACGGAAAAAGTGGGATTGATTCCCATTAGCGTAATTTATACCAATAATATTTTTGTATTCTTTATACTTGTGAAGCCTTGCAAAACAATTAATGTGACAAATTGTCAAAGTAACTGTCATTTAACAAAATGAGATATTAGGTACAATGGTACAATGACAGTTTTATGCAGAACACTTTTATTTAATGGGCAGAATCAATAAGTCATTAGTTCAACTCAATTTGGAGCATTTCAAAGTGAACTGCTGTCATGATTCATGCGCAGATTTTGAGATATGAAAATATTTTTCAGAGTTTCCTCTCATGCTGCCATCTCTTCGCCTCTTCATCCCCCCACTTCGCCTTGTGTCTGCGGCTATGTGGCAGGTCATCCACAGGGGAAATGTGCAGGATTATGGGATGGTGGAAGAGTTCATCAGCACAGTTTCAGAACTTGTGCCTGAACTTTTGAATGCGGATCAGAAAGCTCAACTCCTCCTGGGGCTAAGAGCACGGGTAAGAGTGCAAAATGTTGTCAGGAGTGTTTATAAGAAAACAAAATGCAGAAATTAGCATCAAGAGGACAAACTCATGAATAAGATGTACCTGTGACTTAATTTGTAACTTATAGTTGAAGTTATACATAATAAAAAAATGAATTATCACCGAACAGGATGAAAAAGTGCAGTTGAGGAAGTAGTTGAGTAATTCTCGGACAGAAAAATGTCAGCATCATCTGCAAGACACTGTCTTATCTCAAAAAAAATTTCATTTCTCATTGCTGAATCGAATGACTCTACCTTTAGTGAATCACATTCCTAGCTGCTGCTGTTATGTCTGTTGGGTTTACCTTGTGTTGAAAACACTTGTTGCAGGTGGTTCTGGAATTGTGTCAAGCTGAGAAGATATTAGATAGAGAGTCCATCGAGATGCACCTACAGCGGATCAGAAGCCTCATATCCACATGGGCAGCACAGGTTAGGTTCTTTAAAAGTTGTTTTTTTTCTTTTGGGAGGGAGGGGTGGCATATTTTTTCACTTTTGCTCAATGATCTCTCTGTGTGTAATTTTTGTTCCAGCCTTGTTTTGCCAATGTTGAGTTTCCAGAGTCAAACTTTGTCGATCAAGTGGAGTTGCTGCTGAAAGATGCCGAGGAGAGAGAGAGGTATTTCCAGGTTTGTGATTTTTGAATATATGTGTCACATTGAGCCCTAAAAAATACTTTCTTTGTGTTATTAATGCAAACTTTACTTCACATTAGCACACTGTATGATGCTCAGTTGTGTTCAATGTTAACCTGTAAACTATGATTATTTGTTACAGGATGTTTTTCCCACAGATTTTGGGCCTGACTTTGACAACGCTCTGCAGGTGCTAATGCTGGACTTCCTATCCAGACTGGAAAAGTTGATTCCGGTGCCAGATATTCGGCAGGTAGTGGAGCTGGTTTGAAAACATGTTTTGTCAGTAGTCTGTTCCTTTATGCTACCAAACTGATTTTTATATTTTATGAATAGTACTCAAGCTCAGAGTATCCTTTTAACATAATTTTTAAATTCTTTCAAAACTTTACTTACCTTTATGTTAAAAACCCACAGACATATAGACGAAAAAAAAAACTTACTCTGCCCAACTTACTCTGAAATAACAAGATATGTGGAGGTCTGCCTTGTAGTCAGTTTGCAAATGAATAGTAAAATTTCCTCAAAAAAAAAAATTGAAATCGGTGGATCAAAGTTAAACATAGAAACACGTGAAGAGAATGTCTCCTGACATCATGAACCTCTGTTCTAGACTGCATCCATGCTCAGTGCCGTCCCATCTGCCATGGAGGAGTGTGTGCACTCTGTCCCTGATCCTCAGCGCATGAAAACTGTCCTCCTGTACCACACAACTCTTGGACATTTTGACGTATCTGGTGAGTCACATCTGGGCTACATTGGCAGTACTATAATGTGCACTGCAGGTATAAAGAAGTAGGCCACTTTTTTCAAATTGTACACAGAAGTACAGCAATTGTCTTCATTATTGAAGCAAAAGGTGCAGCGGTAACCTGAATCAAGTTGTTTTACAGAGGAATGAGCAACACAAGTCAAGTTGAGCACTTTCAAACAGAGAACTAAAAGTTCAACTCACAGTGGGGTTCAGGTCCTTGACAGAAAAAAAATATTTAAATCTCTTTTTTAGATACCAAGACCATGACAAATTAATAATGCAAAAATGTGAGATACTTGCCTGTGAATATTTCACATTCAGCCTTGTTCCATCTATGAAGGCTAACTGCTCAAAGCAGAAAACCACTGGCAGTTAATGTTCACAGGTAACGGTGTGGAAAAACTCAGGAAATCAACTTTGTTCCGAAAGAAATTAAAAAAAAAAAATTTGTTTGGGTTTTATTTGCTTTTCTTGTGGAAGTACTCATGACAAAAACAGTTCATCAGTGGTTTGAGAAACACTCACATGCAAGTTATGCCCATGTTAAATGCATTCCGAGCGTGTAAAGGCCTTCATTCTGATTTATTGAACTTTTGTTCCATCATCTCTCAGATATATTTTGTTATATTGATATCAGCCCTGCTGATGTATATGTGTGACAGGGACATTATGTAATTTGGGGTTCTTTAGGACAGTTTTGGAATCTTGCAGAAAACTGCAGACCTACTGATTGACGTTATGATGTGTATGAACTTATTTTTATTTGGAGCCATGCTAATGGGATTGTAATTTTCCCAACAGATGATTCTCAGACCATTCCTTCTTCCTTTGGAAATTGCATCCTGTCTTCGCTGTCCCTCCCTCAGCTGGAGAAGGTTGTAATCGATGCAGACCAAATGCAGTTACAGCCTACCTCAGAGCAGCTGGATGGCTGTGTGACTGTCCAGGTGGAGGGGGAAACTGTGACACTGTTGGACTACATACAAATTGAAGAGCCGCCAAGTTTAGCTGAGCCTGATGGTCATGAAGAGGAAGAACAAACTGCTGCTGGAGAGGACACCAGCGACACCTTAAAGCCAGCAGCATTCCAACCCCTGAAACAAAGCAAAAGGCTGGAGTTAAAGAGAACTGTTTTAAATGAAAACAAGCACTCCATTGCTAAGAGACAAAGGAAAAAGTATTCTAATAATAAGACATGTCCCGTGTGTAGTAAGATGTTCCTGCGAGCTGCAGCCATGAGACGACACCTGGAAACTCATTCTACCATTCGCGATCTGAAGTACAAGTGTGACAACTGTGACAAACGATTCAGGGACCATTATGACATGAAGCGACACAACATGCGCGTTCATGAAAGGGACGAGTTGGGTAACGGTGCTAATGAGGAGGACCCGGAAGATCCTTGCACCTCTGAGATGGCAGAAAACAAAATTTGCTGTCTTTGTGGGAAGTACTTTGCCCGTCGAGTAGACATGGAGCGACACATGAAATCTCATTCGGAGGACCGCCCTTATAACTGTTGCTTCTGTGAAAAGAAATTTAAGAACCCTTATGTTTTAAAGAGACACCAGAAGGAGATTTGCAAGAGCAGAGAGTTAAAGAGGCCAAAGCGAAGGGAGTCACAGTGCTTGACTCCGTTGCCACCATCAGAGGGATCTGCTGACGGTAAAGTCTGTCCGATCTGCAACAGAACCTTACCTTACTCCGCAGACATAACGAAGCATTTGCGGTCTCACACAGAAGAGCGTCCGTTTATTTGTGTCACGTGTGAAAAGGGCTTCAAGTACAAGGACACGTTGAAGAAGCATCAGATAATTCACGGTCATGAGGGGATTAGAGAAGAGCAGAGCAAGACGGTGGAACAGATTTTGGCAGAAGCTGATGGTCAGAACTGTAGCAATGTGAGCATGAATGAAAACAATATAGATGCATCTGTGGACACGTCAAAAGAATCACTGTCTGCACCTGAGAGAAAAATCAGCAAAAAAGGCCTTAAAGTGTGTCCTGTCTGTGCTAGGTCATTTGATAGTGTCAAAACGCTCAACAGACACATACAGTGTCACACAGAAGACCGACCATATCATTGCATCCACTGCAAAAAGCGTTTTAAACACATGCACGGGCTGAAGAGACACCAGATTTATGCCATTTGTCATAAGAAAATAGCCCGCTTCTCTTGGAAGAAAGAACTGAGAGCTGGATCCAGCCAGAGCGAAATGACCGGCGCTGACCATCAACCAGGAAGTCTGAAAATACCTGTGTGGTGCTCTAACTGTGGCAAACACTTTGAATATCCATCTGCTTTGAAGGAGCACCAGGAAAACGTTTGCGAAGTGAAACTGAGCGAAATCATGAAATGTGACGACTGCGGGAAAGAATTCAAAAGCATGACGATGCTCAAAGTTCACCAGAGGATTCACGATCCGCTCTACTGCAAGGAGTGCGGGAAAATACTCGCTAACGAAGCTGCTTTCGAAAGGCACAAACTCATGCACAGGCCGATGCAGTGCACAATGTGTGATAAGTCTTTCACGCTGCTGAGGCGCCTGAGGGAACACTACGAGAAGCAGCACGACTTCACTGGACCGTATCCTTGCGGACAGTGTGACAAATATTTCATGCAGCTGTCTTACCTCGCCATCCACCAGAGAATCCACAAAGGAGAGTTCCCTTACGTTTGTGACATATGCCCTGAAAAGTTCAGGTCTTCCAACTGTCTGACCGTTCATCTGAGGAAACACACAGGGGAAAAACCCTTCCTGTGTTGGCACTGCGGAAAGTGTTACCGCTCCGCCTCGGAGCTCACCGTTCACATGGGAACCCACTCCGAGGACAGACCTTGGGCTTGCACCCAGTGTGACATGGCGTACCGCACCAAGCTGCAGCTGACGAACCACGTTGAACAAATCCACATCGGCGTCAGGTATCCCTGCAACAGCTGCGGGAAGCAATTCATGAAAGAGACGTCTCTGAAGAGACACGAGCTCATCCACACCGGCGAGAGGCCGCATCAGTGCACGGTGTGCGGTAAGACCTTCCTGACCGCCAACGAACTCAGGCTCCACAACAGGTATCACACGGGGGAACGCCCATACAAGTGTGTAGAGTGCGGGAAAGCCTTCATCCAGTCTGGATATTTGAAGTCACACATGCGCATCCACACGGGAGAGAAACCTTTTAAGTGTGACATATGCGATAAAGGATTCAGGTTGTCTTATCACATGAAGAAACACAGGCGGACTCACGCCGGGAAGCCAAAGAGCTACACGTGTGAGGAGTGCGGGTCGACTTTCCTTCACAAAAAGTCCCTCTGGGAGCACTCGCTCACTCACAATGTGAAAATCGAACCGTCGTACACAGATGAAGTCCAAATACAGCTTGAATAGACGTTGAGTTTACTTTTGGCCTGGTCACCAAAAACCACTTGATCCTCAAGTTAATTTGTGTTATTTTAATTTGACTTATGGTAAAGTCTCTTTTTTTGACTTTTCAACTTATTGATTCATATGTTCTCAAAAGTCTTAATTATGAACCAAAAATAGACATGTACATATTTTAAACCAGTGAATAAATTCCACCTTATTCAGCTTTGTGAAATAAATACGGCATGAATTTAATTCTTGATCCCTTTATTTATTTATTTTTTTGTTTGTTCAGTCAACAGTGCTAAAAATGTTTGCAGTTCATAGATTGAGTGATGGGAAACTTGACAGGTTTTGTTTCACTGGGTTGCTTTGGGCATTAGGAGCTACTTAAGGATTTCACTCAGGCCTATCAGAAATTTGAATTTCATTATACTAATTCAAGTTTCATCCTACTTTAGAGATTGAAGATTATTATGAAAAATGCCTTCACATAGGTGAAGAACAAGCTGTAAAAAAAAAGAAATGATTTTCTCAAATAATGCCAAAAATATATATATAATAAAAGTTTCTGGGAGGCATAATATTTCACCTATGGTCAGTAGTCCTCTTTGACCAGAAGGTGGCAGTATAGCACTGTTAATAAACACCAGCTGCTTTACACAGTGGGGGAGAGCTGACAGTATTGCCCCTACTGCCAGTTTGTTTTGGAGGATCTTGACTGTAAACCTTAAAACATAAATAAATCTGTTTCACATCCATATGGGAACTGTCAAACGCACATGGACGTCTGTTTACAGTGTAATTCACAGGAAGTCTTGTTTGTGCACCTTGTCATTTAATGTAGCAAAAATCTCCCAAAGGGTGTTTATACTGAAAATCAATATTTATGCTTGACTCTTCCTCGCAGTCTGTGTCACCTGATTGTTTACTCAGGCTAAGTGACGGTTCAAACCGCAGCGGCGGTGGCTGGAGCTACATCCGTGTCCAGTTCCAAAGAAACTGTTCCCCATCTCTAAGAAAAATCAAAGGCTAGCTGAGTTAGAGCCTCTCCAGAGTGTTTGGAGCAGATCACTTTTTAACCAAAAGCATATAGATTTTTATGGGGCTGTAATTGCTTCAGTGTGTCCTGGATTATACCCCTGTAATTGAGGCCTGGCAGAGGCCTCTCCAATACATAACCTCTGCGGTGCCAGGTGGTGGGCAGAGAGGAGTACAGCCCCTACTCCCCAGCCAGCGAGAGAGGGAGGATGCCAGGGAGAGATGGCCCCCCCATAGCACGGTCATTGGTAAACAACACTTTCTTCATTCTCTGATAAATCTCAGGCCCTTGTCCAGCACTAATTGTGGCGTTAGGCAGTGCAGTGTGAGTAAAGCTGAATGGGACAGTTAGATGCTGCAACATCACTTAGTTAGTAATTCCTTTGGCTGTTGTTGAGACTGCACACACACACACACACACACATACACACACATACATACATAGCAGTTTATTTTGCAGAAGCACATGGGGCTTGATCTTATTCCAGCTGACAGCGAGGCAGGTTACACCCAAGACAGGTCACCGGTTCATTCATCCTGACATACAGAGACAAACAACAGCCATTCATGCTGACACAGGAATTAAAGTTTAATTCACCTACCTTGCTTGTCTTTGGGGTGAGGGGGGGAAGAGAGAACAGACATAGTGAGAACATGTAAACTCCACCTGGGTCAAAATGAAGATAAATGACTCATCATAAATGACACATCATTAAATGTGAAAATGAAAAGGTAAAATTCACGAATACCTTTTCTATCCTGATTTTCTTTGTCTTCCTGCTTTGGGGTCAAAGTTTGACCTGTTGTAAAAGTGATGATCTAAGAGGCTGAGTCCAGTCCAAATCTGGTGTCCAGCTTGATCAAAGGTGGTGGTCCATGCCTCCAGCCTCATGGGTAACTAGTGGTTATTTTGGGGATATGCTGGCTCCTATGTTTAGGGAGGTACCCTGAAGTTCATGTCTCACAGTTTTCACCTCTCAAATATCTGCTTCTGGGATGTTTGTCTTCAACACCCATTTGTGCTGCACTTGCAGCTCCAAGTTTCAATCTAAATCTTAGGTTCAGAAGGTGGTTAATGTTACAAGAACATCACTGGGGAGTGAATTATGCTAGTCTGCACCAGCAGCTGTATATATGCCAAGTGAAAACGACTGAATGTATAATACAACATGAATTAATCAAGGATAGAAATGAATGATGGAGACATGATATTTTATATGTAAAAAAAAAAGGTGTATATATCGTAACAAACATTTGTATTTGTAAGTGAGACGGGAAAGGAGAGTAGTGATTCAGATACACACAAAAATTTAAAGTTTTCTTTCTGAAACCAAACCAGTTGTTTCCTGTTATGTAATTTCACCTGAAATCAATAATCCCCTGAAAGTTTGACCCTCATAATATGACTAGTACACTAAGTAAACCCTCCCCTAGAATTTGGAATCGTATACAAAACACTTGTAGCTATTCAAGAAAAATGACTAACAGTAGTTTCCTTCACGATCGAGCTCTGAGACTATTGAAGATGCTGACTGAATTTGATCTTACTTGCAGGTCTGTAATTATTTGTTTTAATCACAGTTGTAAATTTTCCACGAGTCTTGTGAATTTAACATTATGTATCACCGGATCTTGCATATATCTTGGGTCTAGATCAGACCTTCATGGGTGGTAGAGCAAAGGGAGATGTAATTTTTCATTACTATCCATGAAGTTAGAGGCAAAAATCTGATAGGGGCAATTAAAGTCCTTCTGGATCCAGAATACCCCCAAAATCTAATGGGTTGTTTCTTGGTCCATACCCTACTTCTCCACAGACTTTCATTGAAATCAGTTCATGGCTTTTTGAGAAATCCCTCTAACTGCCTGACAGACAAACTGGCAAAAACATAACCTCCTTGGCTGAGGTAATAAATTAGTAACAGAAGCATGTGGTAAACAACAGCCAGTGCCTCTGCAGCCAAATTGATAATGTCGCTTTGTGACTTTCATCCATGTTTGTTTTCTAAGAAAGTGGCACGTCACAATTTGATGAAAGTCCTGCCTCTTCCAGCATAATCAGTTAAATTTCACCAGAGATACTTTTAAAAAGTAGGTTTTAATCATCAACAGGCACCACAGATTTTCCTGGCCGTTTTTGTCAAAATACTGTGACCCCCGTGAGTTGCTACGGAAACATAAAATATCATACTAAACGGCCAATTTCTTGCTTTTGCTCGATGATGCATCTTTATAGCGTGCAGCTTGTTTTGTGTATGTATGTATGTGTGTGTGTGTGTGTATGTGTATGGGGGTGGGTGCATGTTGATAACAGTATCTGCTCTGAATGGGCAACAGTGCCACACACACACACACACACACAAGTTGTACACACCCTCACCACATCCTGTGTTACCAACAAGCTTGAGAAAAGTAGTACGCACAAATTACCCCAGTAATCACTTGAAATAAATACCATCGAGTGCATTGTTTTGTTTTGTTTTTTGTTTGTTTGTTTGTTTGTTTTAGTCAATTGCTAAAGGCAGAAATGTAACAGAGCAACCCACTGAGCTGGAAAGACTCCCAGAGACAGACGGATTGCAGATCTAATCAAATGTGTGCATCTAAGTCCACTTGCATGTCTGTATGGCCTTGTTTGAACCCATGTGTGTGTGTGTGTGTGTGTGTGTATGTGTGTGTGTGTCTGTGTGCGTCCATATGTATGTGACACCTAACTTTGCGCTCTCCCTCCCATCTCTGGTACCAGCCCTGCAATGCCACACCGCCAGAGCTTTCGCCCAAATGCTTTCTCTCATTTTTCATCTACTCCACTGCTTCCTCTGTCCACTCACTTTCATCCACTCTCATTCATTTGCATTCTGCACCGCTGCCTGTATCTGTGTATCCCTCTGACTCAGACATTTTTTTAGGCAGGGGAGTCCAGATTGGATGCTGTTAACACTGCAAAAAAACGTCTGCATTTTTGTCTTTTTTTATTCTTCCTTTTTGTTCTTCCAAATGGGAAATAAAATAAGAAAAAAAAAGTCTGCTGTGGTATAAATTTCTTTTTGCAAGCATAACTATATGTTAACAAAAAAGAATAATCTTCCATTAATACATTTACACCAAGATAATGAAGAAAAAATCAAATAACAATGTGAAAATATTGTATATAGAGGCTATTTTCAGTTACTTGTTGAAATCTTTCTTCATGGGAAAATAGTGTGATTTTAAAACACACTCTTGATTAAAAATATTTACAAAGATGGACATTTTTTGCAGTGTACGCTCTCCTTGCTACACCAGAAGGGAGTGAAAACAGCCTTTAAAAAAAAAGCCCTTCCCTGGTCAATGAGTTCACCGGGGCGGACGTCTCCTTAGACAAGGTTGCAGGGGGGTTTCGGAGGGGAGGTGGTGGTGAGGGGGTTCAAAAGTCCTGCAACAGAAGAGAAAAGAGTCAGAGTAAGGGAGGGAAAGACAGAAACCTGGCACCAAGACAGTTCGGAGCACTGGGCATTAGAGACGGCAAACAAGGGAAGGTCAGCCCCCCACCCTCCTTCTTCTTCTTCCTATTACTGCATCAGCAGATGGACAGCAGAAGCCCATCATCAATACTGCCAGACCACAGCTACTGTGATAACAGGAAAGACTGTGATGAAGCATTTACATGCTAGATTGTGTGGTTATTTTTACGTCATGAGGCAATGAAAGATGAGATCATTTTACATCTAAGATCAGCTACTGACAGAGAGGCTTATGGGCATCAGTCACCACCCATGTCCCTGATCTGATGCTAACAAGGTCATCCTCTGGCCTGAAAGCAGCTTTGTCTCTAATCAGAGGAGCATCATCATCATATTCTATGTTGTATCAGCAGCTTCGGACAGTGACGCAATCTGCCAGGGGAGGCGAACAGAGTCTCTGCTCGGCGTACATCCTGTCTCCAAGCAGCTGTCCTGAGAGGAAGATAAGTCATGTCACAGATTGAGGTCAAGAAACTGCACATGAAAGTTAGGACCAGCCGCCTGGAAACATAAACTGTTAAAATGTGTCCAGAGCAAAGCTGCAACTACAATTATTATCATTGCTGATGAATCTGCTGACCAAGACTATAAAATAGCACAAAAAAAAAAAATAGAAAGAAATATGAAGAAGGATTTGTTTAGTTTTCTAAATCTAAGCCAAACTAAATTTAATAAGTGAAATGTGACTATTTTGTCATTCTTGGAAATGTAATACCCTTTCATAATTAAAAAAAAATACTAAGTAGAGTTTCTCAAAGAATAAAGTAAGTTGTTACAAGTGTATAATTAAATAAAGATAATTGTTTATTGTTGAATGTGATGTGAGGTAGACTGTCCAATATTCTTGAATCAGAAGATCTACAGCGGGTGACTGATTGTAGAGCATCTGCCTTGAGCAGTAGCAATGTAAATTCTCACTGACCAAATACCGATGATGGTGGTGGTGGCTGATGGAGCTGACTACATAGTGAAGTTGGGTGGGGTGGGAAAGGGGAAACCACACATATCAGCAGCATTAAAAACTATTGTTATAGGAAAAATCCTAATTAAAATGAAGGTGTCTTGTTGTGTTACTGGCCACACATGATCAGCGGATTTGTTAATTCACTGCTCCACCCAGTGATGTTATAAGATTTAGACTGAGTATGCACAATAGAAATGTATGACAATGTGGTATGAGAAATAACCTGCGGCAAAATGTGCAAAAGAAAGTCTTCCTGACTCTTCTTTCTCTAGAGCTGCATGCGTTTTCCAACCAACAGTCCAGAATATGAAATATTAAGTTCAATATTCTAAATGATAAAATGATTTTGGGCAATTTTGCTTCAGAGAATTCTGGATTAACTGAATTATTCAAAATTGTTGCTGATTACATCTGAAATCTGAAAAATCCGTACAACCTTTTGGCATTATTCTGTATAACGACTGCTGTAGTTGCTTTCAGTGTCTTTATGAAGTGGTTGTTTTAAATTAATGTGCTGGATTCAGACTGTGAGGAAAAGGAGGCATGAATTAGTCTCATTGTTTAAAATTCACTCCCGTTATTGTATTAGAACTGTTGTCAGTCTTACACAAAGTGAATATTTACCACGGTCACTGCTATGATTTAAAAGTGATAACCAAGAGTGTGTTACTCTTCCACAGAGCAGCATGTCATTGTGGGAAATTGTTTGACATCAGCTTGAAAGCTGAAGAGCTTTGTATCAAACCTTAATGTGCCGTTGTGTGACAATCTGTTCATGCAACACAAAATCAGATCTGATTCAAGTATTATTCAGTGTGTTCTTCGTTAGAAGTGAATTTGTGCAACCACAAGTGTTGCCAATTCATCTGGGACTGAAAACATGATGACAGCTTTTGTGTTGATTGGCTGCTTGTCTTTCCCGTTGAACTAAATGATTCCCAAAGATTTTGAATAATTCACCTCTGCCTGAGCCAAACAACTGCACATATCCCCAACCTGCATCCCACCCATCCACAGTGATTTGTGCTAACAAGTCCAGTTGTTTCTTCTTTATTCACAAAAAACTTCAAAACTTTAAAAAAAAAAAGTCCTGGATCTGCCACATCGTTAGCCTGTTCCCTAACTACTTCTGCAGGTATCAAATACTAAGTTATCCGGTGTAAAGCCTCCAAACAGAGATCAATCAACATCACAATATTTTTTGTATGCTGAAACTTTAAAATTATGTAACATCTGCTGAAAAAATCTCCATCGTAGGATTTGTTTCTCAAAAAAAAAAAGTTCTTGGATTATAAAGGAAAATTAACATTTGGCAAACTTTCCAATGACAGCAATGTTTTTCTTCTTTCCTTCTTGTGACATGTAGCCTCAGCACCACAAGCCTGATTCAATGCTGTCTGTGTCGTGTGGGGACACTTGATCACGCCTGCGTTTTGACCCACTTTACCCCTACAATGAACTATTGCATGTCCTCAGCCTCAGGTCCCCTTTGGATCCGGTCTTACTTGTGATGTACTCGCACTGGCCAAGCATGCTGGGATACATGCTGGTGTCCTGTTTTATGATTGGGTCACAGCACTGATCTTATGTTTAGTGATTAGTTCAGTGTTGATGTCCTCTCCCAGTTGAAAACAACTCTTTAAGCCCTCCTGGTGTGACCTGTTAGTGCCTGATTTTTTTGTTTTCTTCGTTGAAGTGAGGGTCCTTCATCATGATGAGGGTGGGTGGCTCAGCAACATCAACTGTTTGCCAGAACGGTTGTAAAGCATCTGTTTCTGTGGTCTGAAAAAGACGTTAAAATCTTTTTTTTAAAAAACATTTTGACAATCACTTGGTCCATGAAGGAACCACATGTCATCAGCTGTCACTTGCAGGAACACTTGCATGCACTGACTCAATTCCAGCACAGAAATCAGAACAGACTGTTTTCTGACCAGACATTCAGAGATTAAGTGCAGAACAGGAGAGAATTCTGCACAGGAGCACAAAAAAGTCAAGAAACTGTTTCAGTTTAGGCTTTCTGGTTATCTCAGACCAATGTCTGCTCTGTATAAAAATGAAATAAAGCTGTGTTAATATTTATTTATCTTTTAATAAATATTTTATTAGGTATATAAGTTTGTAGCACACTGTCGAGTAAGTGGAAAATGTTTTGAAGATCTGCTTCAGTGTGACTCAAATCAGACTTTGGCCCCAAATGCTGAAGTACGCGGTGCCAAATTACCCACAGCGACCAACAGTCGTGTCTTAATGTCCTGCTTGTCTTAAACTTCTCCTCCATCAGTTTTCAGCGCAAAAAATAGTGTGCGAGTCGCTGGTGGTGGGGCAGCACCGCTTTTTCTGTCTTGATCTGAACTACTAACCAAGTCTTAGAGAGATCAAAATTCAATCCCGTTCTGAGAAAAAAGAGAAATGACGTTATTTGAATATGTGCCCAAAATCCTTAATGAATAACTTAGGGCGAGTAGGAGGCAAATGCTGCCCCAGCTGTTTCCTGTTGAAAATATCTGTGTAATGTAGATAAATGTGAGGGATTTTCTCTCTAAATCCGTCTCCTGTTCGCTAAATCTCACTTCTCCAAAACGAGCCTGCGCAATGGAACAAAGTCGGAATATTGAGATGTGACATTGCCCGCATCTCATCCTCTTTCTCCCCGTTTTTTAATGACTTCAAACAAGTTCATTTTCGCCGGGCTGTGTCTTGCGGAGACCCGTGGGGATGTCTAACGCTCTTTCCTTTCAGTGGCATTTATGTGATGTCTTCAAGGTAACTTACCTGATTTCCTTCAGATTATCTCCTTCACTTGCTCACTATTTGCACAGAGCATCCTTACCTATTTTGAACAGGAAAAAATAAAAGGGATTTTGCACTCCTTATTTGCATTTTGATTGCTTTTAAATGCACGATTGATTTGGATTTCATCTATTTTAGATCTGCATGTCTTGATTTTTTTTTTTTTTTTCTGCAACAAATAAGAGATTCTCCTTGATTTGCGTTGATTGACTTTTTCCTTCAGGAACATAAATCGTGCATGACTTTCACAGCTCGGATGAATGGGTTTTCATCCTCAGCGCTTCTGTGCGTCCTGCGCTCTTTTTTCACCAGAAAGTCCTAATGCAGCTCTGCAACTTTCAAAGTAATTACTGCTGAGTTTGCATTATTAAGTGCTAAATATCTAACCTGTGGCTGCAGGGTTAAGAGAAAAGGGAGCTCAACGTTAAATAGGGCGTCGGGACCACGCAGTTAGGTTTGTGATGTACTGTAGATGGATGGTGTCCTGTGTTTATTCTTTGTATGTATATTTGGCCCACACAGCTTCCTCGGCTGTTTGGCGGGAGAGCCGTTTTCCATCTCTCAGTTTGGATCGGAAAGATCCCTGGCGCTCTTCGCATCTCTTATTCTGCTTTTTGAATTTTTGAGGCACTTTAGTTGTGTGCGTAACAATGCGCTGACAGCTGCTTTTGGCACAAGGGGAACGTTGAAGGCGCGTTTCCCAGTGATTATCAATGATAGACATTTAACTTCATGTATTAACACGGGTTATTATTAACGGGCGGTGATGTGTTCACAGCTGATAAGAAGAAGTGTTTTTTGTTTTTTCTTTTTTCTTTTTCAATTTGGATGCACTCTGCTCGCTTGCGCACAGGCGCTCTGGAGCATCAGAGCTGGTCAGCCTCCTGTTTGACTCCGACACCAAGTGGATAGTTGGATTCAGCAGAACATATTCCTTCACATTCTAAAAAAAAAAAAAAAAAAAAAAAACAACAACTCTGTAAAGTTCCTCAATGTGGTCACAGTCACTATTTTATTCATTTTTGTTATTTCCCTTTTTAGTAGAGCGAACGCTTGTAAGTCCATAAAACAAGCCCACACGAGTTACTATCTTATGCTGGAAAAATCTGTGATGTGCCACTGAGCAAGGCACTGCGCCATCAACTGTTAGAACCTCGGCTGACTCAGTTGTCATCAGTGTAACGTGGGAGCATTGATTTTTTAAAAAAGTTGGGCTTTATTTGCTTCAGTCGGTACTAAATCTGTCTTTGATGATGCTGTGTTTAAATAGCAGTAAAACTGTGCAGTCCTCTCTCCCCTCTGCTGCAGAGTGCGATGTGCTGTATCTCCTGTAGCCACACCCTCTCACTACTGCTGTGCATCCTCACTCTGACTCCGACGGCAACAGGGGCGGGCCCGGAGACCCTGTGCGGGGCGGAGCTGGTAGACACGCTGCAGTTTGTGTGTGGAGAGAGAGGCTTTTATTTCAGTAAGTGCACCTTTTTATTTATTCATAAAGGTTGGCTGTATCTGTCCCAGAGCTCTCCACCTCCAGCGAGCTCATAAATAAAAAAGTAGCCAGTTTGACATCTTGTCTTGACTTTCCATGCATTAATGTTCCCTTCCTTCCTTCATTCATTCATCTCCCACTGTTACATCTTTGTCTATTAGTTCACATTCATGCCTACACATTATGCTTTTTTTTTTTTTTTACTCTCATTGATGGAGAGAGGATGGTGGAAGAGAGAGGTGGTGGTGGTGGTGGTGGGGGGGGGGGCAAAGTTTGAATAAGAAAACTAAAATGAAATATGGAATAATGATAAGTAACTATATTGTTGGTGGCAAATTGTAGTTTTGTCCACTGCCAAAAGGCTTTAAGTGGAATTTGGCTGACGATCATGAAGAGAGAGGAGGGGTAGAAACTAAATGTTGCAGTGAAGTTTTTTCTTTTTTCCACCAGAGAAGGGAAAGCGACCCAAAGAAAACCGTCCACCAAGAATCCAGGATTTAAATCTCCAATTTTTCCATTAAGGGTACAACCCAGCTCAGAACAGCACAGGATATATGGAGCTACCGAGGTTAGGTGCAATGTTCCACCAGACATGTATCCTGATCTTTCTGTCAGAGACAAACAGTGTGAATGTACATTAGTGGTATAGCTGTCTCAAAACTGTGGTTTATAGCCTAATTATTCACATTTGTCTGGCTGACATCCATCAATTAAGCCAATTTCCACCAAACATCCTGGAGAAGCTTGCATCATTTCAACAGTCAGCTTTCTTATTTTTATAATAATTGACTGGTTCTCTCATAACAAGCCATCATTAATGGTTTGGTTCAGTCCCAAACTTTTTCCACACATGTCAGCTGCCAGGTTTATAAGAATATATAAGATTTCTGTGGGAATTCATATTCCAAATGCACTTGCTCTCCTTAGCAGTAATGCACTGCATCCACTAAAACTACAGTATAACAAAAGGGTCATAAGTGTCCTGAGTGTAGTGCTGCAAAACATTAATACAAGGTGATATTCAAAATGTCAATTTAGCACATTAATATTCACACCATGTAAAATAGAAATGACTGGCGAAATTTCTAATGTTGCAGCTGTCGTAGTTACCTTTGACCTGGTGTTAGCACCATGGAGACATTTATGAGATTCATCCTCTTGAGAACAAACAAAATCTAATTTACTTGTAATCCATCCAGTAGATTTTGTAATATTTCAGTCTGGACCAATGTTGTGGACCAGGAAACATCTCCAGAGTATTGTAGATACAGCCAGTTATTGGATTCCCTTCTCCATTTTTCCAAAGAAATCCTCACTGCTAACAGCTTAAAGCCAGCTTAGGCATTGGTAATTGTTCCTGGTCCTACAAAAGGTGATGGACCATTTTATGAGACATTATCTACATTCATTACCTTTGCGTTTGACATTCTTGCCCAGGTGATCCAGTAGGGGTTAATCACTTATTGTTGTGAGACCTGTAACTATAATCCAATAGATATTCGACCATTTTACTGCATGTTCTGCAATATATTTTGATTGAAACTGCTCACAGTGTTCTTGATTTCTGGCCTTTTTATGTGATGGATTTCACAATCCAATTATATCCAGAACTGCCTGTTCACTTGTCGACATCAGCTTTCTTGGTGTTTCCAACAGCAAACATGTGTTGGTGTTTCAAGCAATAAACAGCCCCTGCGAAGACTTAAGATTTACTACCCTCCAATAAAGGATCTCACCTCTTTAATAATCGTGAATGGTTTTTGTATGATCTTTGGCTTTGTTCCGGCTTAAAACAAGCCAGTAACCTGTTGTGCTGGATAAAAACTTTTGTTTCTCATTATGTCAGAGCCTTTGACATCTGCTACAACTTTTAGAATCTGGTCATGGAACCAACAATGACATTCTTTCACAGGAGAACTGAAAATGTGCTCTGACTTTATGATCTTGAAAACACATGTATAATGAAGATAATAAATAAAAAAATTTGCACACATGACCCCCCCCCCCCCCGTTACAAGTCTGACGATTGTATACACAGATCCGCCACTCCAACCTATTATTGCATAGTCCAGTATGGTGAGCTGTTAAGTTCGTGTTGGATTATTTGTTGCAAATGATACTGAGTGGCTTGATGGGAAGTGAGATGGGAAGTTAAATGTATGTGTTACCAGTGTTCATCCGTCCCAGACTGGTGTCACTGCACGACACATATCAGCGCAACACGGCAATATGTTAAGTCATTCTGTGGGTCACCGAGTATCTTTTGCATTTCATATGTCATTTAATACCATCAGCATGAAGCTGGCTTTAAATGTAAGCCTTGAATCTCACAGAGACATTAATGTATGATGGTATGACAGCATAAAGCTCATGATATACTAGTGGTACCAAATGTCACTCAAGAAGCTGTTAGGAAGTGTTCTAAAATTTGGTTCCATCTGTATGCCTCAGATTGAGATCGTACCTACCATCCTCACTCTTAACCCTAGCAGAAACTAAAAGCCCTGACCCTAACCTAGCCCGTACCTTAACACCTCAACCTATCGTTGTTGCCATTCAGAGATATTTAATGCACTGGTCTTGTAGTCAGCGACATCACAATGCACCTTGCTGCTGCTCCCCACTATCCATCCCATTGCCAAATTCATTCACCCCTGCATGCAGGTTTTCCAGGACCAGTCAGCATCATTCTCTATATCGCACTCTGTGTGGTGTTTCCAGGGAGTCGTTGGACAACCACCAACGGCAAAGCTGCGAGTCCTGTTGGTCCAGATGCTGGTTGCAACACCCACATGCTATGAAGTGGTCATGACCGCCTGCTTGACTGCCAGTTTTCTGCCAGTTAAGACGTTTTGTCCTCCACAGCGGCACTCAACTTGTATAAGCATCTATGTTCTCCTCGTTTAGGCTGAGAGACACTTAAATTCTTGAAATTCATAATCAAAAACAGATAAATTGCATTAGGCCTTTATGTGATGCAAGATCAAATCTTTAACGCCAGCAACAATTTGACTGTTTCGTCATTGCACGTCTTCTGATTGTAGTTGTCTTCTTCAAAATCAAGCTTGCTGGTGAATTCCATCGCAGTGATTCATATCTCAGTTTGAGGGCTTGTATAATGGTCTCAATACCGCCAGCAGTTGCAGCCTGAAGTTGTTGAATGTTAAGGAGTTTGACAAGGCATGAGAGTGTCCAGACATTGTATGATGTGAGAATGTGACAAAGTGTTGGCTACCAGTAGAAAAGTTTGACTACAATAAAAGGAACAACCCTTTAAATGTTACAGAGAATATATTTGCCTTCTCTGCTTCGCCTTATGCTGGGCAGTCACTGCACTGCATTTTCTTGTGCTGAAAATGCAGTGCAGCAAACACTCCATCCTTTCTTTGAAAAGACGATGAGGTTTGAGCAGCAGGGTGCTGTGCCTTGGAAAATATGCGCTCCCTGTCTTTCTCCGTTTCCCTCATTCTCTTATAGCCTTACTGTCATTCCTTGTGTGACTACTTTCTTCCTAATCATCACATGTATCAGGTATCAGTTGCTGTGTAATTTATCTGGAGAATACACTTGTGTTCTATTGTGTATAAGACCCAGTAGTGTAACAGCTTGGCTAAAGAAAGTGTGCTCCTTTCCCTGAACTCTTCCCCTCCAGTCTGGTTGTATTGACCTTGGCAGTCATCTGATTAATAACGTGTCCAGAGATGGTGTTGCAACGACAGTGGGCTTTCTGTGCTCAGAGTGCTTTTGCCAATACACCTTACACATGTCACCAGTAAAGTAGCACACTAGAATTTTAAGACTACAAATTTCCTACCCTGACAGAAATGCTAAATACTAGTTGGTGGAAATTCTTTTTTTTTTTTTTTTTTTTAGGTAATGAAACAAACTGCAGTCTATGAAACAGAAAAAAAAAAAAATCCATGAACGTAGTCAGTTTTTCCAATTATTAGCCTGACCCAGAAATCCTCAGTTGTCTTTGTGATGCTTTAGCAGGCAGGACTGTGGTGTGATTTCACTGCAATGTTCATTCCATGAATCAGGTCTGTTACGGGAGTTTTTTTTGGCTAAAGTGTGAGTGCTAAGTGGCTCCCTGTCCTAAGTCACTTCATATTTTATCAGTTCATGTTGAAATATTCACACTTATTCTAGAGTGAGTGTGAGATATATAATCTTATTGCTGATTTCTGCAGAATGAATGATCCACAAACTCTTGAAATATAACAAGATGGAATATTCCATTATTTTTGGCCACAGGGTTATTGTGAGTACACAAAGTTCTAATATAACAAAGCAACCAAATACGAAACGTGTTAAATTCTTCTAGGTGTTTTGGCTTGTACTCATGACATGAGAGTTGAAAGTGGAAACAAGACGGGAAATTGCTTTTAGCAGCCATTGATGAGACTTCCTCTTCAGTGTTTGTCCCTGTCAATTTTATTCAAAGCAAGTGGAGCTGGAGAAAGGGCTAGAGTGTGCAAACAGCACGACACAGGCATGCATGTACGCATGCACACACTCAAACACACTTAGCTAGGCCTTGCCCCTCAGCAGCAGGGGATTATGTGGATTACAGGATGATCAGGACACCCCCCTCCCTCCCTAGTTTACAGTGGACCTGGTCACACAGTGGAAGGCACTGAGATGTGAAGAAAGACCTGCTGTGTCCCCTCCATCACGAAGAAAAGGTGTCGTTTTCCCATTAAAACCTGCACTACAAATCTCTGACCCTTCTTTGAATTACTGTTCAGCAGAACAAAGAGGCATCTCATGAAAAGAACAGGCAGGCGTCCTCCAGATTTAGATCTGTACATTAGGAGAAGTTGAGACATGAGGGATTTGAGGACACTCTGGGACTATCCAATCGCATAACGCAAGACCTCCACAAGGAAAACAAGATTATATCGAGTTGCATTAGTGCAGAATCACTATGATTCATTGCTGATATCCTTAATGTGTCTTCTTTATCTTTGGCAGTCTCATAAAACCTGGGTGTCAGTAGCAAAGACTCATTAAAGCTGTTCAATCTTACTGACATTTAAAGAAAGAAAGATACTCAGCACAGTCCTTGATAATAATTTATGATAGATAACTCTGGGCAACTAAAGAATCCTGCATCCTATTGATCACCTCCCCTCAATTCATTTCCCTTAAACTATAACTGTACCTTTGTTAGGTAAAATTCTAGACCGAAATATAAGATTTTTACACATTTCCTTCATGTTCACACACTCCTCCTTCTATGAATCTGTTTTGTAAGACTTTTTTTGTCAAAATTCCTTTGATTCTACTTTTTAAATTTGTAATCTTCCAATAGAAATTACTACACATATCTACCAAACATATCAGTTTAAGAACTACATTTTCATTTTCAAAATCTGCCCCAAATATTGCACTAAACAACCAACCCTCAATAACTTGAATTTAATCCTTATTGACATTAGTGTCAGCGCATCTGGATGTGATTCTAATGTCACAGTGCAGAACACTTCACAGTACTATAAACTCTTAGGGGTACCAGTGATAAAGAGATAGTTTCCAGTACTTTAGCAGCTCTTACAGTCCCTGCCCAGCCGTAAACTGCCTGACACTTTGCAGGAAGAACGGTGCACATGCTCCAAGAATCCACTAGTTTTTATTGACCATGACCAAGCTGTAAAACTCAGATGCTTTCTGTACCACTCTGGAATGGGGAAATCCAGCTATCTCTCTCCAGCACTGATCCTTAGAGGAATGAACATGATGTGTGTTGAGGCTGTCAAACACCAAACCAAAGATGTTAGATGGCATTAGATGGAGCACTTCATACAAACTAAATGTGATGGCTTGAAGACTGTTTGTTCTTTTGTATAGTTTTCTGTCAAGAAATTTGTCAGCAGATGGGTAATTAATGTAAATCAATGAAATTGATTCTATTTATTTTATCAAGTACAAGGAAAGGGGTCCTTAAAAGTTTACAGGCGCATTCATGGAGGCCAGCATCTCCAGTCTACTTGGAATCACAGAAGACAAATTTATTACCCCATCAAGAAGGCTGTGTTTTCAATTCCTTTGTTTGTTGTTGGGTCTGTTGGTTTGTATGCTGGAAGCAATAATACTGCATGAATTTCTGTGAAACTTGATGGAAGGGTGGACAGTGGTTTAAGCAAGAACTTGTAAAACTCTGGTTAACTTCCAGATTAAAAGTTGGACCCTACAATTTTTTCCTAAACATTGCAAGATAAGGCATTTTCCCTAATTACACAAAAACTACGAAGTCATGTGGGCCAGGCAAGGTAAATAGCTGTGTGTAGAATTGTTGGCAATGGTATGCTCCCTTCTAAGTGCCATTCTAGTTCCAAAGAGAACTGAGTGTCACAGAAATAAAGAAAATATTCCAGGACATATAAAGACATCGATTGAAACTTCCCTGCAGTGTAAAGCCAGCCTTCTCCTTCAAGTCAACAAGACCTCTGTGAGAGCTACAGAAAGGAAAACGAAAAAGATGTTTACCTGTCATCGTACGGCGAGGTGCTACATTTGTCAGGCAAATACATGCCAGCGGACATCCTTTGTGTTATGAATGGGGTAATTCTATCCAGAAATCATCAAAACTGAAGGTAGAACGACTGCCATCATTACTTTTCCAAAGTAGTAAAATCATTTGGCATGACTGAAGCCTATGTCATTGTTTCACCTGTATCTAAAGTATCATACCACTGCAGTTCAAGGCTAGTTTTAAGAATTTTTTTTTTAAGTTAACATGTGAACCTTCCCAAACTTCTAATCCTCAGAATGTATTTAATGCACAAATCTAGATGAGAGGGTTTACTTTTTCAGAGATGCATATAATAACTGCACTCTACTGCTCAATGACTGAAATGCTGACACACGCTTTCTAATCTGACCTTCATCAGCATGCACGCTCCCCAAATCCTCTACCCAGAATCCCTTTCAAAGAGCAGCGAGCCGTAAGGCTAGGAAGGTTATTTACCCTTATTTGTTTAACAACAGTCACAGAAAACAGCTCTTTGTTTATGAGGGATTACAGCAGTTATCCATGGAATTGAAGCAAAGCTTTTAGACCCGATTATTAGATGCGTGTTTTTCCCCAACCTGCCCGAGCTGATTATCTTACATGTTACAACCAGTGCCAGCTGATTTTTCTCTCCCTTCCAGCTGTTTGTGCAGCAGGGTTGCAGGCTATTTTCAGAATAATAGCGGATGTTAATTTGCAAGGCTTTATAGGGAGGGATCGAAAAACAAGCCAGACATCAAGGCAAGGCCCCTCTCTTGGCTTTCAGGGGCCATTATATAATCACCAACCAGGGCGCAATGTCTTATTTCTCTCGTTCTAAATGTTTTGACACCAGGTGCTACTACCAAGGGTTTCCCACTAGATTTCATTGTTCAGGTGGCTGAAAGTACAGAAAGGAAAGCATTGTGAAAAAGGCTGTAACTGTCAATAACTCAGAGCTTGAAATTAATATTCATGTTAAAATCCTATTTTAGAAAAATATTTTCTAATTTCAACACTTACAATTTGGCAGATTGAGAGCCAGTTAAATTTGGTTCTCCTGCCAGCTAAATAATGCAGGTGCATGGTGTATTTTTAGCATCATTATGTCTAACGTGCAATATGAAAGCTCCTCTTTTTCCTCCCTCTCATTCACACCTCTATTATCTTCCAGTCTGCTTGTGACCAAGGAGAATGATGCTTCTGTTTCTGAATGAAACCTGGTCTCAGTCCAAAACAACATTGTCAGGACAAGGCAGACAGAGAGCAGAAGTTAATGCACTTTGTCAGCACTGGCAGGCTTCTGAGCCAAGAGCTATTAACTCTGAGAGGGAAAGGCATTTCCTCCTTGTAAATGCCATATTAAATTATTATTATTTTATTTGGTAACAGGGAAAAGCCCATCAGGGCTATATTGCACAAGGTGAGCAGGGAATTGTAAATGGAGAGCTTTTCTGAAGGCCACCAAAAGAGGGTGGGTTTGAGGGGGTAAGAAGGATGTGAGCTTCATTGAAACTCAATGTGGTGAGTCAGAAAGCTAAGTGTCACACCTTTAGATAATGTTTTTTCATTTTTTTAGTGGAAATACTGACTATAGCAGAATTTCTACCTCAACTTGACTGGTCTTGACCTTGGAGCAGCATCATGGCATCTCACTAACATCCATGTTCTAGCAAAGGGACCCTTAGACGTTCAGGCTCCTGCCAAAACTAAATATGAATGAACAGTAGGGCAAATCCAAGGGCGATACAGCCCCAAAGCCTGCCTGGCTGTTCCTGCAGGTTGATCAGGCCAAAATGACTTGTGGTCTGGTCTTTCTTGACAGTCCTCTGTGTAAAAGTTACAAAACGGTTCAATGTTTAGGTGGCTGGTCCCCTCTTTACAATGAAGCCCCTGCCAAAAAGGACCCATTGTCATAGTTGTCATCAAACCTGATAATATTACAAGAGAATCATGTCTGGCCATGTGCTGCTTTTCTCCATTATTCATAATTAGTTTGATTAATTCTGTTATCAAACATATAAAATGAATGCAAAATGAATTCACTGCTTGCTAAAGCCCCATATTTACTTTCAATGCTTGCCAAGCACTGCCTCTTTAACAAACAAATGAATACACCATTACTGGAATGAGTTATGTTACATGTGAGACGAGACAGTTGGAAAAAAATTTTTTTACTAAAAAAACAGAGGACTTTATATTTAAAAATAATTGAGGATTGCAATAATTTTAGACTTTTACGCTTTACTTTTTCTTCAACCATTTGACCATGCCCACCCCTGCTCAAATCTCAAAATTTCCAAACATCCTACCTGGAACCAAACCAGAGTAAGGCTTTTTCTAAATTGGGTAACACAGTGCTGCACCCTCTCACGCAAATGTTGATTCAACCTTTGAATCAACATGGCTTTCTTAAAACACCCTTTATTTTAACAAAAAGACAGACCTTAAAAATCTTTGATTTCACATTGTTTCAACACCCTGTTGTTCCTTCATTTTGTGATGCCATCTTTTTACGTGACACGTTTGTCTCTGCACAGGATCAGCTGACATAGAAAATGAGATTCTTTCACTCTTGTGACCTCTCACTTCCAGCTCAAATGAGGAGAAAGCCAATCACTGATAATGTCTGCACCACACCCTCATTTCTCAATTTTTCTCAGTAAACCCCTGCAGACCAATCTATTATTTGAAAGATGGGACCCAGAACCATACACAACTGAGAAATGGGAGAACCTGACCCAAACCCGAACTGGACTCGTCTATCATTTGAAAGCTGGGACCCAGGCCCAAGCAAAACTAAGAAATGTTGGACCTGAAGTTGGCCACACAAGCCCAGTTGGCTCAGCTGATCACTATTGACAAGTTAATATACAAGTTGTCAAAACAAAACTTTCTGTCTTCCCTAATGAAATGTCAGTAGTCTTTTCTCCTGTGCCTGGTCATGACATGTATGATCCATCTTCCTTGCCAAGGAGTTTGGTGAAAGATATCCAGCTTTTCTGCGAGGATTCCTCTGGTGCTGATAGAATCAGTATGAGTAATCCCTGCATTAGCCCAGATAAAAGGTCAACTTGATAGATAACAAACAAGACTCATTTAAAATTCTGCTGTTTTTGCCTCATACAGGTAAACCAACAGGCTATGGCCCCAATGCACGGCGGTCACGTGGCATTGTGGATGAGTGTTGCTTCCAAAGCTGTGAGCTGCGGCGTTTGGAGATGTACTGTGCACCTGCCAAGACTGGCAAGGCTGCTCGCTCTGTGCGTGCACAGCGCCACACAGACATGCCAAGAGCACCTAAGGTTAGTACCACAGGGCACAAAGTGGACAAGGGCACAGAGCGTAGGACAGCACAGCAGCCAGACAAGACAAAAAACAAGAAGGTGAGCACAGCACCAAACAGATACACTCCAAAAAGGGTTTTCTTATCAGGAAATGTAGGGGAAAGGAAATAGGATTGACGTTTTGGTCTAGTTTCTGTCAGAGCATGCACACACAGTACAACTGACAGGATGCCTAACTACTATTTCATATGACATTACAGCTAGCAGTTCACTTTGCTTAGCATAAAGGTGGGAACAGAGGATTCAGGTAGTCTAGAACGCGAATACTGCCCAGCCAAGAAATGTGGTCACACAGAACTCCAAATCATTACTTCATTATTCCTTCATTGAAGGAGGACAGTTTTCGTTTACATCAAGTAGACAAAATAAATTGTCTGTTTCAGACACATTGGTCGTTTTTGAAATGCTAGACCCTCCCTGACAGAAAACTGTCTGTTTCCACCTGAGTACAGCCTTTATACTAAGCAAAGATAACTAGCTGTTTTCACCATACCTACAGTAGCATGTCTTTAAACATTTTATTTCATTGTGCTTTTCCAAAATGATCATACTGTTACTTCAAAGGGTCAGCCAGGGCAAGTTTGTTAGCATCTTATGTTTTGATCCATCCAACTTAAGTGCCATTATTTTCCTCCCACAGAGACCTTCACCTGGACATAGTCATGCATCCTTTAAGGTATGCATACAAGTGTTTATTATAAGTCAAATTTTAGTTTTGTTGTATAACATAAATTAAAAGATCATTTAGTATTGAGAATCCTTCTGTTTGCCAAAAAATTTCTCTCCTTGAGTTGCAAACCTGTGGGAGAGTGTGACCCTTTTTGAATAGGACTGTGTGCTTTTTACTCCTCTCTCAAAAAAGAAAACCATTAGCAAGAGAAGGAACTAAGTGGTTTTTGTGGTAGACACAGTGGCACTCTCACTCCCCAGGCAGACTCTCCACTCTGCTACTGTACATTATGTCCTGAAATTCTGACATCTCACCATAACACACGGACACATGCAGGGTCCGGAGGTGAAGCAGCACACCTGCACGTGGAAGGGCTGCATGTTACTCATCAGTTCATTAATATGTGTTTGTGATGCACCATAAACATTTTAATTTAAATTACACTATAGTGTTGAGTCATACAGAATGTCAATGTTTTACACTTGATAAGACAATATTGGGTTGAAAAAAAAATTACGGGAAAATGAAAAAAACAAATTGTCCAATCTTTTAAATTCTGTTTGAGCACTTTTACGTTCACAACTGGTATGATGATAAATTTCATTACTGTACCCTTTTAAATTGTTATCATCCACTTAGGAACATACTGTATTATTTAGAGGTATGGACTGTAACAGCAACAGCAACACAAAAATGTCGGAAATGATTTGGCCTGTTTCTAAAGTCATGTGTGTCTATGTTATTTAACATCAACAATTTGTTTCAAGAAAAATCTGAAGCTGAATTTCAGAATGAGGACAAAAAATTGGCGCCTCACAGTTGGCTACAGTGTAACAACCCATTTTTAGAGCCCGCCCACTCAGATCTTGAACTTTTCCTTGTGTAATCATAACTTTGACCAAATAATTACTCAACTGTTGTGTTTTATTATCACAAATCATTTTTTTTCTTGTATTTCCTATATTGCAGCTGTTTGTCTGAAATGTGTTTGTACTTTGCTTTCTTTTGTTACAGGAGGTGCATCAGAAGAACTCAAGTCGAGGCAACACAGGGGGCAGAAATTATAGAATGTAGGGTGGGAGCGAATGGACAAATGCCCAGTGACTTGGGAAAAGAGAAGGGAGTGGCCTTACCTGGTACCCCTGTGGAATGGTTCACTGTAACACAAAACAAAGAGGATGCTAATAAAGGTCCAAATATCTCTTAAAAATGATTCAAACCTGAGAGCTAAGTGATGTTTAAGGGTTTGATGAGGGATCTTTTGATTATTTTATACACTGCACCATTCCATATTGGGAGGAATTCTTTGTTAATGCAATGTAAAAGACTAGTTTAGCTGCTGCTACACGAACAAGAGCTTAATATACCTCCATGTGTGAGCTGCAGCATCCCCTGGCTCCAGGAAAAGTGGGAATGGATCTGTGCTTCAGCCAATCAGAGAGTGGCATTATGTATTTGCAAATGAGTGGTACATCCTGCCCCCTGAACTTTGTGGAGGTAAATCCATTTTTTCTAAGAGAGTGGATTTATTCACTCCTTTGAGATAGAATACTTTGTCACTGGTCACATATAGCAGTTACTACCCAGTTAAAATCTGATATCTTACCTTCATAGTTTATGCACCATGCATTACTGAGGATGTTTTTTTTTTAATAAGGTTAGCTTTGAAGCACAAAGATGTGTTGGTTCATTATCAGACTTTAAACATTGTTGTAGTTATTTTACCGTGAGCCCAAGTCAAATCCTAACTTCTCATTGACTGAATTTAGCGGTTTTATGTCTAAGCGGAGTCCCCGGAAGGCTTGTGTCCAATCCAAATCCCTCCTAAGCCTCAGGAAGTGTTGAGAACCTGAGGTCTGAGTCTACAATCCAAACACTTTTAGAACAGCAGATCAAGCAACATTAGTGGGGATTTTAAGGAACAGTACGTACTGCAAAAACAATATTGTGCTTCTGCATGTTTTAAAAAAACAGAGAATTAAATAAACTAGAAGCTAAATTGAATTAAACCGTTCTTGGCCATTCACTGCATGGTGCTTGTGTGGTTGTCAGAAATGGGTCACTCAGTGGTCTCAAAGTGCATTTGGCATAAGTAATTGGAATAAGGCAAATAACGACAATCAGGCAAAATGTTTGTCGTCTGCATCCTTTTCACATGTCACCACTACAGCCAAATCAGATTTATTGTCAACAGTTCAGACACTGGTGCTCAACATTGGAGTCTGAGTGGAGGCCTGTGTTCAAGGTTAAAAAACAGGTTATGAAAGTTTAGCCGCCACAAGTCAACAAACGCTCTAAGAGCCTCACATATGTCAAGTAGCTTGAAAACTCTTTTGTAGCTCTCAGAATTGACAATGTGTTCTTCAGCACCAATGATTAAAGCAAAAGACGGAGATACTCCAACAATAGCCGCATAGATATGAAGTTTAATGATTGATCGTTCTTGGCTTGCTATATTTTGTTAGTTTAGGGAGGCTGAGAACTTTGGTACTTCAGTTGTTGCTTGGACTGCATTACCAGCCATCGAGGCGAGAGTAACACAAAACTGCAGAGCGTCCATTGAAATGTCCATTGAACAAACATACAGATTACATTTGGAATTTGGAAAATATACAAAACTCACTAGTCCTCTTAGAGATGTGAGACACGGCACACAAACACACGCAAAGCACCCGTAGTGTTTACGAGAGTGTGAGCAAGAATTAATCTGACATGAACATTTCTGAGTAATAGTAGCAGCTATTTGTTCAAGCCGCATTTTATCTCACAAACAACCCAAAACATCTCATCTTTGGCTCTGCCTCCTCTGCCTGTGTATAATCAAACAGTACTCCCATTTATGTTAACCTATGCATTACTATCATTCATTGTACATGATGGTTTCATATAACAAAACTGTATTAAGAATCCTATCCACTGTATAATGGTGCTATTTTGTAGTTTGTTACTTGCAAGAGATGGCTGAGACAGACAGATGGCAGGGCTTACATTGGAGGTCTTTTGCACAGCCTTGTGGCCACCATTTTAATAGTGTTTTTATTTGTAAGCTGTTTCAATAAGATAGTAGTGTAAGCGAGTAAATGTATCTGTGTGAAATCTGTGAATGCATGGAGATAAAAAAACAAACAAAGAAAAAACCATGTTGTGGTCCCAAAAAAGGCAAAATGTTATTTTTTCTACTATTTTTGAATTATTTTCTCAAATAGATCCCTTATGCCAAACAACTTGACAAAAGTACTGTGAACTGTGATTCTTCCAATTGTATTGAGATTGTTAAAATTCATGGTGTGCTTTTGTCTGTCCTGAGATGCGTGCGTGTACATGCACTTCAATGGAAGCCAATTATTGATTGTTAAAAAGGCTTAATGCGAGACAATGCAACCTTTATGGAGCGGTAGCCCTTGTAATTACATATATTTCATAACAGATTAATGCCTCATAAAATTTGCTTTCATTTTGCCAGATTCTGTTGAGTCAGAAGCTTTTAAAACAGTTATGTTTATGTGACACATTAAACTGGAAACACAACGAGAGAATAAGCCATAAAATCAGTCAATATGCCCATTAGTGCTACTCAAGCTATATTCACATTACATTGTTCAAATCAGATTGTTTTATTTTGACAGGTCACATTCATTAGTGTTGTGTATCTAAGTAATACTAAACGTGTCTTCCAAAACTGCAGCCATGTTCACCTTGGTACGTTTTTGCGCCAATGTTTTGCATCTCCAGGAACAAAAAAAACTTGACCATGACCATTTGGATTCATGTCACATAGTAACAAGCATCCGATTTAAGATGTAAAAGAGATATCATATGAAAGAAAAACCAGTCTGAATTGAAAATATCTTATTGTTGTGTTCATATGGAGACTTAATTTAAAAAGAAAAATTGGTAATGTGATGATAAAATGTAATGACTCAAATTGTCATTTTGGCACATGTCAAATAAACACGTGGAAGTTAACGTTTTAGTTTTTCGAGCTGCTGGTGGACAGAGCTAAATGTTTGCGGGGTACTTCTGTCTATGTTAGGTTAAATAAAATGATTTGCTGCAGCTTTATATTTACCATAAAGATTGTGTGTGTGCACACATAATCGATAGTCTGCTTCAACTTTTGTTAAAGCAAAACATGACAATTTTAACAAGGATTCACCTGTATAAGCTGTTAGACATATGGGTGGTGGCCAAACACCCTCACTAAATGGAGATAGGGAATATTTTGAGCAAGAATTGGGTTATTTCCTTAAAAGTTGCACAGTCTTGCTTTAAGCCAGAAGGTTAAATATTATATTATTAGATATTTGTTTGCAGCTCCCTGCATTTAAAAAAAATAATTCATTTTAAATTTGTTTTTCCTTATCTGTAATGAAGGTTTTAAGACCTGCATAGATGCTTTTGATGTCTACTCATTATGAATTCCATTATCAGACGATCTGACGGCTCAAAGAAGAAACTTGCTGGCGAACAACTCTGGTCCTCCCAGACCTTCAGATGAATGGTATAAACCAAAGACTTTTTATTGGGGAGAAAAGGACCTCAATATGAAATATTTTGTCATCAACCAAACCCATTAAATGTCTATTGATGCCACTTGTCTGAACTGCACTGCAGCTGCAATACACCCTTCACACACTGTCTCTGGTATCTGAAATACAGCTTGTGTTATAGATGGCAAAATGAGCCTCTCCGTGTATCTGGTAAAGTTCCAAATCATTAAAAAAAACTGTTTGTCAATTATGTGAAATGATAAGTACACCTAAAATCTGGGAGTTAGTGAGACAATCACTTTTGTGTAAGGTGTTCAATGAGAAAATTTCCTGAGGCTCACTGTCCAAAAAAAAAACAAAACTGTTTGATTACAGCGCTGTTATTTATGGTGCTTGATTGCCTTCTGTAGAAAGAAAAAATACAAATTGTTCACCATTCCTGCTGAATAAACCACTTGTCAACATCGCAGAAATGGCTGGACAGTTTTTCATGCAGCATGCACACACTCATAAAACCTTTGAGGAAACTTTATCCTGTAAAGACATTACTCACTCTATTATGCAACATTGCATTGGTAAACTCTATACAGCTTTTATGAGGAACCCTGTGGATCTAAATGCATAAAAAGCACATAATTACGAAGCAAAGGGGCAAATCTTTTAAGCCGTAGCTGAAGCTGTAACTCTAACGGAGTTGTGCAGGATAAAACCAAGCATGCTGAATGACAAAGTGATACTTCCTCAGAAGTGGTGCGTTCTGCCAAAGCAAACATCGGGGCGTGGTGCTCCCTGAAGTTTGAGCTGCATCTTCAGCTCTTCAGAGAGGATGCTTGCTGTGACGGAGTTCTCACTCACTCACTGTCAGCACTCTTTCACACAGATGTGAATAGGACAACAATCAGATCCTGAGAAACTGGCTCTCTATCCGGTGCTCAGCAGACGACAGGAATCAAACTGTGGAGAAACACAAAAGGTTGGTGAGGCACCGGTCATCCTGGATGTTATTTCATCCATCTCTTTGACTAATATAGAGTAAATCTTCTCACCATAGTGGTCCAGTTCCAGCTGCAGATTTTGAGTTAAAATATGTGGGAGAAATAGGGTGCAGAGAGAGAGTTGGATGGCAACGAGGCAACCAACCACAAGAAAAGAACCAATTATCAAACAGAATATGGACCTTAAGTGTATATGCTTGTAATTATTATAAAAAACAAAATGATAGATTGTCTTGAAAATATTGAATGTGTAATTTTGGTTACATGGTGACTCACGGAGTGCAACACAGAGATGTTTGAATGCCCTCAAGAACTAGAATGGTTCTGGAAAGAGCACAATCTCTTCCCATTGATCTGCTGGAAGTCAGAACCAGTGCATCTAAGGACACAGATTTTGGAGTGAAACACAATCTCTCCACACTCTTCAACTCCTCATCTTAAGCACACAATTGTCTTTTGAATGACCTTGTGGTCTGTTTTACTACACTCACCAATTTTACTACTTATTCTACTGATTGTTTTACAGGAAAAGGTTGCAAAGTTTCAATTTTTCCAATAGGTCCAACAGGATTTCACTTTGCCGGGTTTGACCTTCAGTCCGGCAGTTGTCAACTCAGCATTTGTCATCTCTTATCCCATATATTTTCACATCCAGAGGCAAGCGTCCAGTTTTTGGCTAATGATAAGTTGATTCTGACAAGTTGTCACATTTTATTGTAATCGTGAGCCGGTGCAAGATACAAGAGGAAACAAGAGTGCACCATGAGCCTTGCTTTACAATGACAACATTAGCATTTATATTAAAGTAAGTGTATAAAAAAACTCATCTCAACCATTGTGAGAGATTCTCTCTCTTTCTCGATTTCAGTCGACAGTGGAAATTCACTGAGGCTTGATTATAGCAGGAGAGAGTGTTGGCTCAGCTGTGTGCTTTAAGAACCCATGATGTCAGAGCCTTATTTTCCTTGGAGAGACTCTCATCAGCTGCATTGTTCCAGGAAACCACGGTCTGTTCTCTAGGCAATAAAAAGCTCCTGCCCAAAATGCGGTCCCACCGCCTTTGCGCCCGCATCGCTGCTGAATGCAGCATGCCGGCACTACTGGCACGACTCAAACCTCCGCAGCACAAACACACAGACATCCAACATCACGCATGGAGCATCAGTGCATCAGATTTCCCTGGAAATGGAACTGGAACCGTCTCTTCTCCGTTGTGACATTGTTAGTTTTCCTTTCTTTATATTTTCCATATTAAGATGAATGTCGGCGATGACAGGTAACATGTCAATACAGGTCGAGGAAATAATATTCTAAAACAAAGCTGCTACTCATGTCACAGAGTCCAAGGTTCCTGAAGCCTCTTTATGCTAAAGGCTGAAGGTGGTGAGACTGAAATGCAGCAACTAACAGGTGATGCAAGAAGGACAGATTAAAAAAAAACTGCTCCGCAGGTTACTCAAGTCTAAAATGTAAACTATCAAATCTGGATGCAATCATGTTTTGCTTACAAACAACATTAAACAAGCAGTGAAATAGTCAATAGTATAATAAAGTTCATCAGTATTGATTAAAGCTTTGCCTGACTTGTTATGGAAAACATAAAGATTTAAGATGCATGATACCCACCGAATCACATCTGGTCTTCATAAGATTGTTTGGCCTTTTTGCTAATGCACTTTGTTAGACAATTATGGTAATGATTTCTTAGAAATTCAGAGGAGGGAAAAAATAACAGTTACAAGATAAAGAGTTTCACCACGGTTCAGTTTGTTGAATCTTCTCAGCAATGAAAATGAGAGAGCCAAGAAGCTTTAAATCAGGTGAACTCGCATTGATTTGCAGCGTGTCTGCTGTTAATCGAGTACATTAATACAGCCTGTATCGGAAGAAAGATGGGAAATGGGAGGGTGAGATTATCAGAAAGAGAGGAACAGCGAGAAAGGTTACAACAACAGAGCATGGAGCTCACAAGTTCAGTTGTGCTTCTGCTGGAACGCTCTTGCCCCTGTGGACAAGTTCAGTTCTTCAGTAGAAGTCCTTTCCCTCCAACAATAATACTTACAAAATAAAGGCTGACTGCTCCAAGTAAAATCACTTCAGCTGAGTTCAATAGCTATTATTCATGACCTGGTTCACCATCCTTTGTGCTGCAGCTCCTGTGATGTTAATAAGGTAAGCCTTCTGAGCTCAGACGAAGCAAGTAGCTGTGTCAACACAAAGGTCTTTTGGTTTTCGCATGCCTCCACCTTTTAATGTCAACTGAGGATTGTCACTTTGATAGAGCTTGATCACAAAGCAATGGCAGATTGATGTTTTTGGAAATGTACAGCTTTTATTTGCTCACTTGTATGAATAAAACTCTCATGCCCTTAAACCATTCTGGTAAAATATGTGAAACAAAATCTAAGATCAAAATTGCTCCAACCATGAACTCATCCATCCATCCATCCATCCATCCATCCATCCATCCATCCATCCATCCATCCATCCATCCATCCATCCATCCATCCATCCATCCCTCCATCCATCCATCCATCCATCCATCCATCCATCCATCCATCCATCCATCCATCCATCCATCCATCCATCCATCCATCCATGCCAATAGAGGAGGACCCAAATAAGTTAGTGGATGAAATGTAAATGATTGTTAGGGATCTTTAGCGATGCTGGTACACACATTTTCACAATCAGAGATGTTCTATCATCATCGTCTCATCAGCAGCTCACGCTGAGAGGTTTTCAGACACATCACTGACCTTTCTGAATGGGATTTTTCCCAGTCATGTGTGTCTACTGTCACCATTCAAACAGAATGACTCAGTCTGACAACCCAGAGATTATTTTTATGCAACACAGCCAGTATTTGTCCTGTAACCTGCTGGGTTCATTTCAACAAGTGGATGTTGAGGGAAAAAACATCCACTATTGATTCCTGTCCTTTGACATTATGAGCCTTCTTGAGCTGTAATGTAGAAATTACACCTCTCCATGTCTCACCTTTTGAGGTTATCACTTGTCTAAACGAATCGAAGTGGCAGTCTTTTTCTTCACATGGACTACACATTTGCTGCGACCTTTAAACTTCTCCTTGCCATCGTCCTCTAAGAGGAAATTACAGCTGCAGGAGACAAGACTCTTCTTTGACTTCGCTCATTTTATATTACTGGCAAAATGACATCACACTGGATATAAAAGACAACTGACAGCCCTGTCACCTGTTAAGAAAGAGAGATAGAGATCAGTCAGACTGCAAAAGTACATACAGTTGATGCCATGATCTCTGTTCATTCTGTCCTGTTTGCTCTTGTGCTGTTTTCTGAGATGAACAGTCACTTTGCTGCTGCCGTGCCTGCAACTGCAATTGAAGATGATATAGCAGATAAAGATGGCCTGGGTTTGATACTGAGGGATGACCCCATGACTGAGCTTGCTGTGGTTCCCCCCATGTATAGACGAAACCATGCGCTCGACAACAGCTTAAGGGATGAAGATGGAAGTCGTAAAGTCATCACTGTCTCAGTAAGTGGTAGAAAAATTAAAAGCTCTTTCTTTTTAGTAAGTGAAGCACTTTTAGTGCTTTCTTTTGGATTAACATCAATAATTTATAGATACCAAAATGTTAGTGATTATTTACGATCTGTAAGAAAGTTGGTTTATTTAGTCAAACCTTGCTGTATCTGCTTGATAAAGTTTTTTCAATAAGCCAATGTGACAAATTGAAAGTACCATCTGAATAGAAAATAATGGGAATTATTTGTTGGTGGTTGCTGCCCTGAGCATGATGTAAAAAAAATCAACAGCACAATGTCAGAAACAAATGTCCTAATCTACAGATTTGACTGTGAACAGTTTTCATTGGTCCCTTCTTCAGATAGAAGGTAGTTCCAATGAAAATAGCTCACCATGAAGCCTCTGAATTAAACATAATGGGGAGATTGTTTCTGGAAGGACATTCTGTAGCTTAAGTTTTGAATCTAATTTTTCAATACTTTGAACGTAATGATAAATGTGTGATATGCGTAAAAGAAAGGGTGAGAAATTCTCAAGGGCGGGAATCATGAGCTGGACAACACCAGAGTTTTATTATTTATTCAAGAACACCGTTATGGGAAGAAACCATTTCCCAGCGTGTCAACGCACGACAATACAATCAATCACAGCTAACAACATTACAGCCAATGGGAGGCTTCATATGTGGAACAACAATCATCAAAAGATGATTACCACACAATAGAAACAAACTAATGAAAAATATTTTCATTCACTCCTAAAGTGATGAGTGTGCAGATAATGAGTCAATGAAAATGTTGGTTCCTGTGTAAGTGGGTTTATGTTTTGCTCTGGGGTGTTCACACCCCAGAGCTTGTTGATCGAGGATCAACAAGCTGAGTTTAAATCAAAGTGAAGTTTATGTATGTTTGTTTAGCACTGTTAAAAAAAAACAGTTTTGTAACTGGTACATTTTTATCAATGTGGCTTTCAGAGGGGGGAAGTCTGTGGAAACGTCACTGCAGCTGAAATCTCAATTATTAATTAATTTTTAAAGTAATAATAATCAATCCTGCAAAGGTTAACAAAGTTTGTTTATAAGAAAACCAATAGCTGCACATTGTGGGTTTTATGTGACTATCCAACATGCTTAATTCTGGGGGATGAAGTTGCTCTCGAATTTGTTGTGAGCATCTATTCTCTTATGTGGGTGAAAAACTATTTTTGGTGTCTCGTTAACAAATGAGTAAACCAGCTCCCGGCCATTTGGATTATTCTTATTCATTCTATCCCAAACTGATAAAATCTGACTAGCTTGTTTGCAGTTGTTTAATCTGCCAAAGACATCCATGCTTCATTACCCTTTGCTGAATAAGATTAGCGCCATTTAACAACAACGAACCACAGTCAAACAACAAAGTCCACATTATCTCCATCCAGTGTCTGAACATTTGACCCCTTTCAATTTGAGTCAGTATTTTACACACAACTATGAAATCTTTAACAGCAGCACTGGAAAACCGGGAAATACTATTAGCTGAAAAGGTCAAATGATCACAAGCCTATAAAGATTTATTGCAGTCACAGTGGGAAGAATGATGATATATCTGTGCTCCCTCATACGTTTAGCTGTATTTTGGAAAGGGTTTATCTGGCGGTTGCGTCTCCTGTGTGTCATGAACATGGTGGTTATCTGTGCAGTAATAGGGAACAGGCAGCCATGATGGAGAGAACAAAGCCATCTGGTTAAACCAGGGCAGTGGAAGGAAACGGGCCGCTGCGATGTAGTAAAATCTGGGAAGCACATTTCTTCCATTTGGGGTTCCTGTGGCTTGGATCAGCTGGTGAAAACAGATCCAACACCTGTGCTGCAAGTGAAAAGATCATCTCTGAAAAAGTTTCCTGCAACTTGACGATCCACAGCTCAGGTCCTGTAGCAAGCAGTGTAGTGTGTGTGGTCTCACGGTATCGCATGTGATCGCTGATCAATACTGTGTTTCAGGACATGGGGCTGAAAGGTATTCATGGGCCGAACTCAGCCTTCACCCGCATCCTTCCACGGCTCCCAGGCCAAGGCTTGAGCAACATTCCTGCTGAGCATAGTTTTAAGATTGATCGCAGAGACACCGACATCGACAGTAAGTATCTGCTAACTCATAAAATGTTTCCAGTTTTAATTTTCTAAAGAATGTATCAGTTTACCTCACCAATAAAGTTGATTCATATATAATAAAGGATTATCTCTTCTCTTGCTTCTTGCTAACTCTTAACTTCCTTTCCTCTCTTCCACTCTCTTGCTCTAGTGCTGCGGTGTATGGTGGGAAGAGTGTTCCGACCTTGCTGGAAAGTTCAAGACTGATTGCAGAAAACTTTGAATGCTGTGTAAAATAAAATCAGAATGCCATGATTTGCAAATTCTTTTCAACTTATTTTCAACTGAATATTCTTCTCCTTTCGGCTTTACCCTTCAGGGGTCACCACAGTGAATCAATTGCCTCCATCTAGCCCTGTCTTCTGCATCCTCTTCTCTCACACCAACTACCTTCATGTCCTCTTTCACTACATCCATAAAACTCCTCTTTGGTCTTCCTCTAGGCCTCCTGCCTGGCAGTTCAAAACATTTTCAGAATGATAAAATTCAAGTTCTCAGACCGTAATTCTTGCCCATTCCTGTTTGATATTCAACTTTGGATGCTTAACAGTAGACAATGTGCCACACATGTTCAATAGGACATCTGTTGGACTATAGCCTCACCAGTCTAGTACCCAAACTCTGTTACTCCAAAGCCACAGTGTTGTAACACTTGCAGAATGTGGCTTGGCCTTGTCTTGCTGGAATTAAGAAAGGACATCCCTCAAGAAAGACCTAACAGTTTGGTTACAGTATATGTTGCTCCACAACCTGCATGTATGCACAGGTACTAATGGTGCATTCATAAATGTGCAAAATATACCCATGCCACAGGCACTGACATGCCCTCTTAACATCAGAGGCTGGCTTTGGAGCTGGGGTCCATGTCAGAAGAGCCCACTTTTCCACTTGTGTTTGTCCAACTCAGATGAGCTGTTGCCCGGAGCAGTCACCATCTCTGGATGCTTTTGAAACCGTATATGGCTTTCACATTACATGGTACAATCATTTGTGGATCCAGCCAAAAATGGTTTCTCGAAGTGTTCCAAAACCCACTTTGTAGGCTAATATCCCTTATGTAATCACATTGGTTTTCAGTGCAGTGCTGCATGAGGATTAGGACCATGCTATACTAGTAGGAATTATGTTTTTTTTAGTTGTATTATGGATTGTACATGTTGAGATACCCTGAGATGCAAACATGACTGACAAATTATCATTCTGTTCATGTTTTACACAGCTTCAAAAGTTCTTTTTTTTTGTAATTGAGATTGTAGAAATGCGTCCCATGTTGCTGTGCTCCCCTTCATGTGTTGTAAAAATAATGATATAATGTTTCATTGTAATGCATTTACTAGTAGAAAAAGAGTGTAGACAATATATATAAAAATTAAACTTTATTGCTAAGGAAAGGTCTCAATATATGTACAGAGCTGGTTTCATGGTGGATTTTCACAGCTTATATATAGCAATACCATACAACTAGTCATTCAGTGCATTAGGTAAGATGAAATCAAATGCTGGGACCTGATTCAGGCTTCCAATGATCTGCTGTGAGATTTATCTGTTAATCACACAAATATACATGGGGCAAAAGTCAAATGAGTGCAGACAATCTAGACTCTGAAGAAGCTGGTCAGCTTTCCCTGTCCAGCTATCAGCTTCTTACTCGAGGCCTTGCTGACTGTCTTGCTAGGGACATTAGGCTGTTTCTTCTTTGGAGGCTCATTCTCTGATTCTCCCAATTTGTCAGAATCCACTTGTTTCCTCTTGTTGTTCTTTTGATTCTGACTGCTAGTTTTCTTTCTGTTGCCTGAACCTGCAGTTCTGTTTTGGGCATTTCCACTTCTTTGCTTAAGAGCAGCTCCCTGCTGCTTATTGGTCTGCTCCTCATTCGCACATTCAAGGGCAGGCTTTGCTGCAAAGATTGAAACAAGGCAAAAGAAAGTGTGACAAGCTGGTAGAAAAAAAAAAGGAAATGTTATGACAAAATTGCTGATGCTAGTTGAATCAGACGATGTGTTTATTCTATGAAGCTTAAATTTAACATTTGTCATGTAGCCTGATGGAGCTGAACCCAACGCCCACAAAACAAAAAACAGAAGGAGAAATGGGAAGAAAAAAGTCTGTGAAAGTTTGTTTTCTCACAACAGACGTGGGTGTTAGCAGCTTTTATCGAATTGGGATTCATTCAATCTTTGATGGTAAGCACCAAAGTTACGATAAAGGGGTCAAGGCTCAATCTGAGAAGACGAACCTGGTCCTCCATCCAGCTGTGTTACATCAGAGGAAACAGAAATGTGTCCCAACAGAAAGGGACTACTGCAACACTAATGTTGTAATGAATTCATGCATTGCAGCATAATATAAGTACCTGTAGGACCTTTGATATTAAGTTTGAACCATTACCTGTGCTAGTCTCCTCTACATCCAAGTTGAACACCTCATCCACAGAAAGAATGCTTTTGGGTTTGGGTGCTGGGTGGACACAAGTAGGGATCTGGCTGGTGCTGGGGAATTCCAGTACACGGTTGAGGGGCAGTTCTTCATCTTTGTATGTGCACGCAAACTGGGATCGAATGACTCTGTCTTTGGCCTGGAAAAACAGAAAATTAGTCCAGTTGATATGGGGATGATCAGTGTCGATTGTTCAGGGAAGGTGGCCTAGGTTCCTGGCTTTGAAATTTACTTTCTGTCTTGAATTGAGTGGTGTTTGGAACAAAAATTAACAATATTAAATTCTCAAATTTCAACAAGTGCTTTCCAACTCCTGCACATTTTCAACCATTCAGCAAGGGAGAAGAAGTGCCAAATGTCCAAAGCCATGCTAGAATCTCTTAAGGCTTAACTTATGAAGAGCAATGCTTTGAGCTTTAAAACTAATCCTAGCAGGCCAATGTGCTCACAATCAAACCAATATGATGTTGTTAAACAGGCACATACTGTATATTCCCATCACGATTTAATGTGTTGGCATATCAGTGTGATGTAACAACTAGAAGGGCATTCATTGTAGAATGCAAATGTCTGCAAAGGACAGACATTTCCTTTTCATGAAACAAAGCTCTAATCCAAATTATAGTTATCAGCCTAACCTAATCAAACTATCTGCATCATAACTGACTGCACCAGCTTTTAAACAAAAGACCATGAATCTGCTCCTCCTCGAAGTTTCACAAAAATCTGACGAGCAGTTAATACATAATTAATGAAAGTTTCAACAATTAAAAAAAATCTGCTGGTTGACTAATTGATCTAAACAAAATTACTTTTCAACTTTTTGATAACCAGTTAGTCTCTAAAATACTTTTACAAGCATACATTTTGAACATTTTTTTCATAAATTATGTCATATACAGTATTAAATTGTATGATATAAAGGTCATATAAGGACGGCTGTCTTTGTGAATTTATAAATGTAAATGAATTTTCTGTTGGTTTTGGAATGTTAATTGGACAGCAGTTTATTGCCTCTGAAAGCACTTTAAGGAAATAATATTTACCATACTTTAATTGATTAACATTCAAAATGACTAACAGGATGGTGAAATAATCAAAACAGTCATGGATTGCAACCCTACTTGTTGATCAGTTTTGGTGACTCAGAGTTGGTGGCCATGATTCCTGGCTTTAAAAATATTTTTAAATTTCTGAGGTTTTAAGAAACTCAAAATTCAAACAGAAATGAGCTAACCATTAAAACGGCTTTAAATCATTCTCCCCCAATGTAATTAGCTGATGGAAGTGTATATTTTGACTGTGACTTTTACACTGAATACAGGTCACCTGATGATTGCCTTACATCATTGATAAAAGTTGATTCAAACATTATCCTGACTTCACACCACATTAAACAGGGGAAACTGTTTTCTTGCCAATCACCATTACCTGTCTAATAAGTTGAGCAGCACCTCATTAAAAAGCAGTTTCGGACAGCCTAGTTAGTTACAAGAAAGTGAATAATAATAAAGACTAAAATCCTGGCCCTAGGGCACATATATCCACATTTATTCATTCAGTGTTTGATCTATTTCTTCTTGGGATTATCACGATCCAAGGATTTCACCATTTAGGCTGGTGGGCAACAAGAGGGAGGATAAATCTAAGGGAAAAATACAGCAAGCAGAGCTGTGTGGATCTTTAAAATACAAAGGGATTAAAGTATGTGTTTCAAAAGAAATGAGCACCTACAACAACTGCCAACTGAAGAATGAGAGACACAAACAATGGAACTAAAAACGTATGCTACCCTGTTTACATTCTAATAAAAAAAAATATATCTGAAGGACCCCAAAACAATGAGAGGCCATGGAAGAGTGAACATGGCCAAACTATGACTGACGGAGAGGATCTAATCCAATTACAGGAGGTGGGAGCTCATTGTGGCACTATGTGTTCAGACTGCCCTCATTCCTCTGAAGATGGCTGTCCTGAAATAACCTCTGCCCACTGCTCGGGACACCTGACCAAGACATTCCTCACAGGACATCCAAAAGCAGGTGCAAACAATTTCTTCAGCTTTATGTTTTCACATCTGTTCTCATGCCCAGGTGATAGAAATAGTAGTGAGTAACAGGTGCATCGTTGAAGTCTGAAATGACAAACATATTCTGTGATAGTATATCTGATTATTTTCTGTGATTGGATCATCTGTTGCACCAAGAAAAATTTGGAAATGATCCAAAAGCTGAAACTATATCTGTCTATCTTTGTATGCACCAGCTGATGTCAGTGCATGATGGAACCACTGGAGAAGTCTGGGATAAAATCATCCAGCACACAACAGGAAGCAATAACCTTTCAAGTTTCCCTTGCTAGTCGAATTACGCGACTGATATGGCATCTTCAAAGTGAAATTGATGCAGAAAGCTTCCGCTCACCGAGTTCAGGAAGTGGTGAGCTACCGAGGGACCATTACAGCGTACTCAAACAGGAAAGCAGCCAGATTGTGGAGAGCTAAATGACATCTGCTAGCGCAATCAAATAAAAGAGCCATTTCTCAGAATGTGTTGAGCATACATGTTCGAAAGGAGTTCACACAGTGGACGTTTAAAGATCAGTCTGACTTCCAGATCTAAACCTGATTGTGTCAATAACTTTTGGAGTGACTCAGCAACTGCTTTGTGCATGCAATAATGGAAAAGCTACTTTAAAGATTGCAATACTATTCACTATCACTTAAAAAAAATAATATGCAAAAAGAAGCAACAGCTCATTGTAAAGTAAAAGCACCAATTATGCTGTGGTGTGCTGTTCTAAATATTATATAATTAGATGATTATAATTGATGCTTTAGCGGGTCTTATCTGACAGTGGAAACAGATTTAAAAATCTACACTGCATATTTAATATTGCTGGACTAATTAAGATTAGTTTGGACCCGAAAGAGGAGAGTCTTCATTTCAGGTATTTTTGAAATCTCTCTCAAAAAAGTCGAGTCAATACCTATTGACATAATTTAAGGTAACCTCTCAATTCAATTAAAACACACACACGCACACACACACACACACACACACACACACACACACACACACACACACACGCGCACACACACAACCACACAAACACACACACACACACACACACACACACACACACAGGATGTCTAAAAGTGGTAACCTTTCAAAACAATTGTGAACTTCCAACGTCCATATGTTTCACAAGTGAAAATCAACTCGTCTGCACTCTCTGGTGGAGTGTTTATGCAATTATGACAATATTATATTTCTGTTTTGCAGTTTCTTGCTACTTATTAACTTGTTCGATAATCTCTTGATCACAGGACGAACCCAAGAGTTTTTGTACCAGATTGCTAGGTCTGAACTTAATGGCTTCTAAACTCATTATGAGATGAGGTATTAGGCAGAGGAGGTGAACAATGTGTCATGATAAGGAAATACTTGAAGACATGTGCCTTAAAATGCCATTTAAGTAGAATACTCAAGTACCGGTAAATATATTATGTTACTTTCCATCTGTGAGTGTATGTTATGACAACTGCAAGTGCTATATCTGGAATCTGATGAAATGAGACTCTATGTGCGATGCAGATTAAATAGCAACAACAAACATACAGTACATAAACAGCACAGTCTATATCCCTGAAAGCTGTATCATCATAATTTGACACATTTTCTCAAACTGACCCCAGAAAACATTAAGTTAAAAACACAGAACAGCTGAGCTCACAGCCAGGAAGGAAGGAAGGAGATATCAATATCGGATATACTGTGCTGTGTTATGCACTGTAAGCAAATGGGCCTGAGCCCTGACTATAGGATTGCTTATCGGTATTGGTTAAGGTTTGAATCCCCGATGAATACATGTTTTTTTATATGCCATGGGTTTAAACAGCACCATCAAACCAAGACTAACAGCTAAAACACAGCTGTGCAAACGGGATGGTGGAAGTCAGTTAAGGTGTGCGCGTCAGCTAAGAAAACAAATAATATAATACCGGGGAAAAATTACAGGATGTAAAGACATTATTTTCACTGTTTGTACATCTGATTCAATTTGAAGTAACTGAGGGTTTGGATTAAGGGCTCTTGGACAAAGGGGCCCATGTTACCTTGGGTTTGAGCAGATCTAAGCGGCTCTGTACTCTGCTCCTTAGAGGTTCTGGAGAACATCCAGTGGACACTTCAGGAGATCTGAGGGGTGGGAGGCAAAAGCGAGGGGTTTATAAATTAGAAAAGCAAGGAGGTTATATGGTCACACTAACCAAGAAACGCACTCGCCACCTCTTCAAACAGTCTGCTTCACACATGTATTAGATGTTTGAGTAGAGTCAGACTGAGCTGATGCTGAGCATTTACAACAAACTGGCTATCAGCCATTCAGTATCATCCACCTCAGATGTAATGTCCCACCCCAGACCACAGTCGGTGGCTGTTGTTTTTATACTATTATTTTTATTTCAGATGTTAGACCAGAGTAATTGTTCCAGTGTGGTGTGGGTGGATTTTGTTCCATATGGTTTCAGCAGAGTGTTGTAGAATCTCATGTTGGTCTCACTGCTGTTTCAGGGGCTTTCCCAAACCTGTAGTAGTGGTCAAATCTAATTCAAAGCTCTGTCAGATGACCACATTTTATCTTTTGATTCACTTGGGTTTGACTCTTGAAGGATGTATTGAAGCAATTAATTTCATTTAAGATCTTTCAGGATTGACTGTTTATAGATTGTGTGCTGGTGAAGTGAACTATTGAGTGATACTATTCAGGCTTTGCAAGCATCTCTAAATCCACTGTGAACTTCAGACAGAAGGGTCAGCAGTTTTCAAAAGTTGGACACCAGAAATTTTAATGTATTATCCACAACTATGCAAAGTTACCACACTGACATTTAAATGTCTGTTTGCAATTTGGATGAGTCATTATTGGTTAATTTGTTGGATATTTTTTGGAGTAATATATTTCTACACAATAATGTGAGGAAATAGTAAAGAAAATATTAGCCTAAAGGTCCACAGCAATGCTAGCATTTAAGCATGCTCACAACATGATTTAATGGTATTGTATATTATCTAGTTTTGCATAACAGCATGCTAATATTTCTTGATTAGAACTAAAAAGGAATGAGTGCAATTCAAATTTGACTTTGGACCTTGGCAGGAGTACATGAACCAGTGGGACCCCACTAGTACTGTACTGTTTTTGCAATTTTTGCCAACCTGAACAAAGTGAGAATGCAGGTTCCCTCGCCTCCACTGATGACGGGCTGGTCCTCAGACAGCAGATCTGCCTTGTTCTGACAAAGCGGAGTCAAAGCTTCTTCGTCCAGAAGAGCCATCAGCACTTTCACAGTGTCCCGACCTCCATATGCAGTTGCATGATTAATTGCATGCACCTTTGGCTGGACAGCAACGGCAACAAAAACCGGAATCAGTGCAGTTACTTTATATCTGATGAAAATTTTTTTTCAATGAATGTACAGACTTTATGAAACACACAGATTAAAATTGTAGCTGTCAGATCTGAGTTTATACATTACCCTGGCTGGGCTTATCCCTGTCCCACTTTCAATAGCAGTCAGTTTGTGGATCTGGTGTAGCTGGCAGATACGCTCCTTCAGCTCCTTTGCCGTTTCTTCAGCTGCAGTGTACACGGCATCACCGCTGCTGCGTCCCTTCACTAGTGCTGCCCTGATGGTAGCCACCAGCCTGGCTCCACACACACTGAGAATCAAACACAGTGACAGTTGCAATGAGACGGCGTCATCATCCAGAAGACAGAGAGAGAGAGAGAGAGAAAAAAGCAATACAATGCTCAGAAAGGTAAACCTCTCTTCTGCAGAACACAGACACATGCAAGTTTTCATTTGGATGAAATTAATAGTGTTTAAAAATTTAGCCAATATTTGCCAACATGAATAACTTGCCTTAAACTTAAAACCCCCAAAATCAAGAGTCGTACGTCTGAATGTCTTCAAAAGATGTACTGCAGCTTCACTTTCAATTAATTGGACACTGATATTAAGGGCTCATTGTAATTGTTTTGGTGTCAAAGTCTGCTTGAGTTTTACTTCCCCTAAATGCAGCCTTGCCAATGTTAACAGTTATGAAGGAGGAAACATAATCCAAATCCCCATCAGTCCTCCTGGATACCGTCGCCGGTCTCTCTGACTGACTGTCATTAGAAACACTTTATAGTTGTGTCCAGGCTTGCACATCATCTCTCTGGCAAGTCTAAAAGTTATAGCAACATATCTTTTCTGTAGGTTTCTTACAGTCAAGTGCACTCAAGCAAGATTGCAGCAAGATGGGAAGGTGGTGGTCCAGCTCTGATGTGGGCGAACAGTAACAGAATCATTTGGGAAAACAGACGTTCAGTGAGCAAGGGGCCCTGAACTCTCCATAGTTGGTGTTTGTATGAGGAAATACAGTACTCCACTGAGAGTGTAAAGGCACTGCCTGTTGAAAGACATGTTGGCTGAGTACACCAGCCGCTCATCAGACATACAGTGCTCTCATCAATCTGCATTAACTGAAAACCCTCAAAAGAGCAGCAAGAGTGGACTTCACTGCTACCCAAACATCAGGATGTGTTGATATGGCTAAGCTGAGTGAAGCAGATGTCGCAACAAGTCCTGCTACACCTCAAATCTCCACTCTCACATGATTGACCGGTGAAATCATTCCTGATAATCACTTTTCTTGTGGTGCCAAATGCTCTGACATGCAATATAATCTGTAATGGTACAGGGAATGACCTGTGGAGCATGAGGTTTGATGATAATTCATCAAAGTAAGGGAATCATTTATTTATAACACAGAAACACTTTGATGTAGAGAAGATGAACAGGCTTTAGCAATCCAAATGTTATCGCAAGAAGCTTGGATGTGAGTAGTTACAGGCACTTGAAAGAAATAATAATGAGCTTCAACAAGACAGGTGGATTTTAACGACTGCAGGTGTCTGCCAGGTTGGAATAATGGCTGCCAGTATTTCTACAGGCAGTAGTGCCCCCTCAACCCCCACACACCCCCATTCACAGAGTGGTACCCAGCTCGGCTGTCTGAATTCAAGACAATTTATGAGAATTTGCCATGTTAGAGAGGAAACAAAATATATCTTGTACTTTAAATTGCAGGAAGATACAAAGTGGTTCAAAGAAAATCCCATAAATCACCAGTTTTAGCATGTTTGACCTCAGTGTTTGCCAGATACTGAAGCATGCTCAACTTTTCTTGGAATGCCTGCATTCACATAATCTGCTCAGGATCATTTCTCTGGCATCTGAACATGTTTATATGAGGATGAGACTACAGTGAAGAAAATACGGCATTTTGTCGTGACGCATTATTTGAAATGGAAATTTACTAGCTTTAGCATATATGGGATTAGCTCTGACAAATAAAAGGATGGAAACATATTGATGGAAACTAAGGGACAAAAATCTTCCATCCGTTCAGATTTCACAAGTTTTGCATGTTTTTACTTGTGTTAATGGGTTTGTTGTTTTGTCAGTGTGGTTATGCCAAAACCTCCAAACACATTTCCATGACTCTTGGTGGAAGGGTGGTACTGTATACGGACCAGGAGGAAACGTTTTTTGTCATGAATCTGAATAAAAAATGTTTCTTACTTGTTGCAAAATAAATCATTTAACAACATTCCTAATTTCTCAAAAATTACTGACCAATTTCCTCGATGTAGCTCATGTTCTCATCTAAAACCACACCAGGGAGCAAAATGTTAAACTATTTCTTCTAGTGTTTGTTGGTGTCATCTTGCAACTGCTGGACAAATCACAGACACAGAGATTTATCATTGAAGAGCTGAGTGGAAAACCATAATACTTAGGACATCTAACACAACTTTCAGAATAGGGCATTAGTCCACTAGAACCAATCAGTACTGATGAGTTCCTAGAAGTCTCTGCGTCCTGGCAATCTAGAGATGTCTAATCTGGTCTGGATTTCAGATGATTTCATCGTGACGGCTTTCAAGGCATTGCAGGGATGAATGCTACGAACAAACAGATTTGAAGACTGTCCAGAATTGTTTCATCAGATTCTCTCATGACATCTCTCCTCCAACAGCAGTGATTACAATCATGTGGGATTCATTTAAAAGCCCTCAATGTCAGTTAGTCACAATAATGCATTTCCTGACTAATGATTAAATCCTATAGTATTTTAGCAACAATATCTTGTTTCTATGATACAACAGAAAGGAAATATGTCAGCATCTTGGGAAAAACAAGCTCTCCCTATACTTCTGGAGATGTATAAGGAGAGCTTGCTGCATCTGCCTAGCTGCATCTTTCTCCAGAAGGATGCAGCTAGGCAGAATTCACACAAGTACATTATCATTAATGCAATAAGTGAATTCCTTTTTCACCTTTAATACTTTCAACCTTTATGATTTTACAGTTTTTGAAACTTTCAAAAGTGATTTGTAGAACCATAGCTTTCTCATGCTTCTGGTCTTTAAACTAAACTAATTCAACCAACTTTTCTTACACATTTCTTAAATCTTTTTCCCAATTCATATTGAGTAAAAGCCTATTCTACAAAATTCACAGCAAATATTCATTGTGATTCACTTAATCTCCCCTTGCACGGCAGCTCTGCAAGGTTTTTGCGGAAAGTAAAATGTCTTTAAGCGAAAGAAGTAATTTTTAAGTTGTGGCTCTGCGGTGCACTGGCGTCGTGCCCGGAGTGTCCCCGGCCTCATGCCCTATGCCAGCTGGGATAGGCTCCAGCTCCCCGTGACCCGCTACAGCAGATGAAGCAGTAGAAAATGAATGGATGAAATACAGACATCAATTGCATTCTGTACCTTGGGTCAGGAATCTCCCCCAGAATTTCCTCCAGGTTGTCCATAAACTGGACAAAGTCAGACAGGCCTTTGATATGTTTCCTCAGTGGGTCAGACTCTGCTGGAGCATAGCCCTTCCCTCCCAATTGGATGGCCCTCACAAAAGAAGTAACAGCCTGAATATGCAGAGAAGAGAACCAAATACTTCAGAGGATCACTCCAGTTTATATGTCATAGTATTCTATTGATGTAAATAAAATGCAATTATATCATAGAAGAGTCTAAGACCACGGAAAGTGTGGCTCTCTTACCAAGAAGAAAGAAGTCTTGCTGTTTTGCGCAGCATGCTTTACGTCTGTAAATGCCTGACATCCAAGTGAGCGACTGGGGACATCAAGAGTTAGCGCCAGGGCCATGTCATTCTTGGAGTTCACAAGCAAATTCAGGTAGGAGCAGAAAACCCTTCTAACTGCCATTTTCACCTAGATAGAAATTAAATAAGTTCATCAAAATCTGTTAGTTTTTTGCAATACCTTGTAGACAAACAAACTTTGACCATCATTTGAACTGCTCCAACTTTTGTTGATGTAGTTGATATACATATTCACAAAGAGATAGAGATGGACACCTTATCTTAGCTTAAAAGGTACAGTAGCATTTCTGTAGAGAAAAAAAAACCCTAAAACTAGAAGCTTGGTTTAAAGTCCACAAATTACATCATTCTTGCTGGTAATGCAGCACCAAGCCTCCAGTAAAAATTCATAAATTCAAAAGTGACAGACAGGAGTGGAGGAAAGAGACTGTTACAGGAGCTCTTGTCTAGCATCACATTGTGTTGTGTTTTAAACATCTACTATGCAATTGAAGTCGCAGCATGCTCTTAAGTTGTTATGATATAGAGGTCCTGTCAATAACAGCAGGATGGACTCCAGACAGAATATTAAACTGAATAGTGGGAGAGGAAATTAATGGATTATTGCCAATAGGAGGATAAGTATTTTCCAGAGAAAAACCTTATATGAGGTAGAGGGTAAAGTGGTAGTAAGTATTTCTTATGGTGGATTATGGTTTAAGTTACACCCTTTATTTATGCATAAAAATTGTGGTTGGCCTACCTGTGAACTGCAGGACTTGCTTGTGCTAGATGGTGTTGATGGGACTGAGGAGTCTGGGAACTGTGAGACCTCAGGGTCACCTGATAAGAACTCAAACAGTTGGTTCTTGGCAAAAGAATAAAACAAGTAATTAGAATCAATTGATATTCAACCCAGTAGCTGATGTGATCATCCACCATCAACATCAATCTGATTTCAATCAGCTTCTTGCTCACCGGGCTAACAGGCTCCTCTGGATCTGAGTCCTCTAGTCTCAGCTGTTTGTACATGGACAGGATATCAACCAAGTCCACGGTGTTGGAACGTTTCAGGAAGGATTTGTATGCCTCAAGGATGAGATCATAGTTCTCCATGCGTGCAAAACTGTGGGGCAGCAGGTGAAGTTTGTCTAACAGTAACTGTTTCCAGGCCATCAGAACATCACTCAGAGCCACTTTGAACTCTCTGCCGTGCTGTCACAGGAAGAGAAAAAACAGTGAAAATAGCAGTGATAATTACCGACAGCCTGGAACCTATCAGTTCAAAAGCATAAATACCTTCTCCAACAGTTTAAAAATGGGCCACGAGTGAGCTCAGTTGGAAATCTGAGGTAACTTCATCAAGTAGAATTGGTAATGATATTTCATATTAGTCCTCTTTTAGCCCGGTTTATTGAATATCTTTATTTCCTGCTTTTACAGCTTTATTGTGAAAAGAAAAACTAACTGCAATGTACTTTCAGGCATATACATTATTAGTACTATACAGAAATGATAAAGGGGCCAATAAATCAATTACATTGTGGGAAAAAAAAAAAGCTCTAAAAAAACAAAAACCTTTACCTGCTTATTAACCTCTGCCATTGCCAGCTGCAGCACCATTAGCATGTCGTCAGCACCATGGATGGTGGTCCTCTCAGAGTGTAAAAGCCTGTGGCATTCCCTCCTGAAGAATTTAACCATCACCTTTAGACGGTCGCTCAAGGCCTCCATTTTCCCTGAATATAACAGAATAGCATGAATAATTCAAATTTCTCTTTCACATAATCACAAATATGTGCAAGACTTCAGACAAACCGACGTTTTGTTTTTTTAGAATGAACTGAACTAGTACACTAACATTTAGCTGAAGTTTAGGACCTAAGAAGAAAAGGGTAGCAGAAAAAAGAAAAAGTGACAAACAGGGTAGTATAAATATAATTACTGAAGAATATAAAACTGCCTGTTGTTTTGGTTTGGTACTACAGCTGTCAGGCCCTGATTTATCGCAAACAAACAAAATTAACAAAACCCACTAACTTTTAAGAACTAAATATAGCCACTGGATATTAAACTTATTCTTTAAAACAAAAAAATAATAATAATTTCCTTAAAAACTGTAGAGAACTTATTTTCTTTTTCATTACAGGGAAAGGTCCGTTTGCCTCAATGGTACAATGACATCGAGAAAGCGTATGCCAGAGTGTATTTCTATCGGCTACCAAAAGACGAAAACATAACTGATCGTATCTCATGTTTATTGCTACATTATATTCATATATATGCATATAACAACCAATTAACTGGGCAAACCTCTAATGTTGACGCAGTCTTGAAGAGCACTTCCACAATGAAGAGCAATAACTTTGAAATTTTAAATTGACAATGACGTTTTTCCTTCTCAACCAATCATCATGTAGAAAATGTCATCGGGATGGTAAAGCCATATAAAATTACGTATCTCGTCCAAATATGTTTAACTATGGCAGCAGATAACCACAGCTATTATTAATATTTTATTACACTTCTTTAATTACTAATATTCTGAATGTATCTTTCACGGCATTGGGTGTATTAATTTACATGTAATGAAATCCCCCTCGTCATTTGCGCCGAATGGTACATTCCAAGTCGAACCCGGAACAACTCTGAAAACATCTCAAAGGCGCGCAACATTTAATTCAGAGACGTTCTTGCGAATAAATTGGTCAACAGTCAATTCTATATTGTGACAAGGATTGTTCTTCTGTCTAGGAGGTAATAATTCGGTTGGCAGCCGAAGCTTTAAAGTGACAAAACAATCGATACAGAAATTTGTTGTGTCATTCTTTGCTAGTCGTGCATGTGAAGCAAGTAGAAGGCATGTTTTAGTTTTTTGCTTGTTGACATATAGCTATAATGTTAGCGAACATGAACAGGAGAGCTGTAAATGTAAATCCGTATAAGATAACGTGCACGCTGTATCTACATACGTTTGTTCCAAAATATCCCACATAAAGTGTCTAATCCCATAACAATGTATGTACTAAAACGTTGTCCAAATTATGCCTATCAATTGAACGGACTGCTAAAACTTTAGTTTTTACTACCTTATTAAACAAATTTTCTAAATATGTATTTATGTGCATATTGAGTACATTGAAGTAATACAACGTACACAGTTAATTCAATTTAATTATGAATTACTCGTAATAGGATACAAGGGCAAGAGCTCAAATCAAAGCCAGTTATCATTTTTGTATGAACTGATTAATTTAGCAGATGTTCTTTTGGTGGCTAACACTTTCTTGATGACAAAGACAAACTTCAGTGACCTTTTTTTTAATTTTGATGTTTTACAGTTCTGATCTTCTACCCAGATGCACATCATGCATGAGGATTCGAGTCGCAGTCCCACTTACACGGTGGCTTGTGAGGACTATGTTCATGTTGTTGAATTCAGCCCGTTCAGCTCCGGTACCACTGCCTCCCTCTTGGCCTACGGTGGAAACCAGTATGTGGTCGTGGGCACCTGTCTTTTCCAGGTTTGAGATGGAATGTCACATTCTGAATCCACTTCAGTGGAATCTTTTCTGAACATGTTTGTTCCCACAGGAGGAGGATATGGAGGTTGAAGGAGTTGAATTAAATGTTCTGCGTGTTTTCCATCATGAGCTGCGTGTTGTCACTCTTGCCTGGAGCCCCGAGTCTCGAATGGATAGGGTCCCCATGATCAGGTACTTATTTTCAGCGCCTTTTTGGTCTTGTGATAGTTTGTCTCTGACAAGTTGCATGTTGTATAATAGAAAGACAGTTTCTTTTTCTATCTCTCTGTCTGTGTGTGTGTCCATTTTAAAGCACATTGTTGTCAAAATAAAAAAAGTCTTAAGCAAGTGTCCCTCCAGTTAGTTCAGATGCTGTTCTTTAGTGTCAATGCAGAATTACTGCTAGAATGGCTGACAAAAAAGGTTTACCTAAAGGAACTTTGATATTTGAATTAAAAATGTAATGCATACCGTAATTACCATTCTAACAATATTAATATATATTTCATATGTATATATATTCTGCCTATTAGATTATTTTCTGACAGTGAGCATAGCCCTGGAATGCACAGTTTTTAGCTACTATATTCCAATACTCAACACACCACCAATTCAAATCATTTTTTTCATGTTCTGCATAAAAGAACACAAGAGAACTTCTAAGAAACAAAAACAGAAATTCTATAACTGTGCAGTTTGAAGGATGATTTCACTGCTGAACAGCCTGAGGAAAAAGCTGCTCCGTAGTTTCGTGGTGTGGACGAGGACATAGCAATTTTTGGTCAATGACATTAGGATGAACAGGATGTAGCTGGTGTAGGTGTTGTCATTTCATATCCTTTGTTCTCTGAGCAGACACCTCACCGACATCACTGAAGAGCAGTAGCATGTTACTGATGATCATCTTCCGCAGAGCCAACCTGTCTCAGGACATGCATGAACTATGTCAGTTTGTGGTGGCGGCATGTTAACAAGAACTTGAAATAAGAATTTATCCATGAGAAATATGTCCTCTTCTGAGCTTCCTTTTTCAGTGTGGAGATGTGTAATATCCGTGACAGGTTCTTACCAGTAGGAGAAATGTTCATCTACTCGATCTTAGCTCCACTGATGTGTGGAGTCAGTTAATTTCCTTAGTTTTGTCGACTTTGAGCGGTAGATTTTTGTCTGTGCGCCTCCCTGAAAGAGTCCCTCTCAATGAAAAATCCCCTTGTTATGTGGATTCCGAACAATGAGGGTTTTGTTATCCACCAACTTCACAATAGAGTTCTCTCCTTATGTGGGATTGCTCTCATATGTGTATAGCATGAACAAGAAGGGGCTGAGCACATGGTCCTGAGGGGCTCCAGTGTTGAGATGAGAGTGGAGGAGGCTGACAGCCAATCAAACAGGCCTGGAGTTTGTTTGTGAATATGTTCAAAGTGTAGTGGCAGAGTGTCTGCTCATGGGAGATGTTGAAGTAAGCAGAACTCAACAAAAAATTGAAACAGTACTCTGACAAATGTTTTTAACCAGCACAACCTCAGTTTGTTCCCCAAACACATGCATCAGTTGGAGTTAAGCGTTAAGATCCTCAACGATTAAGCCCTTCATCTATTGTGTGAAATCTGATGACACACCAGCCCAGTTATATATTTAACGAATACATTTACTGGCATAATTGGTGTTTTGTTTTGAAGCAAAAAATGGTGTTTGTAATAATACGTGCTGCTGTACCACCTCTTGTTATGTAAGAGGTCACATGCTAATGTAAGAGGATCAGGAGACAAATGCCATGCCCTATTGGAAACCTGACATCTGTGTCTTTAAGCACATCACAATAATTTTCACAAACAGTCCATTTTGTGACCAGAATAAAAGGCTGTTGTAGGGAAACCACAGGAGCCACACTGTGTGAAAGTAGTCATGACCACCTCTTACTGTCACACTGCAGCTGCCAGGATGTGAGCCAAGTTATTTCAGGTGGCCTTGGACAGGAGGGAAGTAGCCTAACTGTGGATTGTTAGAAAGCAAGCGTTTCCTCCTAATTGGAGCGGTGGATGGGAAGGTTTCGGCGTTCCCTCCGGAGGTGTTTAAGCTTTGGGTAATTGAAAAGGAAAGGCAGCAATAATTCCTGGCCTTCTGTGGTTTACTCCACAGGGCCCTCAAGCCAGCCCTGTGACGTGCGCACATGTTATTGCGCTGATGACTACCCGCTCAGGTTCCATCCCTCCTTTCGATCTGCACGTAGCAGTGCCTTCCAGGAAAAGTGCAACGTTCTCACAGGCTTGTCTGAAGAGGGGGCCTGCAGAGAGTGAGAAAGATGAGTGGAGGAGAGGGGGCTTGGGCTGTGGCGCTGCCACCATCCACCGCAGCAGCTTGTAATGGCAAGCTCTGAAGATTGCTGAATCCTACAAAGACCAGATACCCCACATAATAATCGACTTTTACCACAGATTTTCAGTCTTTATAGTCAGAGAAAGGCACGTATGGAACAACTGAGTAAATACAGTGAACAACATGCTAATGTTAACAACCAGACCTTTGTGATACCCCGATTAGATAAAGGGAATATAGTATTTGACAAATGCACAAGAATCAACCCGTATCAATATCCATCAGCAAATTGAATGATTTGCTGATGCTACTTGTTAAGTTATAAAAAAGCTAGGATTGCTGTGGCAGGACTGATCACAAAAACAAATAATCTGCCCAATCTGACAAGAAGCAGCCTTATTTATATTGTGGTGAATGGTAGCAACTGATCAATCACAGTCGATCTCAGACAGGATTTGTTCAGCATACAATGGAAAAATTAAGCTAATAAGGACTAAAGTAGGACTGTTGTGGAAAAATTTTTTTCCATTTGCCAATGGAAGTATTTTGGTCTTAACAAAGATCTGGAGCAATGGCAGGGGCTTTTTAAAAAAAAAAAAAAAAAAAACAGGTAAGGGACAAAAACATGCAAATACTTCATCAAATAAATCATCTTGTTTTTTTAATTTCTAGAATTGATTTTATTTTTATTGATTTTATTGATTTTTTTACAATATTTTAAATGCCAGTTCGCACTGCCAGTTTGCACTAAAGTATTATTTTAGGAGTGCATTTGTAACATCGGAAGCAGCTGACTTTACTATTACAGTAAGTTTTTGCTAAGGTAACTGTTAGCTCTTACTAAAGGTGTTAACGCGGCAGCAATATTTTTTCTTTTTCCTGGGAATAAACCTGCATCCCAATACAGTAGTTGGCTATTCTTTCATAGATAGTAATTTGAGTATAAAAATAGTGCAATAAAAACATTAAATCATGCAATGGGAGCCTTTTTATGTGCCAGGTTTCAGAACTCGAATGATGCAAATGAAGACGTTTCACACAAAATAAGCCCTCTACCGACAACCGTCCTTCTGTTTCACCAAAAATTTGTAAAACTTTGTTTTCTGGAAAGCGTAAACTCTTAAACTTTCAATGGACTGCATCACAAACAGAGACAGAATGTCTTCCATCGGTTACTTAAAGTTAACATGCTAATTTATAGGGTTAGAAGGCCAATCCTAATATAATCTAATCTACTGTAGTCATACCCTGCAGCACGTTAAGGGTGTTTGTAGTGACATTATGCCAAATCCATCTGTGCCTACGACTGCAAATGTGTGAACCGCTGTCTGTTTATTCTGGTGATGTGTGTGTGTTTTTCTTGTCATAAGTGAGTTAGTGTAATTGTGTGAATAATTGCAGGCACTGGTGTATACTACGACTGATTAGAGGGAAAGTCCTCTGCCTGGCTCTGCACAGGTTTTCAAACAGAGTCATGCGTAAATGGCGTGAGGATTCTTGTTTTTTTCTCTGTTTGTCTTAGCTTGTAATTAGAACCTCCCTGGCAGCGTTTCTACTGATCGCTGTCCAGGTTTCTACCACACACACTGACACTCTCAGTCTAGGCAGCTGCAAGCATGCAGAAAAGGGATTTCTGTCATTGGGTACAGCCTGACTCTGTTTGACATTCTCTCTTTGTTCATTTTTATGTCCTCTTTTTCTTTTCCTCTCTCCTTCCAGATTTTGTACTGCTGCGTCTGACAGCAAGCTACGCCTACTGACTTCAGATCTTCAGGATAGGCATGAAGTCAAGGTAATGCAACATCTGCTGCACATTGGCCAGAAACGTGCTTGTCAGATAGCATTAGATTTTTTACTAGCACTGATAATTGGCACTTAATGATATAGGAAATGTAGCAACCAGTGCAATAAGACCCACGTTTGTTAGAAACACACTTTTTGGATCACATATTTGATAATTTTATTTACATTTTGTGTTTGTGTACTGTCACCTAGGTGATGGAGGGCCACACTAGCTACATTAACCATTTGGTGTTCGAGCCCACGGAGGGGAAACAAATTGCTTCCGTCAGTGACGATCACACTTGCAGGTCCAACCGTTTTATTTCCCCATGTGTGTTTATGTGTGTTTTCCCAGCTTCTGATTTTCAGTTCCCTTTCCCGGTAATGGTGCAGAAAGTCCTGACTATTTCCACAGGGACACATGATGCTAAGTACAACAGGTTTTGAGTGTCCGTGCGTAAGCACAGAGCTGCATTTTAGCTTTTCTAGCTAATTGGTTTAATATGGAAATCCAATTAGCTGCAGAAAGATTTTCCTCTCTGAGGGGGAATATAACAAGGTCCTGAAATTTCACCTTTCAATTGATGCGAGAGGAGGGAAAAAGTTTGTCAGTAGCCTCAGGAGATTGATTTTCTGCAATACACAAACGTGTTACAGAGCAGGTAACTGTTACTTCCTGTACATTAACAATCTAGTATGTGAATACTTGAACTACAGCAGAAATATTAGGCTGGTTAGATCTCTACTTTCATTCACAATTTAATTGCTTGTGGTTTAGTTATATAATTATTACCAAAATATTTTATGATGTTGTGGAAAGTCTGCATCTCAGTTTCCAAGAGTCCAAGGTGATGTGATCACAACCAGCAGTATTTTAGACTGCTGTCCAACCAGCAGTCTAAAATACTGGGCTAACACAAAAGGAAGTGGGTTTCTTATCATCTCAGATTTTGAAGCAATTAATTTATACATCAAATAAATCTTTTTTACATAACTGTATATAATTAGATCATGACCAGTTAAAGGGTTGAAAAACTAGTACCCAGAGTTTGGAATGACTGTTTTTTTGAAAATCTATGTAGATGTCATTGGTTGTTGCTGAAATGGAAACAGAACATGTAAATTAATATGTTATACTTCTAATTGTATTGTGTAACCTGATAAATGATAATAATGATAAACAGTGGGAGCGTTCACATCCAGGTTACCACAGATCCCCAGTCTTGTTGCTAAAATCAATGAGTTTATTTCAAAATTACCTAATGATTGAGGTCCATCTGAAGGCAGTGTCTAGCAACTGGTTAAGTTTTATACACAGTCACCGGATTGCCAGCTGTCCACTGCTGCTCAGTGCCTGCTTTATCAGACTGTCTGAGACATGGAGTTGAACAAGTCTCCCCCTCTCCCATCCCCTTCCTCTTCCCGTGCCTCCACTGACCGGCCAGAGAAAACAGCCGTGCGCTCCATCTGCTGAAAGATTTAACTTCTGTCATGTTGAAAAAATATGGGACGCGGGAGGAAGACAGAGGCAGACCAAGGGATAGATCAAGTTAACAGGAGAGGACCTTCCAGTCAGCCCACACAAACCGACCCTTGATATGAAAGGAGGAAACGGGTAGGGAGGGAAGGGTATGCCTGCATGTGTAGGTTCATGACCGCTCCATCGCTCTGTTAGGTTTGGCAGCAGCGCCTTTAATATAGGTTTGCTTGGCTTTGTCATAAGGGTCCCCTGCAGTTGTGGGAACTCTTCTGTCTCCAATATGCAAACTGATGCTGCAGCGTCTAGGTGTGGAGCTGTTCTCCCACTCCCTTGAGGGAGTTTTCATTTAGTTCATGTAGTCCCGGCAGCTCATGGCATCACTGTATATCGAGTAGGGTGAGTCTGTGGAGAAATGTGCCACCTAGAGATCACAGGAGACACAACAAGTCCTGAAGGGGAGTTGAGGTTAACTGAGTTCACAGATGAACCTAGAACAGTACACACCTGCTACTGCATTGTGCATGTGGTTGAAAAGCTTTGTCCTGTTCATAATGTCAGTCTGTTTACTTTTGTAAATCTCTTGTTGTGTGACGGGAAACAAATCACAACAGCTAGAATGTCATCCATGCATCCAACTTCTCTTCTGTCCTGTTATGGAAAAATGTAAGCCCCATAGTCTGCTCAGAGTTTCTCAAGGTAATCAACATCACCTGTCTTTTTAAGATATAGATTTGATGGAAAGTTATTATTTTTAACAAAGCAGTATTTTTTTACATGTTTTTCGTGCAAATAACTTGTCAATTTGTAGGTCTGTGTTGCAGAAGTTTGTAGTTTCAGGCAGATACTATCCATTACTGTTTACTAACTTTTATCACTTTTCTATTTCTATCATTAAGCTATTGCTTTTAATTCTTCAAGCCATTTATTCATTACTTTTGGCTTTATCACTGAATCATCTCTAAATTTACTTTAAGGTTTCTTTTCATTTGACCATTACTTTCAGCAATTTATTTTACCTTTTCACAATTACCTTTAGCTATTGCAATGGAAGCAAAGCTATTCAGCCTTCATTGTTTGTTGGGAAAATATCCTATTCACCACAGTAAAAAATCACAAAGGGACAGAATTATTTTACTTCCGACTGTATTTGTATGAATCTGAATTTGTAGATATATTTTAATTAGATTTCTATTTCATTTTTTTTATCATTTTAGTTAATTGAAACAGTTCATAGATAAGTTACGCAAAATAACGAATTTAAGGGGTTATTGAGCTGACTCTATTGTTGAAGGAGCACCACAACATCTCTGTGAAGCTATATAATTTGGGATAATTTTTAATTCTCCAGTTCTCTCTCTCCAGAGAGTCACCTTTTGGTTATTTACTCTGCCCGCAAAAATAAATCACATCACACAGCAGTGACGCAATTTCCCATTCGCTCTCGTTATGGGAAACATTGACATACCGCAACACGCTAGCCACACTGTTTTCTCACTTAGCGATAAAGGACTTCAAATGTCCTTTTCAACCCTGTTGTACATGGAAGCAAAGTGTTATTGCATGATGCAGTTGCACTGTGTTTTATCAGAGGCGGTCATGCCTTCCTTTGGAAAGGTTATGTTGTTTTGGGTAGACAGCGCTCCATTTGAAGGGCAGAGTGGTTGACCACAGTTTGGCCGATGATGGTGTAGCGTGCAATTGAGCTGTGCTTGGCTTGTGGTCTGAAAGAATAGAGTCTAGCCGTTGTTTTCCTGGTGTGATCGGGTGTTTTTCTTTTTTTAATGTCCTGGTCTCACTCATGCTCCATGGTGGAAGCTCTGGCTGAGTCTGCACATGGGCAAAGGAAAAAACCTTGAGGCTCGACAGGGCTCTAACCTGCTAAAGGGAGATGAGGCAGGAAAAGTTGAGTGTTTGTGGAGGTCTTCCTCTGAGACGGGGCATATCCTCCCCTGCACCGCACCATTGAGGACATTAATCTCTCCAACAACACACTTGACATTTAGATGGTCTTTGGAGGTACTTTTTGTGCTTTATTAGATGATGTCTTTTGCATGACCTCATCATTCAGCGCCTTCCCAAGCTTCACAAGTGTTTGTTTAATATTTCCAAAAAACCTAGTTGTAGCTGCCCACCCCCTCATTCCTGTGACCCCATCTCCACCTTTTTGTTGAGCGCAAGGATCACTCAGATGTGGTTAACCATAGATCTAGGTCTCAGGGTCTGCAGTTCTCTCTATCCAAGTGATCCATTACATCCTTGGTGTTTTGCAATCACTGACCTTATTTAGCTTTAGAATTGACTTGTTTAAATGAAGACTGGTCAAAATCCTTGTGCAGGCTCCCATGCTTGGTTGGCTCTTGCTTGCTTGTTTTGATTTGCACGAAGTAGGATGCTGTTTAACTTCTCTCTGCTGCTCTTCCTCAGCTGACTTGCATTCTGCTGCCCTCTCTGTATTCCACAGAAACTGAATGGCAGCGGGCCGCCCACAGTGAAACATTTGCTGTAATGTGAGTGGAGCGTAACGCCGACTCAGGCAGGATGATGTTTCCCTCCTGCCTCTGCTATCATAGCTCAATATAATGTGAGGTTGGCATTTTCCCGGAAAGAGGAGCTTGGCATAAGTCAGTCTGTTTCAAATCTACAAAAACGACCCTGTTTTTTCTTTGAAAAAGCATGAAGACTGTGTACAACACAAGCAGTAGGAGTTAAATAAATAAGACCCACCAACACAAACTTTGACAAAGAACATGTCGTCTATCGTTTTACCCTATTTTGTTTAATGAAATCCTGGTCGTGTGTATTTTTGTATTGAACCACAGATTTTGGGAAAGTTGAGACTGAATTTTGTTCATCGAGGTTTTAGAAATAGAAATAACACAAGGCTTTTTATTGATGAAGAAACTTGTGACCCCACAACTGTTGGGGTCACGACTCTATGTTGTTTTCACGAAGGCAACCTGGACACATAAACTATGTCATTGTTTTTGGACCCTGAGAGCCACACAGCAAGAAACCTTGGAATGTGACTTTTTTCCAGGTATTACGTGCGCATCTAATTGTGGCTCAAATACCAATGATATTTTTGGTGTTCCTCTAAAACCATGTCTTTGTTGTTAATGTGGAATTGGTTCTGTCGCAGATTTTTCACCATTAAGATAAATCAGTCTCAAACATCACTAAAGGAAAGTGAATAAACATTCTGTACTCGTTGGTCCTTTTAGAATAGGAAAAAAATCAATGAATTATAACATTTCAGTTTGTGAAAATTCTCAAACTTGTAAAATATCATTACCTGTTATTAATACCAGTGCTCATAAATAGAGGGAAAGAGAAACTGTAAGCTTGGACACTTGGGAATTGGGGCATTTTTATTTTGCAAATGCCAGTTTAAACTGGATATCAGTATCCTTTATTTCTTATAGTTGATATCAGCTTGAAAAAGCACTCATCAGTCAGTTTTAATTTGCATTTTATCATGGTTGTTTTTGAAATTGTTCTTGTCTTGAAAACAGGGTGTGGGACCTGGATGGAAATGAAAGTGCCACCCTCAGACTCCGCTCCCCCGGCGTCAGCGTGTGCTGGCACCCGGAGGAGGCTTTAAAGGTGCGCGTGTTTTATTTCAGGTGCTTGAATCTGCTTTAGTTAGTTGCATGCAACTAGTTAACATATGCCACAGGATAGCCAAGCTATTTATTTTGGTTTATCTGTTGGAGACTGAGGGAGAGAAAATAAATAATTGAATCATGATGGGTCGCTGTGGCCTCATGAGTTGTGTTGCTACCAACAGACTGTGGTTTGATTGGTAGTGGCTGCTGAGCCAAATGCAACTCATTTTTTTGCATTTTGGCAATTTGAAACTGGCTGTATCCTTGGACGTTGGTCGCTTGATTGGTTGGTTGCTCGTCAAGAAAAACCCAGCCAAGATTCTCTCCTGCCACGATGGCACGTTTTGTGGAGGCTTTCCTCATACATGGTGATAAGCTGACATTTTTTCTGATGTGGTTAAGCAGCACTTCAAAAGAAATGTGGTTATTAAGTCAAAACAACATTCATTAATTATATTCATATCTTAAATTACAAAGACTATACAGAATTATTACACAGTTTGGAATTTTCATTTCTTATTTGTAATCAATCCATTTGTGCTGCTATTGTCCTCACACTGAGGTCCAGTTCTGAGGCTGTCTGTCCGTTACAGGATAGATTTTAAAGTTTTGTTGCTGGTCTATAAAGCTCTGAATGGTTTAGGAAAAAAATTCATCAGTGACCTCCTGACCCAGTATGAACCCACCAGATTCCTCACGTCATGTAGATCCGGTCTTTTATCAGTTCCCTGAGTCAGAACCAGACATGGAGACATTCCACAAGTCTCAGATCAGATGAAACACTCTGGGTTAAAGACCCACCTGTTCTCAGCTGCATTTAAATTGATTTTACTCAGGACTCCAAATCTGCACGGCATATTTTTAGACTTTTTTTTTTAATGTTCTTTGTTTTTCATTTAAATGATGCTTTTATCCTTTTACTATTTAATGCTTTCTATTCTTCTAATGTACTGTAAATTACTTTGAATTTTTCCCTACAAATAAACTTGCCTTACGTTGCTTTGCCATGGTGATGGTTGGACCCCCAGCATTGTGGATGCTATTGTAGTGTACAGTGTATGATAATTCTGTAGGAGGACGCGTCACCGAATGCTTGTATTCGAAATGAAATGTGCGGAAATTTTTAATTTATAAAGGTTTTTTTCTCTTAACAATTCTAAATGAAAATGTTTTAGATAATAGTATTTATTTAGTGTTCGGACTTGCTTGAAAGCATAAATTGTTCAGAACATTTAAGTCTGTACATAAGATTATTTATGAAACCTGATTGGAAATCCCAGGTTTTTTCAGAAACACTTGTTTTCTATTTAGATTCAGTGGGACAGCCATAACGGAATTAGTAGGCACTGAAAATACTTGAATCAATAGTAAGACACACCGATCCTTTTTGAGTATGTCTTGTAGTAATAAAAAGTTCTCTTTAGTTTAATTGTTCATGTGTTATCCCAGTTGATGGTGGCAGAGAAAAAGGGAACCATTCGCTTCTATGACCTGGTGACCCAGCAGGCCATCCTGTCGCTGGACTGTGGTCAGTCGCCTCTCATGTCAGCTGACTGGTGCTTCACCAACACCATCAAAGTTGGTGCCGTGGCGGGCAATGACTGGCTCATCTGGGACATCACTCGCTCCAGGTGATGAGAGATGTGTTGCTTTGGAATCATTGTCCACAATAGGATGGGATGGGTCTAAACCCTGTGCTCTTTTTTTGTTTAAAGCTACCCTCAGGAAAAAAGACCAGCCCATATAGATAAAGCACGTTTATTCAAGTAAGTAGAAAGTTCTTGTTAACCCATGTAGACCACATGAACCCAAGCTCTGCCAGTATGGGGGGGTTAATAAGTATTCAGGTGATAAAATATTCATTGAATTTACCTGATTGATGATATTTAAAGAGATATTGTTCTTCTGAGGTGGTCTCGAGCCAATGAAAACCTCTTTGCCACCACCGGATGTCCAGGAAAGATCTGCAGTCAGTTACTCCTCCATCATTTCGGCCATCCTCAGGTGAGTGAGATCCAAGTCCAGTCCAAGTTCTGCATCGCTCTGGTCTCACAATCACGTGATAATGTCTTTACAGCCGGTGATGATTGGATCTGTGGCGGTAGGATCTGGCCTCAGCTGGCACAGGACGCTCCCGCTGTGTGTGATCGGAGGCGACAGGAAGCTTTGTTTTTGGATGACTGAAATGTAGACATCTGTACAGCACGTGTCCACGAAGGATAATTAGGTCATCTACGACTGTTCTTGTAAATGTTCAATAAAATATTTTTGATTACCTACTGAGTTTCAATGAATTTGAATGGAAATTCCCTGCATGGTTGACTACTTCTTCAGGTCAGTTCGAGATAAACAGCAGGCTGCTCGGATCTCTGAGAAGAACTCAATTTTCTTTTCTCTTAAGAGTAAGTTACATCAGCTTTCTGTTATGTTCTGCCAAGAAAGCTGTGCTTCTCAGGAATGCACAGAAGGAATCAGTGCCAGCGTTGAACTTAACTAGTCAGGATAGCACAGGTGTCTCTCTCTTTGTGTTCCTGACTGTCGGTGGCAGAGTCTGAATTCTATCAGGAATATGTCCTTACATAGGTTCCACCTGTGCACAGAAAATCCACATGAAGGCTTGGATGAGGGGAAAACAAGGTCTGGCTGTGCCTTAACTACACAACATCCCCTTGAAAGTGTGTGTGTAGGGTCTGTAATCACAGATGATATCTGCATGACAAGCAAAAGAAATTGTTCGCGAGGAGACAGAGATTTGCCATCACCTCACCTTAGCAAATTGTCACGGTTGCTTCCACAGATCAAACGTGGAAGAAAGATCATTTGGCAGAAACTTGTGGTGCCCTCCAGCGAAACAAGGACTCATTGTACTGTCACAGGATTGTCATTTGTAAACAGCCATCTCTGTTTTCAAGGTGTTCTCTTTTAATTAACTTGATCAGGATTCATTATCTCTGACAACAGATCACTTCATTGTGCTTTGTACTTGAGTTTCTAACAGCTGTTTATAAGACTTTATTAATGTCGATGTAAGGAAAAGCTTATGCTGTACAGAGAAGCTGCTGAATGAATTGCACAAGGTGAACAGAGGTCATGGAGATGTCCACTCTAATTTGTTGGAGAGATGGCATTGGCCTCCATCTGACAATAACCACATCCTACTGACCTGGTCTGATGTGGTCTTTGCTCTAGATTTGCTGTGCTTCAGGTGAAAGTTGTACTTAAGCAGCAACGTATAACAAAAGATGTTGCAGAGATCAAATGCTGTTCAAAGTTTGAAGAAAAAAAGCTAAATGGGAAGGTGCCAACAACTTTCCTCTGGAGCATGAGTCATGGTGGCTTCAGAGATTCCAGTGACTCAAGGACACCATCTGATGGCTGATGAGCAGAACAGCACAAGTCTATCCTGGCTGTAAACTGATTCCCGTGTGATCCATGTGTGGAGATTAGTCACCTGGAAGCATCTCCTGCCCCACGCCTCCATGTTGCTTGAACCTCCATGAACTTGTTATTCCTCACCATTTCATCTCATGTGGTATGTGGATCGATGAGAAACGGATGAAAGAGAACTCAAACAGCATTAAAATCCACCAAATTTCTCCTAATCTTCCCTCAGATAAATACTTCTCCAACTTTAAGACCAGGCTCAAGCGAACAAGACCAAATAAAAATAATGAGCATCACATGAAGGGATGCAAAGAAAGAGATTAAAGCTGTTTGAGGCCGGTGTTTGATTTAATCTTGGGGCTGTTTTTTTTTTTCCCGTGACTTTCCCAGAGTGAGGTGATTATATTAATCTTGATAACTAGCAGATATGATCGAGACGTGATCCATCACTTTTTCAGTGAAGTACACATAATGAAGTAACAAATGGCTTATATTTCAGACATAAGACATCAAAAAGAAATATGGGTACCAAGGTATTTATTTTCTGCGTTGACTTTTAAACCCTTCCATGTGACATTTGTTCATTTCATGAAAGGTTTTAGAGCATCAAATCCACCGTAAGGTGGAAGCCCCTTGATCAGAGAGCATCTCTCCACTAAAAACAGCTTTTATAGTTATTATTTTTATTATTTTCTATTATTAAGTTCAAGTCAAACACAAGATCTAATTATCCTTACGTAACAAAATGTATTAAATAATGGCAAAGAAACTGAAAAAGTTTGGATCCAATTTTTTTATTAAAGTTTCATAAAAATCCAACTGTCCAGTTTTCAGCTTTTGTAAGTATTTTTTTCCGTTCCTCTTAAATTACTATACTTTTCATGATATTTGTCAGGTTATATTGATAGTTGAAATTTGACTTTGGATTTCGGTGGCGCAGTGGGTAGCGCTGTCACCGTGTGGCAAGGCGGTTCTGGGTTCGAGTCCCGCTCTGTGTGGAGTTTGTATATTCTCCCCGTGTCTGCGTGGGTTCTCCGTCTTCCTCTCACCTCCAAAAACATACGCTTCAGGTTAATTGGCCTGTCCCAAACTGACCATAGGAATGAGTGTGTGTGTGTGTGTGTGTCTGCGTTTCTGTGTGCACTGGCGTCGCGCTTGGAGTGTCCCCCACCTCACGCCCTAACCAGCTGGGATAGGCTCCAGCTCCCTGCGACCCACCACAGCGGATGAAGCGGTAGAAGATGAATGGATGAATAAAGGGACTCCGGATCTTATTGGATGATTTACTAGCATTTGTTACTGGTTTCCCATAAAGTGAGAAATTTGAATTGAAAACTTACAGAATTCATTTTATTGACTGTGACTGATATAAAGAGTTATTTGAAGGAACTTAAAGGTTAGCTGATAAAATAAAAAAAGCTGTGGTGATGAATTAAGAGCCAACTAGACTTAATTACTTGACCTGGTGTCTAAAATGTTTTTTTGTCTTTATCTTTACCTTGTATTGGAGAAGTACACCCTAACAAATAAAGCCCAGCTCCATAAAAAGTTTGGAATGTATGTAAAATGTCAATAAAAATAAGGTTATAATTTCCAAATCCTTATAAATCCAATTGAATACAGAACAAAAACATTTAATTTCATTGATTGAACTGATACACTTAATTATTTTTTGTTGATCCATGCTCATTTTGAATTTGATGCTTGCAGCATGTCGATGATTGACTTACATCATCTTGTCTTTTATCGACACTCAAGAGAAAACATTTCGTCCTATTCTTACTTGATATACGAGTTCAGCTGCTCAACAGACCATTTGGTGGTTCTTAATGCTGCACACATTTTCTACAGGGAACTGGTCTGGACTGCAGTCTGGATGCAATTTTTCCTCTTTAGCCCTGAGGACACAACATTCATGATTTCCAAAAACTGAATTGTGGACTCGTCCAACTAGGGGACCCTTTCCCACTTTGCATCAGTCCAAGTCAGAAGAGCTTGGGTCCAGAGGACTCAGTGGCGTTACTGGGTGGTGTTGACATGTAACTTGTGCTTTTACATGGTGGTCTTAACTTGCATTTGTAGGTGTAGTCATGAATGATGTTTACTGACAATGGTTTTCCAAAGTGTTCCAGAGTCCATGTACAAATGTGATTCATGGAATCATGTTTTTTATTGCAGGGTTGTCTGAATGATTGAAGGTCAGAGGTATTCAGTGTTGGTTTTTGTCCTTACATGCAGAGCTCTCTCCAGATTCTCTGAATTGTTTGATTATATCATGGATTGCAGACAGTAGGATCATAGAATGCCTTGCCGTTTGCCTTCAGAAAAGTTTGTGTACTATTGGATCCCTTTTGCCCACATAGATTTTCATAGAACTGGTGACCCTGTAATATATATTACATACATACATACATACATGGGGCGGCAGTGGCCCAGCGGTAGAGCGGACGTCTTCCAACCAGACATCGCCCAGACATCGGCGGCTCGATTCCCGCTCCCGCCAGACACCTGACATCGGCGTGTGAGCTAACAGTGGGAGGCGTCAGCTCACCTCCCAGCCACTCCCGAGGCGCCCCCGAGCAAGGCACCGTCCCCTTACAAGTTGCTCAGTTGGGGCGCTACCAGAAGTGGCTGCCCTTCACTCTGCCTCCCAATGTACTGTTTGCTGTGTTCACTAACTCGCAGGCCCCTTGTGTGTTGTGTGTTTCAGGGGCCTGTACAAATATATATCCTGTATGTAACACAAAGACATTTATACAGTAGAGTGAAAAATGTAATTTCCTCTTTAAGGGGATTAATAAAGGTTGCTCTTCTTCTTCTAAGGTCCAAAATTATTGATTCGCATTGCCCTTACGTGAAACAGAGCAGAAATATCATGTTTATTAGTAAGCTTTAACTATTGATGTGGGCAGCAGTGTTCCTTTAACTGTCTACAATAGATCTTTCAAGCAACTCAACAACTCCATAATGTCTTAAAACAAAACATTCAGTCACATGTTATGGCACATCTTCCACTGTAAGTTCTCAGGCCTGAGGTTAAAATGAACCTCATGACCCTGTTTCCATTTCGGAGTAGGAAACCAAGCCAGCGTAGGGATGTGATGGCACTGACATCAGTTAAGGAAACACTTATGGTTGGAGTCAGGATGATACAGCGTGTGAGTGGTGAGTACGCGAGGCACAAGAATCTTGCTGGATTCTTTGCTGGTTGCTGTGTTGCTGCAGCAACCCTGCTTTTGTTTAGCACTCAGCAGATTTGGATCCTGCTGGTGGTTTCATGGGGATTTGAGGCCGCTGGATGTAGAAAGAGATATAAGAAATTATAATGTGTGACTATTGCACATCACTCTTTTCCCTCCTTTATTTCCCTTGCTTTATTCCTCTGTTTTCACACACAATCTTTTCTACTCCACACAAACAGACAGGGTGGCCGGAGCAGGGCTTGTGTTATCGCACATAGGCGTGATGGGAAGGTGATGCTTTTCCAACACAAGGTGACTGGCTCCCATCAGCCACCTTGTTGATGGTAGTGATGCTCTGCAGATGGCAATCATTTGTCTCTCTCAAGGGAAAAGCTTTGACGTGCATGGCTCTAAAATGCATCGTCGCCTGTGCGGAGATCAAAATGTTGGACATTCATCAAAACCCCCAGAAAGTTGAAATCTCTGGGCGCACAGAGAAAGAGAAATAAAGAGAGCATCTGTCAGCAGCGCAGCCCTGCGGACCGTGCTGTGGTTGACTGTGAGGTCCCGGTGACCTGGACCCACTGATGTGGTGGGCCTCAGTGCTGGCTCTGGCCTTGACCAGCTGAGGGAACATGATACTAAAATCATTCATAATTAGCTCCTTCCCTTTGCTTAATAACACATGAAGATAAATGGTTTCCAAGAATTACTCCAAATGGAAATAGTTGGTTTGGAATTAAAAGCAAGAAAATGTCCTATGTATTGTAGTGGTCCAGTGTCTTTTATTCCTCCTGCTGGCAAATGTTGGATTCGGTCTTGAAAAGCTTTTCCGTCTTCCCAAAAGGTAAAAGCTCAGGTGTCTCCATGTAAATGAAGTTATTTCTTTTCAAACAATGCCTGTCTGTATTTGTATGTATTTATAAATGGCCCAATGACTCCCTGGCCACCCAGGGAGATATTTTTGCTCTACAAAGACATCACATTTGTCATTCTTGTGAGATTTTGTCACATTATTATCACATATTTACTCATAGTTGTGACATCCTTTCTAATATATTATAAAACCCTTTCTCATAACTATGTTCTCTTGTAATTATTTATACGTTTCCACCTAAATAAATGATGTCTAAAAATTGTAAGATTGTTTATTCGGAGAGATTTTCCCAGTAGTATACTATATTTACTTACTATTACTATATTTAATTGTGATTTATTTTCTAAAGCCTATTAAACTTTTTTCATAATCATGTTTTGCTTCAAAAAACAAAACAAAAAAATCATAATTACAACTGATATCTTTTCTGATTATTATATGTATATACTTACTCAGGAATGTTATATCCTTTCAAAAATTAAAATGCTTTCATATAATTACATTACATCCTCATATTTAAACTTTAAACCCTGAACCAAAAATTTAATCTATAGAAAATAAGGTTTTTATGGAACAAACAAAGAAGGAAAACATGCAGAACACCACACATATTTCCCTGGTCACATTATACTGCATCAGATTGTTAATATTAATGCATTCATTTTAAAATGGAATTTACAATTCTCTCCAGTGGCTTCCACAAATGGGCTCAGGTCAATCCACTTCCCATAAAGGCCCATAAAATTGAAGGGTGAGATGAAAAGGAGCCCTACGAATGATTTTATTTTTCTGGTAGGAATTCTTAATTTTAAAATGTAGGAATTGAGTAAGTGACTTACTCAATTCATTTTATCTAAAGCAAACATAATGGAGTAAAAGGACAACTAGAAAACGCTGATTCTTTCCTGAAAATAATAATTCATTTCTTTTTACATTGCACTTTATACACACAAATAACAGTCAATGTGGACCCTCACAAACCTGACTACAATGTCATTTTCTTTGTGTTGTCTATTGTACAATCCTTGTGAATAATGTTTACAGGGATCAAATCTGCTCCTGGTCTTAAGATGAGCTGAGCTTCTCCAAGGCAATGTGAAGGATCTTCAGGTCTTCTCTCATCTGGCTCAAAACATTTTGGAGCTTGCTGGGCTGATCCAGAACTTCTATGCTGCTGGTAAATGGGTCGTAGCGAACCGAAAATGGACGCTTAATAGTCGCAGAGTATCTCCTGGTGAAAAGGATGAAATATTAATAGATGCATACATGCAAATACTAGGAAAGACTTCGGTCTAAACAGCTTCAGCGTTCCTTGGCAAGGCCTCTACATGATCTCATCTGCATCTATTAAGTTTCTCAACTCATTAAAGTTATCCTGCAGAGTTTTCGACCACGAGAAGTTTTATGGAGCAATTTTGTGTTTTTCACTAATGGGTCTCTGTCTGTTATTATGCAAAAACTACAACAAAGGATTTCTTCAAAACCTGCTGGGGTGCTGTTCCAGGAGAGCCCATTACATTATGGTGTGGTTCCGGTTAAATGGGCGGATTCAAAATTTCTTTACTTTTGCAACATTTTTATTTTCATTAAATTTTCTCGAGGAAAAATGCATTTCTCTTTATGTAGAAATCAGGCATTCCAAACGTTGGATGTAGTTCCAACGAAACATTTGAGAGAAATCAAGAAGTTATCGGTGGTGATATTTCACCCCCTCAACACAAGTTACTTGTGTTGACTGAGTGACTGGGAGCAATAAGCAAACCATCTTGGCATTGTAACATCAGTGTCTCCGGCTGGCTGGCAGCCATCACAGCATTTTGGAATGTTCATAATAGTTAATAATTTTAGTTGTTAAGGTCTAATGGTGACAGACACCAACCTATTTTGAAGCAGGACATATTTATTCTTAGTTCACATAGATACATCTGTTTCTTATTTCAAAATTTGAATTTGGATGCCTAATTGCAGAGAAGCTACATTGTGTCAATAAATAAAACACTCAATCATTATAGCTTTAATTTAGTGTCCTGATGTGTTTTTACCTATTCCACCAATTTATTTTCGGATATTTTAATGATAATCCAAATTATATACAAATAATATCCGAGCAGTTAAAATGACTGCCTATGGGAGTCCTAGGTAGAAACACTCAGATCACGATTGTGTTTTGAAATGTTAATGATCAAACAATGTCACCATGAAATATACACATATTTAGGAAAAGTCAGGGTCCTATTGGTACATAGGTTTTTTTAAAACCAAGTTATGACATTGCAAATTTTGAAAGCAATCAAAATGACTGCCTTGGGAGTTCTAGTGTTAATGCATTTTATGTAATATAATATTTCAAGATCTCCAAATAATTCCTTGCAATTTACTTTCAAACTGTAATCAGTCAGAGGTTAGCTTGTACTTTTGTGTTGATTTAAAACTTGATGCTCAGCAGAGATGTTTGTTCCAAATATGGTCCTATTCATTATGTAATTTAATGTGTCATGTTTCTAACAAACAAAAAGTTAGACATTTTTGAGTGTATAAGGGACCGACAGCTCAAATGTCTCATTTTCCGCCTTGAGTTATTACATAATTCACTTTTTACATATATTTCCTCACTCTGACATTTTGTACACATCTTATAATAATACCTCAATTTCAACTTTGCATCCTCGAAGCTCTCAGCCACAAAGTAAACAGGCTGGTAGGTCTGGTCCTGATACGGCTGCACTGCCATCTCCTCCGGGTTAAACTGCTTATAGTCTGGCTCATTAGACAGAGCGTACTGGAAGAACAAGTCAGAGATGATCAGGACACCAGCAGGAAAAAAGGAAATACATTAACATATTCAGATGATATGAACTCAAAGGAGTAACTCCACTCACAGCAAGTTCTCCAGAAGATGACAGGAGTCCAGCCCCATAAGCCTTCACTGCACCATCCTGCTTGCAGAGCCCAAACTCCACAGTGAACCAGTAAACCTGCAGAGTGAGACATTAATAAACATGTTCACCTTAGTATTTATTTTGACCACCAGATGGCAGTATCCATCACCTGACCATCAGTCAAGACAAGTTACAACTTCAATATTCTGATAAATTTCAATATATTTTCAGTTAAGATACTGAACATAAGTATTGATAAGTATCTGAGGTTTGAAATTTATGTAAAAAACCAACCGTTGCCAGTTTCTCAATGTCTTCATCTGAGGCTCCAAGGGAGGCGAGTCCAATCTCCTGAAAATGTTGTTAAAAATGACAATTTTAAGAAATGCAACTAAATTGCACATCAGTCAAATGTCAAATAAAAAAGTACAGTTACCTGTGAAAACTGGGCAAATTCTTTATCTGCCAGCATGGGAACATGGCCGAGCAACTCATGACAGCAGTCTCTGTTAAGCAAATTGTACTGAGTCAAAACGAGAACAAGAATCAGGAAAGAGTCACATATTAACAATGTCACAGGAAACACATGACTCACGGCTCAGGGGAGTGCATAGGAGATGAAGAATGACGGATGTACTGAGTGCACTGGAACACCCTGAAAGCCAAACTGTTGAGGAAATCTCTGGCAGACAGCAGGCCGGCTACTGGACGCAGCTGGAAACCAGTTCTCTCTGAAAAGAGCAGAAAAACTGTCAAATACATCAGCAGACAGTAACAAAATATATATTTATCCATGGCTCTCACTTCAGGGATGATTTCTGTCCATTACACTGAACTTATCTGACAGCCAAGGATATAAAAAATATATCTTTACAGGCGCACAGACACATGTCACTCATGAAAGTTCAGGTCATGAAAAAATAGTTGAAATGCATGTACATGTATCTTCATGAAAATCTATTTTAACTTGTATTAAGAATGGGGCATTAAATCGAGTCCTGCTTATGAAAATAATAAAAATAAATTTGTATTTTACTGCATCCTGCAATAATAGTAGTCATTAAAATAATTTCAGAGCACAGAACATCTCAAACATGTAAAGATTTTATGACTTAAGTCAGACATTTTAAATGTTGTATGAGTAATCCAAATCAAATAAATTATAAATAAATGTGTTTGCTTGACATGCAGTAAATTGTCCTAAAGGTTAACTAAAGCATGTGTTCTAACCAATAGGGCAATGGGTATTTGATATGCTGAGTAAAACAGGTTAACAGAATCGTGCAAAACAGGTTAACAGAATAAGTATTTGTGCTTTTTGTAAGACAAATGCTTAAAAAAAAAATCTTAAATTGTGTCACAGGGTGCAGGTTGTAGAAGTAGAGCTCACAATTCAGGTAAAACTGCGTAGACATTAGCTGGAAAAGAAAGTGTGTTTTTTGAAGAATAATGAAAATGTAAAATATTAAAACTAAATCTATTCAAACTAAATTTGAATAGCTGTATATATTGTGATTTCTCAGTCACCTTTCAGAAAGGCGGAAACCTCCCTGAGCTGAGGGATGCTGTCCTCTCCGTAGCCACACTCCTTCTCCAGCTGCTGCAGGTTGTCCAAGAACTGCTTGCAGGCCATGTTGGGATAAATGCTACACAGCTGCCGATAAATCTCCCTCCTTTTAAAAGAAAAACGATACAGCCCTTCAATCATCCTCCATCATGCATCTACTTTTAAAATATGTAGGACTGAATGCCTCATTCTCACCATGTGGATACTTCTTCAGCCGTGTACTCTACAATAGGCAACAGGTCACCTCTGTAACAAAAACAGAGAAGTGATGAGAGAATGTTTTTTTATGAAGATGAGTAAATATATATATATATATATATATATATATATATATATATATATATATATATATATATATATATATATATATATATATATATATGTATATATATTTTAAAAAATCTCACTGTTTGTATGTGAAGGCAAGCTCTGAAATGAAAGCCCGTCTCTTTCTGTACTCTGGATCGCTGTAACCCTGCAGAGAAATCATGTTTAAGCCTGAGATAATAATAAATTATATGATATAATGTGAGACGTTGCAGTAGATGTGAAAACACTCACTGGATGGTCGTGGTCCATGTCGGGATCAAATTTGGTAATTAGCATGTTGCATCTATCGAGGTCTTTTATCTGTCTGGGAAACCAGGGAACTGTGATGTCAGTGGGATGAGAACAATGCTGATGTTAGTGCCTTTGATATTAGTTGCATTTCATCATCAAATAGAGACAGTAACTGGGCCTGTAACACCACAAATGATGTCCTCAAATAAGAACAAGGAAGTCAGAGATTGCAACACCCCACGACTTACCCTGACCTACTTTAAGGGTAGGTCAGGGTATACGGTCAGGGTATACAGTCAGGGTATACGGTCAGGGTATATGGTCAAAGCTATACACCAGCTTTGACCATAGATCACCTAGTGCATAGGTAGATCAAAGCACTAGCTTTGATCTATGGTCTTACTCACACTAGCCTTCTCCCTCGTCTTTCTATCTTATCCGGTTCCTGAGTGTACAAAAGTTGAAATTTGACCTTGACCTAGTTTTCTCAAGATCAAGGTCATCATCTCATTTTCATCCCCTTTGCTGCCCGAGTAATGTCCTTTTTGTTTAATCTTTCTATCTGAAACAGTCGTGAAGATATTTGGTGGACGAATGAACGAACGAACGGACAAACGGACGAACACTGATAATTACAATATATCACTGCTTTGAAGTGGGATGTAATAAGAGTAAAATCTGGTAGTTGCCTTTTTTCTCAGGTATGGAGCGAACATCCTCAGTTACTCCCTTCAGTGAGTTGATGAAGACCTCTAGGTCAACGTTTTGAACTTCACACTTCATGAAGAACTCCAGATCTGCTGTGCTGTTCTTTGACTTCCTCCCCATTCGGCTTTCAATATGGAGAAGTTTAGCTTCAAATGTCTGGAAAGAAGCAAAATGGTGTCAAATCTGCAGGAATTAAACACTTGTTCTTTTTTCCAGCAATATTCTGAGGTCCTGTTTTGTTATTTTCATAATGAGTTTATTTAATGTTACATTTATTCGCTATTTTATCTAATTTTATATTTTTCAGAAAATATTTCAGTATTGCTATGGACATAAATAAGAATTGTTTCCCCTCAACCTGCATGGTTCGTACCTCTAATCTCAAATAAGTGTGTTTTCTGTCGGTAATCAACAGGTGTTATCTTGTCTTTTCAGGAAACTTAATATAAAACGTAACACAAGAAAATAAAACAAATGTCTACGTTTTAAAAGAATATTCAATACATATAATATAGACTTTCAGCTGCAACAACTTAGTAAATGAAGTTGATAAAAATAAAATCAGCATAAAATTTTTAAATGGTTACAGTAATTGAAATGTACTTATTTTCCTTGCATGCATTATAATAAATCCATCTCTCCATTTAACAAAGCTGATCAGACAACACCAGATGCTTCATGTCGCCATCTATGGAACTAGTGCGGCTCGTTTTACATTGTGTAATGATGCTTAGTAGACCACTTTCCATTTATGTTCATCTGTAACAATTCATCAGCCCACCTTTGCATATATTTTGTTATCAATTTGAGTTTAAAGAAAGTAAAATAATACAATGCTTCTTCTACTAGTATTATTGGAATAAATGTACACTTCTAATACAGTAGTTGAGTACATGTCCACGTATCAAATTATACTTAAATGAAGCAGAAAAACAGGAACCTGCAGGACGCATGAAGTCTTCAGATTATTTTACATTTTAATAGTGAATGTCCCTTTATTACAAATTATCACGACAGCTTATTTTACCTCAAATATTTTCCCGATCTTGAAGAATCCCCCGTTTCTGTCATTGCTGAGGGTGAACAGGACATTCAGGGCGGCCTTGCCCTCCTTCTCCTCCTCCTTCTCAAACACGAAGTTTTCTCGGTCCCTCAGGGGCCCCGGAGAGCCCGTGGAGCCGCTGCTCCGCTCTCTGCGGGCATCTTCGATGAGGCTCTGCTTCCTCCCGCTGAACGGCGCCGCCTGCACAACACAGTCCGTCTTCATGTGTGTGATCCAGTCGCTCCCTGCTTGTCAGCACCACATCCGTGGAAAGGTTTAAATACCTTGTCATCTGAGGCTTCATGGAAATCAATTGCGCAAGTGCGCCACGCGCATTTTTTTTGTTTTTTGTTGTTGTCTTTTTTTGGTCTGATTTACGTCATGATGTTAGAGCTATATTTATCGGATAAAAATATGAAAACCTGACCTGACGTGGGGTCATTACATATTGCATAACTGTCGCATGTAAAATTAAATTAAATTATTAGTATTAAATACTGACGCACAATAGGCCCTCTAATTACCTTATTTTAATTCTAAAATCAATATTTACAATCTAACATCAGAGATCGATGTTGGCAATACGAAAACTACATAAGTGGGAGTAGTCACTGCTTTTTGTAAGTACAGTAATTTGACATGCTAATGAGTTTTCAGTCTCAAACATGAAGACATCAGTGACCTCTATTCCATCCTGGTTGTTCTCTCATATAGATATCTGAGTGAAAGAATGAAGTTATGATGATCGATATGTAAAATAAATGACAATATAGTCAACAACGTTTTATGTTACTATCGATCTGGTTTTAAGTCATAGTATATCACTGCTGTCATGCCTGTGACAAATGATGTCATCGGTACCTTGGACAAAAAACAACAACATTGTGCCGTCTTGTTTCTAAAGCTTTGATTCAGTTGATCATGAAATACTTTTGCACAGACTCAGGTTTGTTGGCATTGGTTCTCAGGCTCTTTAATAGATTAAAAACTACTCATCAAAAGGTACTCAATGTGTCCGAGCAGAGGCCCGAGTTTCTGGAGATTACCAGAATAACAGGATCACCCAAAGTTTCATTTTGGCTTCTATGATATTTTCCCTTTTGTAGAAGGACATTAGTAAAGACATTCCTTACTTCTAGTAGTACCCATTTGTCAGCCTCCAAGTGTTTGCTTTTAAATTTTCCCTGGAATGTTTCATGGATCTGGGCAAAAGTGTGTTCTCCTATATGCAGGATGGTCGTGGAATAACCCACATGAAAAAAAAACTCAGATTAAAAACATTTATACCCTTTACTGATTTAGAGTACAGAATACAGTGAAAGGAATGTCACTATTTTTCTTCAGAGACCACGCTCCTTGAATAGTTGTCACTCTAGTATTGTTTTCATGATTTTACTATTTTACACTTAATGTATGTGTAACCGGTAGAAAATGTCCCTCCTGAGCCACCAGAGTTTGGTAGCTGTCAGCTCATCCCATCAATCGGCTAGGAATTGTTATAAGCTGTCATTATGCTCCCTTTCTGGCCCAGGAGTTGATTTGCTACATGTGCCTGTAAGTTGTGTTCTTTTTATCTGTTAAAGGTCCCTTTTAATTAATTAATGTGATTCAGCTGCCAGATGGCCAATTTACCAGAAGAAGTGGTCAACCATACAGGAAATTTCCATCCACTTTCATTTAAATTCAGTAGATAATGAAAAACATTTGAATATTGAACATTTACAAGAACAGTCATAGATGACCGAGTTATCCTTTATGGAAACGTGCTGTACAGATGTCTACATTTAAGTCATCCAAAAGCAAAGTTTTCATTCGCCTCCGATCACACAAACTGGGAGCGTCCTGTGCCAGCTCCTACAGCAAAAGATCCGATCATCACTGGCTATAAAGACATTATCACAAGATGTGAGACTGGAGCGATGCAGAACTTGGATCTCGCTCACCAGAGGATGGCTGAGATGGTGGAGGAGTAACTGACTGCAGATCTTTCCTGGATATTTTTTCCCTCGTAATGTGTTTGGCATTTGCTGTGTGAGAGTATGTGTTAGGCATGGAGCTTGGCGAGTGCTCTGGCCTCATTTGGCTACCCCACTGCAGTTGCACTGGCCGTTCTGCAGTGCTCATGCAGGTAATTGAGACCTGATGGGTCTTGATACGTCTGACTTTATGGCTGCAGCCTTGGCCTAGTCTCTCCTGTAAAAGAAATTTCTAAACTGAATGAGACTTCCTGGTTAAACAAACAAACATATACATGAGGTACCTGACCATTCAAACATTAGACACGAGACATAATCGACAGAAAAAACTGTTAGAGCCTCAGCAACGTGTGGTATCAGGCAGGGCTGACTAACAGTAACATAGCCCACAAGTTTGGACAGTGAATTGACATCGGCTGATAGATGTTTTGCCGTTTTATCTGCTCATCCATTGAGAAGATGGGGCAGAAGCAACTAGAAGAGAGGGCAGCTCGAGTGTCCTGCATGCTTCTGGGACAATTATTAGGGGGGCTTTCAAGCGGGATGTCGTATGTCCACCCAGTCAAAAGCCAGAAATTCTGCTCTTATGTTCTAAATTTCATTCCTAAAATGGCGTTTATTTGAAAGAACACATCAACTACAGTATTCCTAGCAGGTCATAATTTTTACACAATTCTTCATTACATAAAATGTTAGAGTCAATAAACTACTTTAATTTTCCCTCGAATTCTGCTTCTCTCAGACACACACGTGAGGGTGTGTGTCTTTTTCATTATCATCATCATCATCATCATCATCATCATCATCATCATCAACATCATCAACATCAACAACATAATCATCAACGTCATCATCAGCATGTCACAGTGCTCATTAAAAACTGTTTGTTAACCCAGACTTTCTACTTGAGACAATGTTTCCTTTGTTCCCTTTGCCTCTTCAACATTAAGATGCACTGGTGACAAAGTATCTATTTAATGTTCCAGTTTTGAAGTCTCTTGTTGGCTCTATTGGAGATAATGTATTATTAACATATGACTAATGATCATTGAAATGAATGGAAAAATTACGTGGTTGAAGATATTCCACTTTTGCGGTTTATCCCTTAAAGGATTTTTCCGTTTATAAGCACATTTAGCATGGGTTAACATTATTGATGTTAATGTTATCTTAATCCTTCTTTCTTTCCCTATTTTCTAGCATTCATGGAATATAATATTTATTCATCAACTGGAAGAAATATTACCAATAATTATACAGTAACTAACTGAGAGCTATTGGTGACACGAAACATTTCAAGGAGTCACAAACCTAAATAATTGGTAATCCTTGCTTTAAACAATAACTTTTTACGTAGAGAAGGTGATATTATTGTGTTCACTGTGTGCACAAACGTCTACAAATAAAATACGGATACACACTATTGATGCTATCCGCCAGGTTCCTGAGCCGCTTGGTGTTGTCCAAAACTTCAATGCTCTGGGTGTAAGGATTGTAGCGAACTGTGAAAGGCCTGAGGATGGTAGCTGCAAAAGTTTCTCACTCAAATTTGAGTTAAAAAACCCCAAAAACTTATGACCTCTTTTTCTCTTTGGCATCCTCAATGTTCTCTGCAACAAAGTTAATAGGCTGTTGGTTGGAGTTCTGGCTTGTATGTCAAACGTTACTGAAAGAACATCATATAAGAAAAAGATTTTTCAATGAGTGTCTCTATTCCAGTCAGAGCAAGTAAACAGGAAGTGCAGCATGATTCAGGGTGTTGATGGGACTTGACAGAGTGTACATCCTCTGCTAGCCTCTGCTGATGTACCTAGTGACCTCGATAGTGAGCCAGCTCATCCTCTCTTAGAGTCCATTTACCCATTTCACCCACACCCCACTGAGCAGGGAGGCTGACTCCCCCAGTGACACATTAAAGCTGGACCACTAACCCACTGCAAGCACATTTGCTGTTCTGCAACAAGGTGAATGCGTTACCAGCAGGAGGTGGGAAAACACAAAATAGCAAAATCCCTTCTGTATGACTTTTCTGTCCTGAAGATTCCATGTTACTCCGTCTTCTTACCCATCTAGTATTCTTTAGGGACACTGATGTGAATATAGCCACTTGATAGTTCTGGCAAAAGTGTTAGTCTTGTCTCATCCTGCTACAGTGTCTATTATTACAAACCGATTAGGTGTTACCAGTGACTCCGAGTTGCCCTCAGGAATCTCCTAAGAGGACCTTTGTTTGCCACGATACTGTGAAAGGCGCTAGAGTTAGTGGCTGCTCTTCCGTGCTGTTGAGATGATGCTCCTAACATACTTCTTGCTGCTACCCCACAACTTCTGCCACCTTGTTCCTACTTTAATTGCAGACATAATATCCTTTAGACTCCTGTGTCATCATTGATATATACTCAAGGTTCCCGGATCCATGTTTGTTTACTTCATGCAATCCCCACCATACGGTTGTCTGGCACCTGGCTCCAAAAACATTTCCAGGCAATGGCCATCATTGCTCTGTAGCAATCAAACCAGCTATCAAACCAACTCTGTAGCAATCGAACTAGCTCGTCCTGCTCAGACTATCACATCCTGTTTGGAGTACGAAGCACGGCCCGAAGTACAGGATCCAGTCCTGGCAACATATCAACCCAACTCTCATCCACATTCACTAGCTCCCTATAAAATTCTGAATCAATTATAAATTTGTCACCTACAAATACCTCCATGCCCCGTTTCCCGTTACCTTACCTGTTTAGCAGGTATTGGCTCTCGTCATGATGGTACAGGGTTTCTGAATTGAAATAAATAATGAAGGCTTTCATATACTGTGATTAATAATTTTATAATTTTCAATATTGCAAGTTCTCTGGTTCAAACATTTGTAATTGATTTTACACATTTAGTGAAAAGTTGCAATTTCACCTGTCTTGCACAGTTTTAATTATGTTCATCATCAAAGATGAAGATCTCTTCTCTTGTAACTCTGACAAACAATATCAGCAAACCAAACAAAAGTTTCTGAACCCCAACTCTGGACTTCAGCTATGTATTGGATGCAGGATGTCACTCATGGAACCTTGTGTTCATCGATAAGATGGAACAAACGGATTTTTATGATGCTGCCCAGCCAAAAATTCCAAAATATTCCAAATGTTTATTGATGCAAGAAACTTTTGTTTTCCAGACTCTAGGATTTTGTACAGTTAGGGTGAACCACTATGAATATGTAGAGACCTGGATTTTTCTTCCTCAGCTGCAGAAGAAGTGACAGCAATCTACAATCTATAGTCAGCAAGTCAAGTGCAGCCATTCATTTGTTTTCCACTCGCCTTGCCTTACTATAAAAATGAGGATTGCATTTCTAAACTCAAATTTTTTTCACTGCTTTTGTTCAGAAGGAGCGGTGCATGGACTTCATGTATAAGTAATTGTAACATATAAACAAAAATGTAGGTAACAATATAACAATGTTTTTTTTTAAATCAAATGCGCTTATTTGTGTGTTACAGTTTGTACATGTAAATAATTCTGCTCTGAGACTTTCAAAATAACCCACTTACTATTGATTATTAAATGGTGAATAAGCTACACTGTAGGTTCATATGTTTGTAAATCTAATTACTGTATGTTGAAATTAGTGCCTCACCAGCCATGAACATCACCGCACGTCACTGCCTTTGACAGCGTTATACTCTCAGACTCTGACGGTAGCGCAGAATTACATATTCAAATGAAGCCTTTGTAGAATGTTTTTCTGCTTATGATGAATACATTTTGCTTTAATGGCGGTGGTAAAAGGGAGCAATTATCTATAATTGCAGGGGTTCAATTAAAGCAATGACATCAAGTTGCGTGGCTACATAGTTTCCATTAGAATAGACAGCAGATTGCAGCCTGTCATCTCCACAGCCCTGTTTTCATTCACATGTGGATGTGAGCGGACGTGTATTGATGCAAACACACAAACACACACATGCAGAAGCAGGCTGTGGCACTCAGACAGCAATGGATGAGTCAGTCCTTACCGGGTGATCAGCATCCAGTTCAGAGCCATAACTGAGGATCTGGTTGGCAAAGCGATCCAAGTCCTGGATGTCATTAGGGAACCATGGCACTGCAGAATAATAACAGCTGTATAAAAACAAGTGTTGCACCTTGTGTGTGTGTGTGTGTGTGTGTGTGTGTGTGTGTGTGTGTGTGTGTGTGTGTGTGTGTGTGTGTGTGTGTGTGTGTGTGTGCGCTGAAGTCCAGACTAATTAGGGACCACTCTGGCCTTGACTGTTTCGTTTTAAAGCCTGATTACCTCCATAGACTGACAGATGATTTCAAACATTTTACTGAACACATTAAAGGATCTGAACTTCCTCAGGTAGTAGAGTTGACGCAACCCCTTCTTGTACACAGAATAGACATTGGATTTCCTGTTCAGTCTCTGTTCGATAGAGACCCCTAGGTACTTGCACTCCCTCAGGATGCACAGTGGCTGTGGGGCTGTTGTCTTTCTCCTGAGGTCAATGCACTAATCTCTTTGGTCTTTGCCGCATTCAGGATTGGGCAATTCTTCCCAGACAACTCCACGAAATGCTCCACCACAGACTTGTACTCTTTCTCCCTTTCATACCTTATATAGCTCATCACCACTTCATCTGAGAACATCTTCAGTTGATATGACCCACAGTCATATTCAAAGTCGAAGGTGTATGAGGTGAATATAGGAATGTAGATAGGACAGGTTTCACTAAGCTAACACCTGATTGATCAGAATAATTGTGGTCTGTCAGGTCAGTCATTCAGGAGATGGTAGATGTGTCCGCCCCAGTTGTATTTCTCACCCAGCAGCACTGCTTGGACGGTATTGAAGGCACTAGAGAAATTAAGAAAAAGCTGATTCTCACAGAGCCACCAGGGTCATTCAGATGCTTTCAGCAGTCCAGATATTATATGATTTTAATCTGATTAATTAAATTGGTGAAAATTACTATTAAGGATGGTAATATAGGTGATGTTTTTGGTATCAGGTTGTTGTTGTTTTTTAGTGTCACTGCATTTTGACACTAAGGACAGAAAATGTAATCAACTGTGTGTCCTTGTGGTTTCTTGAAGCTCAAAAACACTGAGGCACAATCATTAATCTACATCAGAGCAGTGTGGTCCAGCCTGAGGGCCCAGGAAAACAGGTCCCTGGCAGGCTCCTCTATGAACAGGCAATCTCCAGAACAGGCTATAAATATCCCCTCGTCCACTTGACCCTGACCATCAGACCACAGTCTACACTGAGGTCAGCGGGGGATCCATGGTGGCCCTGTCTATCTCAGCCTACCATGACTTTCCATGTTTACCCGCCTTGTGTTTGGGTCAGACCAGGACACAGAGCTCCTCTGTTAATGCCACGCCTGTTGGTCCTCAATGGCTAAACTAATGTCTTTCTGGAAATAATTAATAAAGGGGTTGAATTGTGGGTGAGGGGCCATCAGCCTCATTGACTATGCCAGCAATCCATTGTCCTGTCTGGCTGTGGTCAGTTGATGAATTAACCATTTAACTAGACTTGATACCATAGTTGATATTTAAGAAATACTGGATGATTTATATTTGTTTTCTTGTTTTTTCTCTTTTTTTTTTTCTAGATATAACTGTTTATGTTAATTACATTTCAGAGGTTTCTTTTTACCTTTTCACAATTACACTGTCACAAACTCTAAAAATAACATTGTCTTCATGGATGAATAATCTGCAAGGCATGACAGATTAAAATAAAAAAATCAGATTTCTGTGTGTGGACGTTTGACAAAAGTTTGAGGAACATCTTTGTTAGCAATGGTAAAAAGCTGTAAGTATTGTCAATCATAACAATACTTAATAAAATCACCATTTTAGACTCAAAGGTGAAGATGGAGAAGTTTGTGCAGATTTTGATGATTTACTGGAGATTATTAGAAGGTGCAGCCACATTTTTGAATCTTCTAGACTCCATTTGAAGCAGAGTGTTAAGTGCAGCTCATTTCTTTAGATCAGAGCAGAACAAAGCTCTTCGAAGTTAAAGCATTGTGGTATGACAGATTTGTTAATTTTCATTAATTTATATGATAATTGGAGTACAACTTCTGAAAAGATAAATTATTTTTTTAAAAAGTAAGAATAATTTTGCTGTAAAATTGTGCGTTTTCTCACTAGAGGATGCTATTTTTTTACATATTGCTTTTTCAGACCCTGAAGTTCAGGTTCACTTGTTTTGGACATGTTACACACACACACACACACACACACACACACACACACACACACACACACACACACACACACACACACACACACACACACACACACACACACACACACAGGTACTGTACATATGCATTCACTGTAGTGATGTCCAACAAAGTCAGAGAGATGCCCATTGCCCACGTATTGACTGTCACCATTGTGACATCACTCCCTGTAAAGAGTATTCAGTGAAGTCAGGGAAATCAGGACTTCAGAACATGGATGCAGATTCCTTATCTTGCTGAATCATCAGTCAATCTGGAAAATCCCTTCAGTCATAAAAGTAGAGCAACATCACTGCATGATGACTCAGGCCACCTGGACTTTGACAAAACATATGGCCTGACCATACTTCCTTATATTGAAGGTACCCAACAGAAAACGTACCTCAAGTAGGTAACTGACTTGAGGGAGGAAGTGAAGACTGATGAACCGTCAGATCTCTTATTACAAAGCGAAATGGTGTGTGTGTGTGTGTGTGTGTGTGTGTGTGTGTGTGTGTGTGTGTGCGTGCGTGTGAGTGCGTGTGTCTGTGTGTGTGTGTGTGTTTGCGTTTCCCAGGGTCAGTTTTGTATCTTTTGCATTACTTTTCATAGATCTCGGTTTCAAGTAGACCAAAGAATTCCAACTTTCATGTCTTTGTTCAAATCGGGTTTCGACCATGTGAGAAATAGTCATTTAAATTATTATCTCTCCTTACTCTATTTTTTGTTTGTGGTGCATATTTATGTATGTGTAATAATAATAATAATAATAACAATAATAATGATAATAATAATAATAATAATAATAATGGATTAGATTCATATATCGCTTTTCTGGACACTCAAAGTCGCTTTTACACTGGATCCATTATTCATTCACTCCTCATTCTTACTTGGTGATGGTAAGCTATGAGTGTCGCCACAGCTGCCCTGGGGCAGACTGATTGGAGTAGCTGCTAATCTGCGTTTACAGCCCCTCCGACCACCACCGGAACAATCCCACACATTCACACACCAGTGAGTGCCCCACTGGAGGTAAGAGGGGTAAAGTGTCTTGCCCAAGGACACAATGACTAATGACTTGGCGGAAATCAAACCTCCGATCTTGAATCATTGGATGACCTGTTCTACCACTGAGCCACTGCCGATATCAAGTTTATCCCAGAGCAGTTCCTTGTTGTTTTTTGTCTACAACACACAATGTTCTAAGGGGAACGTGGCTTTATTTATGCAAATTAAGTGTAAAATAAAATAATTGGAGGTTATTAGAGAAATACCCGTGTCAAATTCACTTCTTGGGAACTTGCCAAGGGTATTTCTCATTGTGGGAAATGAGCAGCTCATACTTTGATATATGAGATCCCTCATGTGGATGCCATTGCGTAGTTTATGTAAAGCAAAAATAACTATTAAAACTGGAATACTACTGTTTGTTTATTAATAGTTATTACTTAATAAATAAACACTAGTATTCCACAAGGATAAAAATTCCCTTTAAATAATTTGGGATCCAGATTATTATTGTTATTTGCTTTTATTTTAACATTTCATGTGTACATAAATCATTTCTTTAAGCCAAGCAAAATGACAACTATTCACAAGAATTATCAAAATGCTTTTAGGTATAAAATGTTGAGGAAAAATACTTTTTACGTTACATTGGAAAGAAATTCATGGATTTAATTTTGGTACTGAAATTCAATAAAATTGTTAATGGATTATGCCACAATACAATTTTCTTAATAATGTTTATATTATAACAATATTGATTGTAACAATAGTCTAAGTAAAAGTAACTAAGCTAAAAGATTGCATTATCAAGTATAGTAATCTTTTTTTCATTTTAATAAAATGTAGTCTTATTTGCATGCGTGAAAAGCAAAGCAGCAAGTTTCATTGAAGATGCAAAGAGGCTCTGGTGGACTTCAGCACAGCTTTCATGTGCATTTACTGAAATTTCTGCAGGGCTTCACAGAGTTTCCCCATTTCACCTGAAATACGAAAAATGATAGTGAAATAATAAAATTATTAAAACCTTTTTTAAAAATACTCCATTTTTATTCAAAACGAAGGACACATCAATAAGATCGTCTAACCAAATGTGGAGGCCATAGCTGCTATGTCATCTATAAGACCACACTCAGTTTATCAACGATAAGTGAGGCCTGGAATATGTAATTACTGGTATTTAAATGGGTAAAATTAGGGATTTATTTTATTTTGGTATAAAATCTTGTGCATGAAACCTTTAAAAAGATCTATGAAACATTATATTTGTTTCATCACAAGAAAAATAAACTTACTCATACTCATATGTAAATGAAATTATTGGCCACAAGAAACATCTAAAGGAATCACAAACTTAAATAATTGGTAACCCTTGCTTTAAACTTTAAATAATAACTATTTACATAGAGAAGGCGATATTATTGTGTTCACTGCGTGCACAAACGTCTATAAATAAAATACAGATACATACTACTGATGCTATCAGCCAGGTTCCTGAGCCGCTTGGTGTTGTCCAGAACTTCAATGCTCTGGGTGTAAGGATTGTAACGAACTGTGAAAGGCCTGGGGATGGTAGCTGCAAACTTTCTGTAAGGCAACAAAACAATATCAAAAGTTAGAAATTTTGTGCAGGAAAGTTTCTCACAAAACTGTGAATTTAAAAAAAGACTTATTACCTCACTTTCTCTTTGGCATCCTCAAAGCTCTCTGCAACAAAGTAAATGGGCTGATACTCTGTGATTGGGTATTTTTGTAAACTGGTCTTGTTGGGGTCAAATGGTTGGAGTTTTGGCTTGTCTGTCAAGCAGTACTGAAAGGACATCATGTAAGAAAAAGATTTTTCAATGAGTGCCTCTATTCCAGTCAGAGCCAGTAAACAGGAAGTGCAGCATGATTCAGTGCTGTTGATGGGACTTGACAGAGTGTACATCCTCTGCTAGCCTCTACTGATGTACCTAGTGACCTCAATAGTGAGCCAACTCCTCCTGTCTTTACCCATACCCCATTGGGCAGGGAGGCTGACTCCCCCAGTGACACATTAAACCTGGACCACTAACCCACTGCCTTAACCGTTGCTGTTGTGCAACAAGGTGAATGTGTCATACCAACAGATTAGTGATTAGCAGGAGGTGGGAAAACATAAAAAGGGATAACCTTTCTTCATGACGTTGCTGTTCTGAAAGTTGTATGTTGTTTCCTTTTCTTACCTGCAGTTCTCCAAATGAAGAAAGCAAGCCAGCTCCATAGGCCTTAATTTCTGAGCCCTGCTTACACAATCCAAACTCCACAGTGAACCAGTAAACCTGAGAACACACATATGGTTTGTGAAATAAGACCCATGTACCAAACACACAAAACTAAGGTTATTATCAAGCTGTTCTTTATGTGTATCTTTTGGATCCATGATCCATAACCTGTGCTACCACTATTTTACTTTTGATTTGTGAGATTTCTGTTGCCATTTCAAAATATGGAGGTGAATCATTTGCGATTTCTTTAATGATGAAAGGACAGACAACAGGGGGAGTTCCTTCTAATTTTATTACACATGCTCAATGAAAAAGATGACTTATAATTTTTTATAATATGCAGAAGAAATATAACAAATTTTATAATGGATACTAGCATGATTAAGTTAATAAATGGAATAAATTAATGTTACCTTCAGAGCTGATGTTTTCAGTGGCATCTCAGTGGCATGTTCTTACAAGATTTATTCAAAACTATTTGAATGATCTTGATCAAAAGTGCATGAGATGTGCATGTAACAGCAAAGAAGAGATTAAATTTGAGGTCAATTTGGATGAAAAGATGCATTTAAGGCTTTTTGTTTTTCTGAACAATGTATAAGTGAATTTTTCTGGCTCTTTTAATCACTTCCCACAAAATTGGGTGGAAGGGTGGGATATACATGCCACAGAAGAAACCATCAAGTTTGACAGATAGTAAAGGGATCTTTCTTTCACTTTACCTCTGGCAAAGCATTTATCTGCCACATTTCAACCAAATCAGTTGACATTGATCTTTCTTATAAACATGGTACTCACAGTGGCAAGTTTCTCAATGTACTCATCTGGGGCACCGAGGGAGGCGAGTCCAATTTCCTACGTCAAGCAGAAAAACATACTAGGGTTAAGGTTAGGGTTACGGGTTACAGCAGGGACGGCAGGGTTACGGCAACACAAAAACACACCATGACCCCACGTCACACACACTCACATCTACGGACAATTTGGAAAGCTCAGTCGACCTGAAGTCCATGTTTTTGCAAGTGGGAGGAAGCTGGAGAACCCGGAGAGAACCCACGTGGACACAGGGAGAACATACAAATTCCACACAGTGTGGGAATTGAACCCGGAACCGCCTTGCTATGTGGCAACAACGCTACCCACTGCACCACCGTGCCGTCCTGTTATCATTATTATTATTACACGTTTATTTATAATACTGAGTAGAATTATACATTTTTAAGTGGATGACTATTTTATGTAGTTTTGTATGATTATCATTCATTACTGATCTGTTACCTGTGAGAACTGGGCAAAATTAGAGTCAGCAAAAAGTGGAACGTGTCCCAGGAGCTCATGGCAGACATCCCTGCATAAAAAATGAGATAAAGACTCTTTAGCATCACATAAATGATATTTTCCATGTTTTATGAGTTGTAGTTAGACACTCACGGCTCAGGTGTGTATGTGGGTCTTGAGCCATGACGAATGTACTGTGTGGAATGAAAGACTCGGAAAGCAAGCCCAGCCAGAAAGTCCCGGGACGAGAGGAGGCCAGCGACTGGGCGAAGGCGGAAACCTGTGCACGCTGCAGCAAAAATAAAGACATGAAACATGTGAGTGTTGGTTAAGATCAGTTGGTGTGAGGTAAATGAGAAGGATGGAGACAAAGAGGAGTAGGAGGTCGGGCATTTCAGCAAGGTCTGTCTTTATTTTTCCTACTTCATTATCATCAATCTTTGATGATAACAATGTTTATCATTAAAGATGGAGAAGATTTCCTTGTAAGTCTGACAGTTATTCATATAAAAGTTTAGCTCTAATTTTGGACTTCGGCTACGTATTTGGTGCAGATGTTATCCATGGACCTTGTGGTCAGTGACAAGATATGGCTTACACTGCAGGAAGTGGGAGACGTCCTCCAGCTGTGGGATGTTATCCGGCCTGTAGCCGCAGTATTTCTCCAGCAGGGGGAAGACCCGGTTGTGTTCGCGGCAGGCATGAGTTGGGTACAGAGTCTTCAGCTCCTGGAACACTTTGCTCCATGTGATCCTTTCGTCCTCTGTGTACTCCACACGAGGGATGGGTTGACCACTGAGACAAAGACATGAGGCTTCAGTTTAAGGTCTTAATACAATTCTTGAACCAAACATGATAAATAATACTGTATAAGAGGATTTGTTCAATATCACATGGCAAAGGTCAGGCAAGCTAAATGGAATTGAGTGAGATTGCTTAGAACTGCTGAGAATGTTAAGTATTATTCATAATGAACAACACAAAAACCTCCGTTTAAAGCCCCAAAACAAAACAAAAATAATGGAGTTTCTGTGAGTAGTTACTGTCTGTAGTTGTAGGCAATGTCAGCAAACTCCTTCCTGCGCATTCTGTACACTGGATCTGTGAAGCCCTGAACACCCACACATCAACACAGACACACACACGCGTACGCGCACGCGCACACACACATACACACACACACACACACACACACACACACACACACACACACACACACACACACACACACACACACACACACACACACACACAATAAGACAAAAGGAAAGCCATGTCATATCTCACAATCTAGCCAGCAGATCAGATAAATATCAACATAGCAGGACAGACAGACAGACAGACAGACAGACAGACAGACAGACAGACAGACAGATAGATAGAAAGTAAAATTAATCAAAATTAAATAAAAAGTAAGAAAAAATAAGTATAAAAAAGTATAATATAAAATTCATATAAGTCCTGTGGCCTTTGACAGAACTATGCTCTCAGAATATGACAGTAGCAAACAAATACATATTCAAATGAAGCCTTTGTAGAATGTTTTTCTGCTTATGATGAATACATTTTGCTTTAATGGCGGTGGTAAAAGGGAGCAATTATCTATAATTGCAGGGGCTCAATTAAAGCAATGACATCAAGTTGCGTGGCTACATAGTTTCCATTAGAATAGACAGCAGATTGCAGCCTGTCATCTCCACAGCCCTGTTTTCATTCACATGTGGATGTGAGCGGATGTGTATTGATGCAAACACACAAACACACACATGCAGAAGCAGGCTGTGGCACTCAGACAGCAATGGATGAGTCAGTCCTTACCGGGTGATCAGCATCCAGTTCAGAGCCATAACTGAGGATCTGGTTGGCAAAGCGATCCAAGTCCTGGATGTCATTAGGGAACCATGGCACTGCAGAATAATAACAGTTATTATATCATGATAATTCATGTTTTCATTCATCGGTATTATCTCAAGTAAAAATAATTAAGCATTTACTTTATACATGAGGAAATCTTTGATTGATATAAATTGAGCTTTTGTCATCTTATCTGTTTACCTTCATGCTTATTTGCATGTCTTTTATCATGTAATTTTATAATAAAAGTTATTTGACCAACAAAAATTAAAATGTTGACACCTGATTAAAAATCATATATAAAAATTGCAATATAAAACTTTCAATACATATGTATGCTTCATAAGGTAACTAATTAATGAAGGAAATTTTAATTTCATTGTTCAGGTCTTTACATGGGAAAAGCATTTAAATCCTTTTATCATCTTTTCACCTTTAGGTTTGTTCTCCAGGGTTGTTGTTCTGGTTTATTGCTCAGGTTTATTACATAGGTAATACTAATAACATTCCAAGACTTTTTGGCCTTTAGGGGTAGATGAACATTTGGTGAACCCCTACCACAGGATTTACCTCCCCGCACAAACTCACTTTTTGTTTGTTTAACTGTAAATCTGCTCCCAGGATATAATCAGCATTGGCTAAATAACCTCAGTTTCTTAGCCTTTGAGGATGTAGTTTATGAACCTTGAGGTTATTATGCCTTCACCATTTGTCTTTAACACTATCCCTTTACCATTTGTTTCTCAGACTCTCCCTTTTGATTTTAATTGCATTCCTGTAAAAGAGTCATGTGACATCATGCCTGTCTCCAACAGTATAAATACCACTGTTTTGAAATAAGAATTTGTCCTTCTCGTACCGCATTCACCATTGTTCTGTAGTATTGGAGAACGACCCGGAGCTCTGTAAGTAAAGTACCGTGAACTTCCAACCATCGTCTCAAGAGTCATCTGTATGCCCTGATCATCTTAACGAACGCGCTGCGGAGCTAGTAGGTTGGACTCCGCTTCATTAACAACAAATTTGTTTAGACTTTCCACTTCTTATTTTCAAGACTTTGGTATTTTTTCCCTCCTAATTTGGGCAGAGAAATTAAGATGAATAAGATGTTGTGTATATAGCTTTTGACTTGATAAAAAAGTTTCAGACTTGATTAATCCATACAACACATAAGTCCATTTTACACAGCCTGTTCAAAGCAGGAGTGTTGCAAATTCATTCTGTTTCACAGGTTTGTGTAAGTGTTACTTAGGCATAATTTGGAGAGGAGGGATATGATTGTTCTATGCCTGAGTCAGAAATAGAGGCAATGCAATTTCAAAATAGACACTGAGGTAGTCTATTTTGCAATTGCATTGCCTCTATTTCTGATTCAGGCATAGACCAAAGTGGTCGGTCGACCACTTTGGTCCAGAATGGATTATCTTGACTATCATGACTATCAACAGGTCTGACTGTCAAAAATGGCAACCGTATTTATTTTAATAACATTTAAAGATTTTTTTTAATCTTCTGACCACTACACTATTTGTCAAATTGTACACTGACACAGAATTTAAGAATCTTATTTTATCTTTTAAAAAAAGAAAGAAAAAGAAAAACACCCACAGCTATATTCCCACAAGGAGTGGAGTAGGTTTAATCATCATGTTGAAGATTTACGATATCTTGCTCAGTATCCTCTCTGTAGTTACTTACAATGACCTACCTGTATCTTTCTCCTTGCTACGTGACAGCTCATGCACAGGGCCACTGATTTGTTTACGCAGACCATCGATGACATCGTCCAAGGCCTGGGAACAGCTCGAGTCCACGTTAATGAAGAATTCATATTGGTCTTGGTTTGTCCGCGAAGGACGGGATTCAATGTGTGTAAGGTTTATGCCTTTCTCCTGCAATCCCCAGAAACAAAGACAACAGATGGTGAGATGCGAGATCCAACAGCTTGTTTTAATCCTGTGTATTACATCCATTCATATCAGAGATCGTGAGAGACACAAGATGTTCTGCACGAGATGTAGCTCCTTACAAACTGCACTAGTCCAGAGGGTGAAGTGCCCTTTGGCGAGATGTGAGGCCCAGCATGTGAGGAATTACAGCACTTCGAAGGTGAGGTATTTTGGTCTGGCAGGTTTGTTGATCCTCATATATTTGTATGTAGTTTGTAGACAATTTTTGCAAAAGTGGAATAATCATAAAAACACAGAATAATTTTCCTGCAAATTCTGCAAATCTCTAGAGGGCGCTGTGTTGTCACTTAATGATAAAGTGTTAAAAGATCTCATCAAAATGTCAGGTCAGAGCTTTTTTACATTTACTCTGCAAACTGAAGCAGAGACAGCTTCCATAATAAAGACATACTGCGTTAGTTACCAAACGTAAATAAATTACCCAGTGCAGGTGACATTTCAGGTTTTTTCTCCAAAGGTAGGTTCCACAATTACAATCACAAATGTGGTTTTGTTTGCTTGGCTATGGGAACAAGGACAGATTTTATCGTCTTTGATCTGGTACACCGCTTTCCATGTTTCATGAATAAAGGACAGCCAAGTGTCCAGGTTAGTATTTAAAACAAATATTAAGTTTTTTTTATTTGAGGTGCTGTCATCTGTTGGGTCAGAAGATATAATTTGCCTTCGGGGATTAATAAAATTGATTTAATTTTTAATATTTAATATTAAACCTCAATACTGCTCCTTTACAATCATTTCACAAGACAAAACTGCTCTATTCCAACTGAAAATGTCAATTATTCCATGTAATTACATTATTACATAATCTCATTATCTAAATCATAATCATAATCACCAAATCTTGTTTAAAGGTATTTGAATAAAATACTGCAACGCTTGTGCTTTTTATGACCTGATCCAGCTTAACATAACCAAGCCTAAATCCTGACCCCAGCAGGATGCAGGGTCATTTTGTCACATTTCTGTACCCCTCTGAGCTGTCCCTCCATCATAAGGTGACGTTAACCTTCTTGTTGAACCATTATCACATGATAGCCACACAACTTTGTCATGTGCACTTGAATCCAAGACCAACTGTGTGCCAGCTTTTTAGTGAAGCATTATAGAGTGTGGACACTAGACCTTTACAAGAAAAAAATAGTCATGTGATGTATGAAACTCAGCTAAACATTACCACATGGTTCACCCCAAAAGCTGTTTTAAGTTACATGGAAAAACATGAAAGGATTCAACAACTGTTTTATGGGTTTGTCTGCGTATGTGTGTTGTTGGTGGTGGTAGGGGTGGGCGGCGGTGAGGGGATTTAGTCTGGTTTATTTGCTGAAAGGGTCAGAAAGAGCAAAGGGCGAGAGAGGTGGAGTATGGGAGGATCAGGAAGGTGCAAGCTCATAGGTTAGACAAGAATTGGGATGTTTACTATTGGACTGCATAATTTGGTACGTAATGTACTCTTTGGTAAAAGGAACTTTGATATATCACATACATGTGGATGATATTGATGACACTGCTGATCAGCGTCCACATTTGCAATGCATTTGATCACGTAAGCACAGTTGGCTTGATGAAACATTTAAAAACAGCTGCCCCATCAAAAGATGATCTCATTACGATTACAATCATTTGGATCCTCAATCAGTATACAGGATTACCTACAAAAATGTACTTTGAGTGCTTCAGTTACATATAGTACATATGTTCAGAGAAAGACAACATACCATCTAAATATCCATTTTGACTACTTAAGTATATGCGTATACTATCATTTTCTTTAACCATTGTGAAAGTAGTACAGTTCAAAGGTTAGCATATCAGTGTATGACCTGAGTCAACCTATAATGTATCTTACATGTCAATAGGACCATTCCATCTTACCACTTTGCCTGATTGTCTGTCATGTGTAAAAAAAAAAAGAAATTATGTCATTGAGTTGAGCCGACGCAACTATTTCTGTAGTTTTAGGTAGGAATAACAGTCTCATTTTAATTAATTATTCTTGATAAATTAATAGCACGTTTTGTAATTTGCATGAAAGCTCCAGTGTTGAGTGTTTCTTTAAACAGGGCCAAATCAAGTCGAAGAAAACTGTAATATAAAAAAATAAAAGTGCTGTAAACAATAAATATTTCCAAATCAAATTACTGTAATTGGATGAATGTTGTTAGTTGTTATTTTAAAGTAGCTATTCACCATTTCTGCTAAATTGTAAACAGGGATAACTTGTTTTCCTATATCCCATCAGTCCTGTGATTGATTATTTAATTACTACAGAAACCCTGGTATGGGTGAATGGCCTAAAGTCATGTTTGAACTGCTACACAAATATTTGAGATAAACATATGTTTGGTTTCCTTCCTTAAAAGGGCCACAAGTACGAAAATCAATCCAAAACAATCAAGTTCAACTTGAAAGACTGAATTGCATTAATGTTTCATGTAACAGGGAAATCTGTTCCGTTCCTGAAATGACAGCAGCAAAAATATTCCAAATTTAATGTGCAGTCTTCTACAATACTTTGAGGAGCGAGTACATGGAGAGAGTACATGGATATTCTCTCCGTGTACATGGACTACACAGAGAGAATATCCCAGTACCCCCCAAAAATGTGGGAATCCATGGTATCAAAGGAGAAGATCCATGATTATTTCTCTAAAACCTTTTTTTTAACTTACGACTTTTTTTAAACTGAAATGTACCTCAAAGAGTCGCAGGGCCCGCGCTAAAGCGCCAACCTCCTCTTTTATGGAGAATATGCAGGAGATCACTTCTGATTTGTTGCTGGTCTCTTCTTCCAGGTACATGGAGCCCCGTCTCCCCTGTGAGAAAACATATTTCAGGTTAAATCGGATCACAGTGCTTTCAAAACATCACAATTTTCCTATTTAAGTCAAGGGAATGAGTAAATCAGATTTTATCATTATATCATTGTTTTACTTGGATTTGCACTTAGTTTGATTAATTATCAATGATAGTTTGTTAAATAAGTAGCCAAAGCACAACTGCAATGGATTTATTTTTTACATGAGAAAAATAAGAGTAGGAAATCCTGGAGGTGGAACATTATGTTTCTAAATGAAAAGTTCCTTTAATTATTAATGTTTTGATGTCTGAAAGGATTTATTGCTGATCAACTATATTTCAGCATAATATATTTATTTCATTACTTATTTATTCATATTTATTTTATCTTTTTTTAATTTGTCAAACTGAAGAATGGCTACACTACATGTTTCTGGTGTATTTATGTCCTCTATTGAAATGAGTGAGCTCCATCTTTTTGTCTGCTGTACTCTCTGGAACATTCCAGCTAAAACTAAAGCTACTGACACTATTGTCACTTTAAAAACGTAGACATCTGAAGTAAAAAAAAAAAAAAAAGGGACATATCTGAAAAGTCTCTATTTTATTATTTAAATAAACAAAGGATCACAAACATAATTAAACTGATAAAAAACGAGGTCACAGGTTTACCCTTTTCTCGCCGTCCCCCGTTTCTGACTCGTAATTTCCATTGACTTTCTTGTACGCTGCATCCATCCTGTCGCAGTCCAGGTGAACCAACCCAACGCGCTGAATCCAAACAATGACAGAGATCTTCTGACCTGCTTCCCGTCTGTGAACGGCTTTAACCACGGCGGGTCACGTGACACCACAGCCCTCTCCATCGGAATGTCACGGGGCGGTTGTTAAAAAGCTAAAAAACAATCACACACATCTGTTTCTTGTCCCCGGCGGGGCTGCAGCCCTGGAACAGCTGTGGGCCGGCTGTCAGTCGGAACTATGTTGTCGTCATCACACAGGTGAAAGTTACGTCAGTTTTATTTTGATTGATAAAAATATTCACCCACTTGTTCACATATTAGCCTTTAATTAGTGTGATGTTCTTTACTATTGTTATTTTTTAATTTCTATTATTTTTTTATTGTTGTTTTTGTTCTTGTCGTTCCGATCATTGTTGACGTGCTGAAAAAATTGAACACAGACTATTGACTATCAAGTCTTTTTATTATACTGTATGAAGCAGCATTAACCTTAAGGAAAATAATGACTAATAACTCTGGTAAGTCCTCCCTTCATGCAGAGGCCACACGTCATTTCACCTGCCAGCTAGGAAATCCACAGGTTCCACTTGATGGCAGTGTGGCTTTGGTAATGTGGAGGGAACGGGGCCAATCCGGAGCGCAGACCCGCCCCTTGAAAATCCAGTTTAGGAGCCAATCTAGACCGTATTACCTGCTGACAAGAAAAGATTATACTATTATAGTGCATACTATTTGGTGTGGTGTAGAAATACTTACAAAAAAGGAGTTTCATGTAATTTGGAACATCTGAGATCAGAATGATTTTGGAACGTCGACTGAAAGTCTGGCATACTAATTTAAGACTTTCAGATTATATATGTAAACTAAACCCACAAAAACATTTCAGTCGTTTACATATTGAATGTAAATTATTATCAGATTGACTGTTCCTGTACCTGCACCATTAGCTGGTTAATGGACACGGTGGGAATTGCTGTGGTTACAGCTGCCAACAGAGATGGCCCAAGTTAACCATCACTGTTGGATGAGGAGGCCAGTTTACTAATGCTGGAAACAAATGATTGTCATTGTCAAGTTAAAACAGAATCTCGCTTTTTTATTGCACTGAGTTGTTGACTTGAATCACACAAGCAACGGCTAAGCTTCAGGTAAAAAAAAAACCATAACAAATGCAAAGAACAATTTACCAAATATAAAAGGCAAACATACAAGAACGAACACCAATATATACATCAATCTTAATATCAGTCTTGAATACAATGAATACAATGAATACAATATTATATATATATATATATATATATATATATATACATACAGTATATACAGTATATATATAATGTGTGCATACATATACAGTATACATATATAAATTTTTAATGTTATATATATATATAAATATTTAACATTTAGATATTTACACATCAATATACATGAAAACAAACCTACTGTAGCAGCTACTTTCAGAGGAATCATAAAGGACCACTTCAGGTGTCGTCTGCTTGCCTCCAATGGACAGTAATTTGTAGATGGGACGTGATGTCACATAAAACTCCCAAGGTTCTTCAGTGCACACTTCATATTTTACAGTGGATGAAGCGCTCCCCACTGCGTCATTTACTGTCATTAATGCTAACGGAGACAATTGCTCATTTATCAGGAGAAGTGGTGCAGTGTGCATTGACAAAGACCATTTCCATAGGGCCTCAGTCTTTTTCACACACCGAGGATCCATTTTCACACAGATAATTGGCCAGATGCAAGTCAGCTTTAGCGCCTTGTGTGTTCAAACTGCAAGGAATGAGCTCTTTTACACGTTGCAGCTGTCCGCACTTAAAATAAATCATTTTCGTTCAATCGACATTATGCAATTCCACCTTTTTTTGAGGATTATTGTTGTGAAAAAAGTGCAGTTGGATGAGAAAAAGCTACTTGGACACAGAGCATTGCTCTACAGGAGGAATAGCAGGGGTGCTTAGAGATGATAATCTGTTATAGAGTTGCGAGGTTCCTAATTGTGCTTTCATGAGACGTCGTTGATTAATGAACTAAGACAGACGTCCGGTGAATGTTGTCCACATGTGCACTGTCCACAGGGGTGCTGAAGAATCCACTCCAGCCTTCCTGCAGTATTGTGGAGGCTCTTTTCTGAGAGCTGGGGGGTAAAGGGGGGGGGGGGAGTGAGGGCAGAGAATAGAGAATGAAACTTTGGGGCTCTTGGCTGGCTGTTGTAAAGTGGAGTGAATGAAAGTGGAGGCCATGCAGCCAGCCACATGGGCTGTTCTCACTCGGGATAATGGATGTCTTTCTGTGGTTCATAACCCCCTTGTTGCATGCTGGGAATGGGCAGCCGTCCGCCCACTGCTCACAAGAGACACGTTCACCCTTCGGATAATTGAATTTTACACCCAGGGAAAGTCACCCCCTTTCTCTGGGCAAGTCCCCCTTGCTACACGTGGCCCTGACAGCAACTCTCCCAGGATCGTCGTCTCATCCAGGGAAAGTTCTGATGTTAGATTTCCACTGTGAGTGTAAGAAAGAAGATGGTTAAGAAAGAGGATGCTGAAAGCCTTAACTTCCCTCTGATGCTGGCTTGCTTTGTTACATTTCAGATCTGTTGAAGATTAAGATTCCTCCCCACCCAACCACCACCACCCCTCTCCCTCCAGAACTTTACGTCCTTTTATTATGTTCTGCTTTATAGTATGGAATTTATTGGGAACACTAATGGAGGATATGGGGGAGATGTTTGCCTCAGGAAAAAGATCGTAACATGTTGTGCAACAAACACATGTTTCTGAACATTTAAAGCAACAGCAGTCAGTTATCATTTCCCATTAGGAGTGTTGTGATATACAGGTATTGATAATAACAGTGATAGTCCAAAAAAGAACATATCAATATAATCATAGTAAGTGTATAAAAGAAACAGAAATAATCAACAAAAGTTTCATTTGTTCATTAACAGACATAGAATGAAGAGAAAATAGATCAGCAGAAGAGACAAACTGATGTAAGGGATGGGACACAGTGATCATGTCTAGGTTTAAAGGTATAAAGGTGATGAAGGTATTCACCTGAAAAGTCATTAAATATTACATATGGTAGAACATCGCCATCTCAAATAACTAAATTTAGTGTACATGTTATAAATTGCAATAACACACATTATTTAGTAGCTGTGAAGCCTTTTAGTGTGCTTAATTCTTTAATTGCATACAGATAACAGAGCAGCATAGTGTTTCCTGCAGGTGGAGGTTTTTTTAGTGGATGTTTATCTAGTTTCCTACACATGTGCTGGAGATGGAGATTAGATTGAGGTGGGTTTTAATGGGGAGAGAGAGTGGAGGTTCCTAACTGCAGGGGATGACACATTAAGGTTGTGACATTTAGGGGGTGTTTTGATGTGAGGAGGGAGTGATCCACACCCTGCCTCCTTACCCTCAGGCCTATGATATCGTCCTGGGGGGGACAAGGGTCACCACCCTCACCAGCTCCCTGACCAAATACAAAAGGTGTTTCCTTCTTGCAGCCGTGGTCAGTTTCACCTGTCAGTCAGATTTCCTCTGTCACCCAGTCCAGGGAAGGCAGCTGCAGGTCTTCATGTTCTCAATGTCAGATAAGGTGTGGGCAAAAGCCACCAAATAGTTAAACAACATCCAAAGCCCAGCCATCGTCACTGAGGGCGACGTGAAACACTGAACATGTTATGACACGCTTACTGTTGGTCAACACCTTTGCAACTTGGAACTGCAGTAAAGACAGGGAAATAAAAACCTTTTAATCCTCCTTACTTGTTGCTTTTCATTAAAAACAAGTTGATATGTCCACAAATATGAACTTTGCTTTTAACAAATTTTAGGGATACATTGGTGGGTAAATTTCTTGGCCTTGGGGGTTCCTATGATCAAACCTTTAGGGGGCTTCAAGTCACAAGCTTGCAACATTCTAACATCTGTTTATTATATGGGCGACTGTGGCTGAGTAGTTAAAGTGGTCATGCACTCATGTTAAGGTTTGTTCAATCCCCAACACCTGCAGGCTAGTTGAAGACCTTGAGTAATATACCGAACCCCAATTCGCTTCTGCTGACTGTTTCATGAGTGTATGGGATTGATTGCGTGAATGTTTTTGTACCTTGCACAGTAGCCTCTTTCACCACAATACGAATGTTTGTATAACTGTGTGAATGTCTGCTTGTGTTGTGAAGTGCTTAGTCAGTCATACTAGAAAGGTATTAAGTCCACTCATCAATTGCTGTCATGAAAATGAAAAATGGCCTTTGAGTATCATAACATCTGAATATTTTATAGAGCTACAAAATATAGCCAACAACCTGAATTCTAGATAAAAATGAACTCAAACTGTCTCAAAATGATTGTGATACAACAAAAATGTTTGTCATATTTTTAACTCTTTCATTAGATTGGAAGACATAAACACCACTTTATTTATGACATTGGTTTGGTCAAAATAAATAGTATTCACTTTAATCTAGCTGGAGAGCCACTGTATCACCAGTATCACCTTTTCATTCATTCATTCATTCATTCATTCATTCATTCATTCATAAATCTTCTCATCTGCTCCTTCTGCTTTTGCGAGTGACAGGGGTTGCTGGAGCCAATCCCAGTGGACTTGCGGGCGTGAAGTGGGGGACACTCCCGGTGTAATGCTGGTGCACCGCAGAGTCACATGAAAGCCAAACAACCACTCATACACACACACACACACACACACACACACACACACACACACACACACACTCACACTTCTCCTGAATCACATGGAGTTGGGAGGAAATCGGATAGCACTGAGAGAACCCATGTAGAATTCGGGAGAACATGCAAACTCCACACAGGACAGGAATGGAACCTGGAACCACATTGCTGTGAGGCGACAGCGCTTACCCACTGCACCACCGTGCCGCCCATTAGTATTATGGTGCTGATGGCAGTAATATAGCCCCTGGCAAAAAAAATATGGAGTCACTTGTCTTGGAGGATGTTCATTCAGTTGTTTAACATTGTAGAAAAACAGCATATGACAGGCATCTGGCTTTATAAAACGCTAGATATCTAAATAACACTAGATATCAGTTACTCGGTCTTATTAGAGATCATTCCAATTTCCCATTATCTAAGATACAGACAAGAGACAGTAAAATAGAAATAGAAATAGAAAAAAACACATTGAAACTTTAAATGAAATATCCCTTTCACAACAGTTTTTGTACAATAAAGAATGCTACTGCTTAAACTATAGAAGTTGTGGGTGCATGGAGTTTATAGCCTTTGATTGCAGCTATACCAGCTGGTTCCCCACTCCCAGTTTCTACAAACTGCTGGTTGTAGCCACACGTTTTTGTACAGACAACAACAACCCTCTGATCTTTCACTTGTCAAGAACTGGATATGCATACAATTGTATATTCATTGACCTTTTGAAGATTCCAAAAGTGGCACAGGAATGGAGAATGATTGATATAGGCAATATAATGTACAGGTATTGCAGACTTGAATCTACAGTAATTGTGGTGGAACTGTGATGGTAAAGTGTTGTTCAGTGGTGAACCAAACGTTTCTGCTGCCAAGCTCAGGCCCAGGTGTATCTCAGCTCCTACTTGTTTGCTTTGTGAGTTGTCCTCAGGTCTGTGTTTACCCAGCCACCACTGGCAGAGCGTACTGTGTGCTGCAGGGGATGGAACAGAGAGACTTAATGAAAATGCCATGAGTGACCAGCACTCATGTTATTGTCACACCATACCTGCCTGTCACTCTGCAGCAGCTCATCACATTTGGGTTTGACAAGTTACTTCCTACATGTGACACAGATCCAGAATGGAGTATGGAATATGGATTGATTTCTGAATATAACAATCTTTGTATTCAGGTGACAGAAATATAAGCATGTCAATAATGCATTCTAGAGCCATTCTTATTCTTATTCTTATCATTTTCTTTTCATTTATATTTCTTATTTTTTATTATTATTAATATTAATATTAATATTATTATTATTATTACTATTTACCTGGTTCTGCCTCAAACTGAACTTACCTCTAAGAAAAGTTTCAACATACTCTGTTTCTAAAAGGAGAGACAAATAGACATTAACATTGGTTATCACACAATGAAACTATGCCAGTCTTTAGTTTTGTTCCTTTTTTTAATTTTTATTATTTCTGTCCAGTTTGGCCTCTGTGGCAGGAAACAACCATGTGAAGCACACACACTAACGCTGTAACGCTCTCCACCAGCAGATGACGACATTCGCCTGTAAACCCTCACCTATCAATGGCCTGTCACCTCCTTCAGTCTGCCTCCTCCCTATCCCCAACGACAGCCCCTCCCATCAAAGCCATAACCTCTCCTAATCCCCCCACCCCTTGTTGCCCTGGAGACGGCTCAGACGAGCAGGTGATGCATTGACAGGGAGCAGATGGTTCCCTGTGGAGGTAAGCATGGCTGAACAATGCTTGTATATTCATCATAAAGTCTCTCTTACTCTCTTTCTAGCACCCTCCTTCAACTACTTGTACACACATAACTTCAAAGTTGAATGAATCACGCTTTCACACACGCACACACACACGTACACACACAGAGAGAGAGAGAGAGAGAGAGAGAGAGATTTGTTCACTTAGTTCTTTCTGGATTGCTGATTAAAACTGCCAACATGCTGATGTGCCTGTCAATACAACTGAGTTTGCGCAGGCTGAGGGAGGTGATGTTGTTGTGACATGTTATTAGACAGAACTTGTGATAAATAGACGCTAGTCCATTCAGGAGGGGAGCGAGTTTACAGCGCTTCGAAGAGAAGACGAGTAAAGTAAAGACAATAATAGAGGTTCCTTGCTTTGGCCTCCCTGTGCTTGTCTTCTGCAGGTGTTTTCAGGCTTTTCGCAGCAGTAACTCACTCGTCTAAAGAAGCTCCTTCTTTAGTCCCCGTCTCCCCTGGAGATAAAGTACAGACACCCCACTCTCCCCGTCTCATTCTTTCAGCTAACTCCTGAATAATCCAGCAACAATGAAGGGCTCTGAGGCAGTGTGCAGCGATTCGCTGGAGGCCTGACTTATTTTGGGGTGCAGTGGGTGTGGGGGATAACATTATGGAGATCAGCTAATGCATGTAAAACACTGCATCCATTTTTTTAAACAAGTGGTGAAGGAAAAGTGTGCGGCTCAATAGAAGCTTCGCTTAACCCACCACACCTGGAACACACAACAGGGGGGTAAGAGCGGCGGTCCACCTCCCTCCTGCCTCACCCATCATCACCAGCACCTATCAATACAGGCTGTGAAGAGTTTGGTTGGGCGTCAGGAGGAGGGGTTTGCCTGTATTCACGGCATGACTATGATAAAGACGCACAGTGAGGAGCCATTCAAGAGCTCTGTGCCTATAATGGAGTCACTAATAGGTGCCCATTCAGCAAGAAAAGTGTTTTCAGGAGGAGAAAAAAGTTTTGGGGAAGCAACAATCACTTTGTCTGCTGCCTTGTGTATGTAAAATTTATGCAGCTCTCCACCCTTGCACCTTTTTACAACTTTTTTTTTTTTGCTGTCTATTTTCTTTCTTTAAACAGCATTGCCACTGAATAGATGACATGCATGGTCTGGAGTCTTCCTTTCATCCTTGAAACTAAATTGAATAGTCTCTGCTCTCAAGTGAGGCCAGACCAGCAGATATCAAAACAGGAGTACATGGGAACACTTTCTACATTTTCGCCTCCCTCTCTCCATTAAACTGTTCAAGCATAGAGATGATATGGCTGTTGTTTAAGAATAGCTTGGCAGTGGATTCTAACATTTAGAATAATATTGTAATTAGAATATGTTGATTATATTCACTTTGTTAAACATTCAGAGGAGGTTTCAAGCAATGTTTTGCTGGAGAGGCTGCAAAATGTGACATAGATTGAAGTAAAGCCTACCTGAGTCATGTAGAGATGCGCTCATTCATTAATTCATTCATTCATTCATGCACAATGTTTAATAAATATTTACAAACACATATAATGCTTTCCTAAGCATTAAATCAATAGTCATAAAACATGGATGTGTCTAATTCTTGCCTAGTGCATGGCACACATCATGGTGATTGACCATTGATACCCTCATGTTTTCCTTCCAAAAATAGTAACACCTAATCTTTTGACCCTAGGACTCTACTCCTGGCATCTGGAAATTTGTTTATGATCAGTAGTTTGTGAGTTGCCAACAAAAAACATTGTTTTGCAAAACACATCCTGATTTTTTTCTTTATCAAGATTGGATCGGATTGGATTGGATAAAACATCTTATATATTTTTGTAGATGCAAATCCATATGAATAAAGCGGAGTCAGCAGTATCCATGTAGTGCCATTTATCTTTCTGTTACCTTCTCTGTACAATTACTAGTTTGTTTAACTATTCTGATTGGCCAGTAATTATGCTATTGAAGAGGCCTGCTCTTACCGTGCGAAGGAAAGAGAGAAAGAGGTCCACTCAGACCATCCTCCATAATTACTCTACTATCCCTTGGCCTAAGATGCACCCAACACAAAAATTCACCTAAATCCATTGACAGCTTCTCAGGAGTTCTACGAGTATCAATGAATGAAATGAATGTGCTATAATACATTATATCTGCTTCTTACCACACTATGTACATATGGTCTGCATAAATAGGATTACCAATGCTTAATTTTTTGCACTAACCCTTTCACGTTGCCGTACTGCACCATGTTTAAGAATCAGATTAACAAACTCATATGTAAAGTGTTGTGCTTCCAAAGGAGTTTATCGACAAAAAGGGGATACTTTTATTGTGAGAACCTTCCTAATTCGAGGTAAAACCCTAAACCTCATAAGTTTATGAAAAACAAATTTTAATACTGGTTTGTAAGTTATAAACCTGTATCTTACAGCTTTTCAAATTCCTATGATTAAACTATACTTCAAGGGCCCTCTTTATACTCAAGACTAAATAGTCAACAGTCAATGTTAAATTGTGTAATTGTTAAAAATTCACCTAATCTGCTTGATCAGGACTCATATGATTCAGAAATCAGACTTTAATGATTGTGCTAGAGTCATAAACCATCATCTCTTAACTACTGTAAACGTAGAATTATGTGACATCACCTTTTTCCATTACAGTCAACACTGAGAAGAACACAGGAAAAATAAAAAAAACACCTCATGAAAACTGCCATCGGTGTGGTCTTGAACAATAAATGTGTAAAGCAAAAGTAGAAATTGATGATATTTCTGTTTTTCCCAGGCCAGAAAGCTGCCGTTACTTTGCTTTGACTAACTGTATTTGCAGCTGACAGCCCCCTTGCTCCGAGGCACCAGGGGAGCAGACCCTCGTGGGTTAGCTGACTAATCTTGAAATGCTGAAACCATATTGAATGAGAGGGCTGGAACTGTGAAATACTGGGGCCATATTGTGCTGCATGTTAAAGGGCTTAGCTGACAGATTGATGAGATGAGGAAATAACGGAACGAACCAGGGGGTGGGAGGAGGGATCCCTGCATGGCAGGGCAACCATGGCTTGGAGTCAGAGCAGTGCTCCCTGCAGGCCTGCCGGGCAGAGCCAGTGCAGGTCAACGCTCTTTGATTCTGGGTCCCACAGCCAACAAAGGGCATCATGCAGTGGGAAGGGCTGCCTTCCTTAGAGCTACTTGAAAGCTCTTGTAATTGTGTTTTTATGTGTTTTGTGAGACTTGTGTGTGGGTTTATGTGTGTGAGAGAAAGCGTGCATTCAAATATGCAAGTCTATTAACAAAAAGACTGAAAGTCAGTTACACTTTTATGATAAAAGACCATTACCTATTATTTCATTCTAGTAAAAGAGTTCAATGGTAAGATTTTGTCTTTAGCATGTTTGCTTGTGAATTTAGCAGATTTGTTAACAGCTAAAAACCAGAAATTTCACATTTTCTGAGGGTTTTTTGTTCTTTTGTGTTATTTTAACTATCATATATGTTAAAAAATATAATACCTCCGTTACGGAAGTTTTATACTTTCTTTCAATCAAGATTATTGATAAAGTTGAGCATGAAGAGTAACATCAAACAATGGCACTACCAGTTTTCTTTGTATTGACTTGATATTTTTCAGCCAAGCATGTAAAAAAAATCAACAACAAGGTGAAGACAATCCAAAACAAACAAAAACAAAAATTCACATCCTTGATACAATAAGACTTCGAACCATACTTCCCCTTACACAATGCATTGTCTGGCAGTGTCATAGCAACTGGTATTGTGACATCAGGATTACCACCAAAAAAAAAAAGCACTGCATAGCTGCCATAGGGTTTAAACAGAGGGAGGCCACCAAGGAAGAGAGATGTTGATCTCAGATTGTCAAGAAGATTTAGTACATGTCATGTCACACAAGTCATGACAGAGTGTTCATAGGACTTTCACGTTTCTATTTGCTTTGTCAGATTTTAGACGCATTAAACAGCATATACTCACATTTTTGAAGATCCTAAGGCGTTCGTTTCATTCAAATCAGTCTAAATGAGAGAAATGGTTACAAACGTTTAGTCTAGTCACTATGCAAAACACTAAGTACTCAAAATTCCACAGTCCACAGTCCTCATTGATATCAAACCACATGTATATGTACAAGATTTTGTTGCCCTGCAAATATGAAGATGACAAATCTCTAAAAAAGTCTCAGTCTTGATAATCAGCTTTGATTGCAGATACACATAGGGTTTTGTTCAGGACATGCACTCACTCAGATGCACACACATACTCCACTGAGCTCTGATTTGTGGAATTGATAGGGTTCATTGTTTCCACAGAGCTTGCTGTTATATGCCCCGTAATGTAATTAAGGCCAGGAGATTTATGCTGTTGTGGAGCAGCCCAGAACCTGATCCATGCTGTGTCTGGAGTCGGGCTGAAAAGGTTTCTCTCTGTCCAGCTGGTCCCAACTTCTGCTCTGGCCTCTGTCACTGTGTGGGGCCGCAGTGTTGTTCACTTTTGAGCTGAAAGCTTTGGTTTATTGTTGGACTTGTTTCTCTATTTCATGAGCAAGCAACACAGTTCCCAACCCAATTCTGTGCAGATTTTCAAGAAACTGTGCCTTTCTTTACTTACCAAGGAAAGCGTGAGCATGCGAGTTGCCCGAGTGAAGCAGGATGGTAATAATTAACAACCATAAGTGTTTAAATAGTTGGGTTTTTAGCCTCCCACAGAGAGTCATTGCTCAGCTTCACTGCCTTTGCATTGTTCAGGTACGAAGCATGAAGGAAGAATTAGAATGTTGAGGGGGAAATGTTAGTGTTTTCTGTGTTTGGGATACTTTGGGACTTCAGAGGTGAAATGCTTGCGTTTCGATAGATGAATTACATTTAAAACTCCAGGTCATCGGACATGTCTCCTGTTCAGAGGAGAAGAGTTCCAGAGTCTGACTGGGAAAAAAGTTCTTCCAGAAATCAGGATTTCGAGCGTCATCCAAGCCTTCTATCTCGTCCCAGACTTCCGGTCAGCACGAGCACCTGGCTGCCTGAGGACTCCAGATCTACACGCCACGCGCACAGGGTGAGTCCATCCATGCCCACCCAACTCTTCCTAAATCCACAGCTGAGCGGGCTGCTGCCGCCACCACCCACTACCCAAATATCCCAAATGAAAGGCATGTCAAACACTGCTGAATGAGCCCCATAGAGAGAACATGAGAGAGAAGATCTGTAAGACCTGGAGCATCTGTCCACCTCTCTGACACTAATGAATGTTAAGTAGGTTAGCTGCTGGTGTGCCACAGTCCCACCGGTCATTGTGATCGGAGGTGGCAGCGGGGATCAGCTTTTGTCAGGGTGCGCCAACCCCCTGTGAGATATCTTAAAATGGCCGGACCTCTTACTCCTGCACACAATTCCAGCACCAATAGTTGCCATATTGATCGCCTTGCTTGCAGATTAAAGCATAAAAGGACCTCTGTCCTGCCAGCGGGTGTCCCACCGACTCCCAGAACTCATTTCAGGGTCACAGATCCCTTGCAGCCCCCTGACCCAGACCCCAATGTGAAAATACACACTGGTGCGAGGCAGGACAGAAACCATTCTAGGGATGAACTCCATTAAACAGGATTGGTCGAATGCTCACATTCACGGCTCATTATAGCTGACCCCAGGCTTTCTCTCTCTCTCAATCTGGGTGCTCTCCTATTCTGTCTTGCATCTAACCTGTCTAAAGCCATGCTGAGGTGGTCACCCTCATCTTTTGTTTGCCATTGATAGCTCAGCCGTTTGCTTGATTGTTTTCTGAACTGGATCTCCTCATCAGTTGTGTTGCACTGAATCGACCAGTTCCTGTGGTATGTGTTTCGTCTGAGCTTTACAAAATAAGCAGCTACTTTCTCTCACAGTTAATTGGTTTACAGATAAATCCTGTATCCTATATATACATTATTCAAAAGCTGTGAAATTATATAGAAGCTGTGCAGGTCAATAATTTGACATAAAAATACATAAAAACAAACATCAAATTACAGTAGCCTGAAGCAGTGGTGATGTATAGGATCGATGTTCTGTCATGACAGGCAGGGTTTGGACCCAAATGCAGAACGCTCGTGGAGGAGCTTTCATTCATATTTAATCAATAAAGCGAAAATCCAGGACACACAAGAAAACTCTCGAAGTCCAGCACACTAGACATGCAGGCAAGGGTACAAAACAATTTGGCACCAAACCAAAAGAGACTCAGGCTTAAAAAGCCTCAGGCTAAACAGTCTGCTCAAGTCCAGGTATTGAGATGAGGGACAGGTGTAGAGACGAGACTCCACCTAAAGGTTTGGCCTCTCCTCCTGACACACCCCAGCACAGCAGAGCAGCAACACCAAACTGTGACATGTGAGGTATCCACCTTGCTGGTCATGGGTCTTCTGGAGTCCGTCCATTTCGCTACAGGTGAAAAGCAGGGTACCTCCTGGATAGGATGCGAGGCTACACAAATAATAGACACATGTGCACAATCACACCTACAGATTGTTTGATGTGACAAATTCACCTCAGTTGCATGTTTTTGGAGGTGAGAGGAAGCCTGGAACCCACACGGACATGGGGAGAAAATACAAACACACAGAAAGAAACCAAACCCAGAACCTTCTTGCTGTGAGGCAACAGCATTACCCACTGCCCCCACTGTAATACAAATAAAATGTATCTCAAGTAATTGTGATGTGTTTACTGTAGCGTCTTGATTTTACGAAATGCAACTTTACTGTTTTTGTTCTTTTTTAAGTCACTTGTTAGCACAAAGCTGGTGAACATAGATACAGTCATAAATTAAAGAACCGGAAGTAGCAGAGCTAAACAGACTGAAGATTGACTTTACAGTCATCAGGTGATACTCCAGTTTAATGATGACATTATTTTGTGAATGCTGGTTTGTAAGTAACCGTCTGCTAACATCTTCACTACAATTAAAACCTGATTTCTCAGAACTATTAAAAGGCTCCTCTGATGTGTATCAGTGATGACCTCACCAGGATCCAGCATTGATCTGTGGCTCTGTCCAATGCCTGCTCCCTAAATTAAATGTTGATTAAATGCCTATTAATGAGCCCTGAGTCACAGACAGGGTGTAATCAGGTGAAACAGAATTAATAAAACATCCCGTGCAGTGCTCAGGAGAGGAGGAAAAGGCTCCCTGGAGAAAGACAGACAGATGGTGGCATGAATTGCCAGAGAGAGGAGAAAACAGAGTGGGAGAGGGGATAAAGCAAAGACCAGCCACTACTTTGGTAATTAACTCTAAATTGGTAATTTGATATGGCCTGTTCCACCCGCTTATTATTGATAAGAGGGAATGCATCCCCCTGCTGGCTCACACTGCCACCACAGCACTTCCTGTGTGATTGGCCCTTGAGGGGCCAACCTGGTCTGGACTCAGTAGAACAAACAGGAAGTACTGTGTAGTTTGTGGGGAAAATGGGTGTACATGTTGTTGACTTACACACATTGCAAATCCCAACAGCTAGGAAGCTAGAAGCTAATCTCAACATCTAAATTGAACAAAAAAAAGGACCAAAAGACAAACCTTATTTGGGGTTATGTACTGGGTCAAATCTTGATGTCAGTCACAAACCATTGGAAATTAGAGTATATAAAGCAGTTGAATTAGAGTTCCATGGAACAGCTGTACTGGAAATGAAGGTATCACACAATCTTAATTTAACAGTTTGCGAGGCTGGGAAAATTCGTAGCAAACTTAATTCTGAAGATTAATTTTTTTCCACTACATTTTTACATTCTTAATGTTAGTATGACTTCTTAATATTTCATCTAAATCAAAATTATATAAAATATGTTAGCATTTGTAGCTTACACTATCACTGCTTCAACCTTTTCAAAAAAGTCCAAAAGGGTTCAGTGGGCAGATACCGATTACAAAAAAAATGGATGTAGAGTTGCAGTTCCTAAAGGAAAATGATAGCTTCAGTAAAAGTTAAAAGTATTTTGCAGCAAATGTTCCCGCTCTCATCCATCGAGATAAAGCTAGCATTGCTGCTGCTTGACCTGCTCTTGAAGACACCTTTGCAAAATTTGAGAAATAGACTTTAATAATCCTTCTGTTTCTATGGATTTGCTGGATTTCCAGTTGTGGAGTTCTTTCTCGTAGTTCAAACAATTTCTTCACATTTTTATGAAATTCCAGTTCAACCCCAATATAATTGGCAACAGCTAAGGTGAATGAATCACACACACCTGTGATCTACTAAGAAAGTGTTTGCTGTTCATTTTCCAACTAAATTAAGGCTCATATTAAAGGCAGAGAGCTTACTAACAATTTCTGTCATGGTATGCATAATCCTTAATCTGCCGATGGATGGAGACAATGATCTGGTCAGGTTTACGCTGCCCCCTAGCTTATCATAGTGGCAATAATTGAGTTTGAGATTCTAGCACAAACTGGTAGAGATCCACAACAGTGCACACATACAAACATCACCCTCTATTGTCTTCCTACACCAGTGGGCCCTTCTTGCCCCCTGTCACCCACTCTGGTCTGGGGTTACAGCCCATGAATAAAGGGTGAGCCCTGGGAGGATCTGCTCTCTTGCTCCCTGGAGTGGACCAACTCTGGAGCTGAGTCTGTGCTTCTGGGAGCTGCCAGGAACTGCAAAGAGAGATGGATGAGCTGATCGACCGACTGCTGGTCATCGGCTGGTGATGTGTCCCCAGTGATTGATGAGTTAACACAGCGCCCCCTGCTCCATGGGTCACACCGATGCACCTTTACCATAAAACCACCATACTGTTTTGAGGAAGCTATATGTCTAAAAGCAAAGAGAAAGAGATACAGAGTTGAGTAAAATGAGCAGATGTTGGAAAATGGCTCCATGGGAGAGTGATCTCCATCATTGAGTCTTCTGACTCAGCTCAAACCTCTTGGAGGTTTGGTACTATCTCAGTAATCAAGACAGAAGGGTTATTAATGCACAGGTGGGGGGTTAGAAGTCTCTGGAGAGTCTCCTGACTGTCTGCTTATTATTTGTTAACACATTTCAGTCATTGTGCTCTGGGGGCTTACAGAGCAGGAGTTCTTCTCACAACTCTTGCATATCAATCTCAATTTGACTCACGTAAACCTGTTTCCAAAGAAGGATGTATAAGTTTTATTTATGTGACCTTTTTCTTCTCCACCTTGGCAGGAACCTGTTTATGTCTCTTTTGTCAGCAAGGCCATCTTATGGGATCGAGGAATTTCCCACCATTCTGTAAGTTCCCCAAATACCATTTGAACTTGATCTAACTAAACCAAACAATGCATCTCATGTTAAGATATTTTCTTGTATAATCAAGCTTTATTATCTTAATTTGTTGTTTGACCTCTTTCTACAAATCTTCTATTTTTCAAGACCTTGTAACTGCAAACTTGTCAAATATGACTTGTTTGTCACGTTGAAAGTCCCCCTTTTTATGCACATTGATCCATGAAACTTAATTACTACAAACAACACCCCTGAAGACTTTTTAATAGCTCAGTGTAGCTCACTCAAACAAAAATGTCAGTTCATGAATTGAACAGAACTCTATGAACTGATTTATGTTTGAGTTTTGCTATTTCAAATTTAGGAAAACTAACTAAAAAACTAACAAAATTAAACCAAAACCCAGTATTCCTCCTTGCTGCTAACAAGTCAAAAGAAACATATACACACACACACACACACACACACACACACACTCCTCCTTTTCTTTCTCTCCTCCAACACTCAAAAGTCTCCACCTCTCTGCTTTGCTGAAAAGAGTCGGGAGTGGATGTGCCACAATTAACAGAGGAGTTGCCATGGGGACAGCAGAGTTGCGTGGGCTGGCTTCCTGTCTTGGCCTCTGGTTAAATAAACAAGTAAAGTTGGCAGACAAAGAGGTTCGCTGGTTCTTACAGCTTCATTTACATTCTCAACTGCCTTCAACACTCAGACATTCAGCAAGTTCATCAGGCATGGCATCACCCTCTGCCATGTCTCCACTGCTTCTGCTATATCTAATAAATGACAAGGTCATTGTGATGGTAAACCCGCTCCTGCAGTAAAGCGTGCCCCTGTCCAAACAGACAGACAGTCGACAAGAGGCTGTTGACCCAGCAGTCTGCTTCACATAGGCGTCAAAGCTCCTCTGCTATCACCCGGGACACCGGCAGCTATGGGACGGCCCAGGTCAGAATGTAGAGGCGCCCAAACGAGTCAACAGAGCTACGTTATTATAGGTGTTCTTTTACACAAGCAGTCTAACATAGGTTCTATGGTTTTTCTTACATAGTGAATAAACAGATTTTTGCAACCACAACAGCCCTATTGGTCACGCCTACGAATTCAGGTTTGAGGCTCCTGCATGCTGTTTTCACTTCTTAGCTCCATCCACATTTTAAACTATTTTCAATGCAGTATGCTAACAGTATAGATATACCTGTATACTATATACAGTGTGCCCTTGTGCATTCGCACCATCAACACTCGCGAATTCACCTCATCGCGGATTTTTGGGAGGTAGTCACGTGATACCATAAGGGCATTCTATTGGCTGACAGCATCCGGAAGTGCGCTCCGTTCCATGAGTCTCGGAACACAGCGCACTTCCATGAGACACAAAAGTGCTTGAAACAGTCAATAAGACTGTTTCCAAGTGGGAAAAGGTGATACAGATAGAAAGTGGTTTGATATCAGTAAGGGGAGGATTCATAAACGTTTAAACTACCGTAAATAATAAGATAAATACTGTAGTTTGTCGCTTTATTATGGAATTCGGAATTCGCGTGTGGTTCCTGGAACGCATTAACCGTGAGGAACGAGGGATCACTGTATACTATATAGATATAACTTAAAACAGCTAGCCTCCTGAGGAACTTGGTGAAACTGACATCAAGCGTTGTTTCAGGATGTGGAGCCGTCAGGGCAAGAGTTACCCTTTGCAGCTTGAGTCTGTAAAGGGGGGGGGGTCATTGTCTCCAATCAAAAGTAGAAAGTTGCTCTGAATACTAAGCTGTATCTGAGCCTGGCTTCTGACACGAGCTGATAATCAGATTTACTCCCCTGAATCCGCCGGACTCCACAATGCGCCCCACTGTCGTCGTCCCCCGCATTGCCTCTTGCCGGCACCCTCGCCAGCATCCCGACCCTTCACCAACCCTCCCTCCTCCCCCACGGCAAAGCTAATTACGCCCCACAGAAACACAAATCTCCATGATTTAAAAAGTCACTCTTTTTCAGGGGTTTAACCTTGTTAGGGCCTAAGCCTGGCTTTCTTGTACATCAGCGCTGTGAAGAATTCTCTGTTCCTGCAGACACTGGGACATAGACACACTTCTGTCTTTGCTTGTAGTCGTCCGCCTGTCAGAGGGTTCAGAAGGACTGTAATTAAGTGTGTGTTGTGTGTGTGTGTGTGTGTGTGTGTGTGTGTGTGTGTGTGTGTGTGTGTGTGTGTGTGTGTGTGTGTGTGTGTGTGTGTGTGTGTGCGTGTGCGCGTGTCTGTCTATATCAATGCTGATCTGTGTATGTGTGTGTGTTTAGAGGTGAGTGGGGGTGAAGAAGCACACGCAAGTCTGTCCTCTGCAGGCCATCTGGGACTCTGACTAACTAATAGACTTCCTACATTCATTGGGCAGCACTACTTGTACATCTCAATCAGGGAGCTGTTGACCACAAACAGGCCTGTAATGACATTAGCCAGTTCTGGCAGTGTGAGGACAGCGTGTGGGTTGCCTGACGCCAGGAGGTCAGGCTGTTTCCTGGGGGCCTGCAGGGCCCCTCGACGGAGCCCACACAAGTTTCACTGGTGTCTGCAGAAACTTCAATGTCAACCCACTGTCTCTGATCAAAACGTTTTCCTCCGTGACACGATCCAGTAATGCCTTTTCTAGTTATTTGTGATTAGATTAGTATTTTCATCTGAACAGTAATTTTAACCAATTGTGACTGGAGTTCCTGTAAATATTAGACTAAACTTTAAGTCAAGAAAACAGTGACCAACTCTGAACATTTGATTCATGTTTAGCATGTAATACTTATTGTTTTATGATATAAACAAATAGCTGAATTCATAAAGTAAAGAAGCAGCTATTTCTAAGTCATTGTTGTAAAGATTATTCTAACAATTAACTGTGGAATCTGATCCATTTTTTAAAGAGCATTACAAAAATACAGGAAACGTGATATTTTTCTAATTTATCTGGGAGTTATTATTTTTTTAAACTGGGTATATTTGAAGGGTTGGCTTCTATATATGTGTGAGCAGTATGGTTTATCATGTCACAATCTTCATCAGCAGATAGAGTTAGCCATATTACACAATGGTATGTACAGTAAACTTTTTTGAAGAATTCAGTAAATATATCGAGAGACTCTCAAAATATTAAATTTATCAAACTGTCGTTGTAAAAAATCTGTTCTATTTCAACCGACCAACTCCAATGAGTCTATGAAGTTTACTGGAAATCAACTCAGCTCTGAATTGTCTCTTGGTCCATGCCCCATCCTTTCCTTTAACCCTTTTGATGTCCAGTTTTCTGTGTATGGACTATTTGGATTAACTGTATGGATTAACTGAATAACCAACAACAACCTCCTTCAATTAGATTCTAACAGTTAAAGTAATAAAGAAGGGGAATAAAGATGAGTTAGAGCAGAATAAAGCATCAGTAAGCTGGATACAGCTCACTCTTCACTGTATGACAATGTTAATGTCAACAAATGCATTGAAAAAGCTTTTATGTTGGTGGTAACAGACATACGTTAACATTTCTTGCCGGAACCTGCTCTGCAGAAGGTCAGAGATTTGATGACACCGACCCGAATGCAGCCTCACAAAGCCTTCCTCAGCCTTCAGGCAGGCCTGAGTGACAGGTAATGAGGAGGCTGTAGGGCAGGAAGGGGAGCAAGAAGGAGAGGAGCCCCCATCATGGGCTCTTGTTCTCCTTTTTCTACCTCACTTCTCCCTCTTTGCATCACAAGAATGCAAATCTTATAAGCCTCCAGATCTGAGAAAAGGGAATCAGTAAAGATGGTGGAGGGATTTAAAACCTGATCCTCCCTGTGTGTGTCACAGACAGTGACCCCACCTTTCTCCCCCTTTCTCTTTCTGTCTGAAGGTCTCCTGGTTCATCATTTTGTTCAGAGCAATGTTGTATGTGTACATTTGTTTTTCTTTTGTGTGGAAAGGGTGAGGAGCTGAATGTTGTTTTTTAATAAAGCTTAAATCCAGGTCAGATATAACCCCGTGCCTACAGGGCATTTATTACAATTGTTTGCTCTTGACCGTACACTAAATGAGTCACCGGAACAGGACGACACTGGTAAGTTTTCCATCCACATTTCCAATATTGACTGTTCTGCTGCTTTCATCTTCCTCATCCAGTTTATTCTTAGGACTTTTATCACGGATGATATTTTACCTCCTCTGGTGGTGAGGGTGGGGTGGACATTGGGGGGTTGTTTGTGCAAGAGGAACAGAAAACTGCAGTGATGTAGAAAAGTGTGATCGCTTTATTTACCACTGGGGGGCAGTAGTGACAGTGTGCATCATTTGAATTCCCCAAGCCAACCAGAGCAGAGCTCCTTCCAGCTTCCATTTAGTGACGACATGCTTATCAGTTTTTATTTCATATAATGTCAGATAATAAATTAGCAAATCAACGAGAGGGCACAATGACGAAATTGTGCAATGTATATTTTTTCATTCTCTTTAACTGACCACAAATTTCTTTTATTATATTATATTATATTATATATATATATATATATATATATATATATATATATATATATATATATATATATATATATATATATATAATTTATTTATTTATTTATTTATTTATTTTTTAAATTTATTTTAATATTACAAAGCTGTTTTTTTGCAGTTGAACTTCAGGTTTGAATTGAAGGGAAACAAAAATTTGAATATACTAGTTAAATATTTTAAATTGCAATTCTATTTATCACAGTTCTTCACATTTCTCTTATTTTGTTCAGCATAAATTTATGATTATTAGATTTTCATTTGACTAATACTGACCGTATTATTACTTTTTCTTTGACATCTGTGGTCCTTGAAATATTTTTTATTTACTTAATATACTTTTTAACTTCCCCCTTTATACATTCATTATAAATTTCATTGCTTTTTTACTCATTTGACTGTCAATTCAATCACTACGAACACTATAACTGATTCAAATTGGGTGACAAACCTCTGGGGCTTGCACTGATGTACAGTATACAGTACTCTGTATACAGTATACAGTACTCTACAGTACTCAGTACCCCGTCCTGTTTAGTGGCTCAGTAAACCCAGACAGTGACAGAAGAATAGAAAAAAGACTGGATTATTGGAGTGTGGAAATTAAGTCTAAGTATGGATCTGACGGAGACCCAGGATTTTAGAAACTGCTTTTTCTCAGGTCAGCAGACAGTTGTGGCTATTGCAGTTATGTCAGCATCTTCTGAAGTGTGTTATTATCTCTACAGCTCAAAGTTGTTCTGATTGAACAAAATTACCAGCTGTTTATGTCTCCAACTTTATTCTCCGCTGTAATCTCTTTTCCATCTCTTGCAGGACCACAATCGTCCAAATCATCGGCCCTTATTGTGCCCACGGTTTTTGTCTCACATGAAAGCTCGGCCCCAGGATGTCAGACCTCCTTGTATCCTGAACTCCAAGTCCAATCTGAAGCTTCCATTTCAGGGGAAGATGCTAAAAACACACACACTTGCTGCCCCAAAAATACAAACACTTGAGGGTGAGGCTCCACAACAAAACATCTGACGCTTTCACAGGATCACTGCTCTAGCAGGCGGACGGGACCAGTGTCTCCTTTTACACTTCAGCTCTGTTCATTAGACGTATTTCTCACCTTTTTCGTCGTGCTGGAGGTAGAGAGGCCACCAGGCTTGTCGTTAGCTCTTAATCTCTGTCTGTGGTTGTGTTTGGTTAAGTGCAAATCTCCTCTCTGGTGAGGAAGTGCCCACAGCGCCTCCCCCCTGGTGGTCTTGAAATGGAAGTAGCCCCAGGGCCGGTGGACCTGGGGCTCCTTTCAGAGTCCAGCCTCTGATGTGAAGGCATCTTTCCCAGCACACACCTCTGCTCCACAGCAGGGCATGGCTTTCATCATATTGCCGTGTGTATTTGTGTGTGTATAGCAGAGGAGGGGGGCATTTCTCAGAATTGAGGTCTAATACTAATTATTCTACCATATGGTGGTTGGCTCCCGCACAATCTCCCTTAATGCTGCCCCCGAAGAAACGTGCTGGGCCCAACGCGGTGGCTTTGCGCTCTGACACATGCCATTCATATGCACATCAACACACACACAAGTGCATGTGAATTTGTACATGTGTACGTGTGCATGTGTGTGTGTGTGTGTGTGTGTGTGTGTGTGTGTGTGTGTGTGTGTGTGTGTGTGTGTGTGTGTAACAGATGGGATTGTAAGAGAAGGCAGTGCAAAAATGTACTCTCCAGCAAGTTCTCTTTATCCCACTGCACTGGCAGACCCCCAGGAAACAAGAGCAGATTGTTTGACACCCTCCACCCCCACCATCACACACACACACGCACACACACACACACAGGGTGTGTGTGTGTGCACACACACCCTCTCAGTGGTCAAACAAGAAGAGAAGAGAGAGAAAGGAAAGGGTGTGAAAATTCAAAGGGGAAAGGATGGATAAAGCGAAAGGGAAATGGGTGGTGCTGGACGGAGTTGATTTTCATGGAGAATTTCAGAAGAATGAAAGGAAATGTTCAGCAGAAGAAAAATGCACCGAGTTAATGGTTGTGGAAGGTAGGATATACTGTTTGGCTATGGGTGTGACTAACATTATCATTATTTAAGACTTTTTCTAAGAAAATATCCCTTCTGCTTACTTGCAAAAACTAGCTCCACCAGTGTGGTATACATCTGTGTAAACTAAATAAAACAAGACATTTTTTTAATTTCACCTGCCCTGAATGTAACTTGAAGTTTTTTCATACATTATGCCGCACGGTGGCGTAGTGGTTAACACTGCTGCCTCACAGCAAGAAGGTCAGTGGTTCTAACCCCATCATTTCCAACATGGCCTTGTGAAGAGTTTGCATGGTCTCTCCGTGTCTGAATGGGTGTTCTCTGGTTTCCCCCCATTATCAGGAAAAAATTCATCTAGGGAATATTAGGTCATGTTGGACCGTAGTGGCAGCGCACCTGAGGTGCAGCGGCTCTGGACCAACTATCCATCTGGCCTTGAAATTTCGTTGTACCATCCCTGTGTGTGTATAATGACTTTTTGACTTTTTGACATGCCACTGCACGTTGAATCAATTGAAGGCAAATAAAGTTTTTGTTGAGGAGCCATAGAAGTTATGCAAATATTTTGTTCAAATTGTAATCGTCTTCTGTCAAAAAAGGATCATAACTACCCCTGCAAGCTACCCTGCCTTCAGGTCTGATTACTATTGTGACTATTGGGTTTGGAAATAGGCAGCTGGTCTAGTGGGGACAAATCTCGCTGCCTTTGTTAGCGAGCCGACCTACCCAGCAGGGAAACAACACTTTTGTTCCAGGACTGAGCAAAGTGGGAATGAGAATGTCAGACTATTAAAAATTACCTATTGGGTGTTGAACATGGAAAAAGATGAGGGTCAGTTTGAAGACAACTGTTTTGTTTTGTTTGTCTTGAAGGCTCCTTCCATCTTAGTCAAGACAGAAGAGGAAAACTTACGCAGCCTGATGGCTCCATCGCAGGAAGGTGTTCGGCTGTCATTGTTCCCTGTCCTCCATTGCCTCCTACCCCAGCATCATCCACCATTAATCCAACACTAACCCACCAAAACACTCCTCATCCTGATTCTGGAGGAATCAGGCCGAACACTGTTTCACCATCTCTCTCCAACTGTCATCCCGGTCCAGAGGAAAGAGACAAAGTTCAGGAGAGGGAGCCACAACCTGCTGTTTTGTCCACCACAGACTTGGACTCCCATGCTGGACTGGAGCTTTCACGTTCACTGATCTCTGTGGTCTCAGTGGTTTCACAGGGGTCTCTCTCTGATTTACGTCGGCCTCCTTCCAGCCTGTTCAGTCGAAGCACCAACCTCAGCAGCAACAAGATCAGTGTTCTGTCTGGTAAAACCTCTAATGTGATTGTGAAATTAGCACTAGCTGGAGCCTTTGTCATATTCACTCAAGGACATAAACCAAGTTAATATGTGAATATAAAATATCCCCAACACTTGACCTCTCTATAATCCAATTATATTTATAGCTGTTTATAAATGACATTATAAGCAAATTTTAGTTGGACTTTGATGAAGTGATGCAGAGCATACCTAGAAGTGAGAGAGTTGTCATCGGTGCAGACTTCAATGGACATGTTGGTGCAGGTAACAGAGGTGATGAGGAAGTGATGGGCAGGTTTGGTATCCAGGAGAGGAACGCAGAAGGACAGATGGTAGTTGACTTTGCAAAAAGGATGGAAATGGCTGTAGTGAATACTTTTTTCCAGAAGAGGCAGGAACATAGGGTGACCTATAAGAGTGGTGGTAGGAGCACACAGGTAGACTACATCTTGTGTAGACGATGTAACCTGAAGGAGATCAGTGACTGCAAAGTAGTGGTAGGCGAGAGTGTAGCCAAACAGCATAGAATGGTGGTGTGTAGGATGACTCTGGTGGTGAGGAAGATGAAGAGGACAAAGACAGAGCAGAAGACGAAATGGTGGAAGCTAAAAAAGGAAGAGTGTTGCATGACCTTTAGGAAGGAGTTAAGACAGGCTCTGGGTGGTCAGGAGGTGCTTCCAGATGACTGGACAACTACAGCTAATGTGATCAGGGAGACAGGTAGGAGAGTATTTGGTGTGTCATCTGGAAGGAAAGTAGATAAGGAGACTTGGTGGTGGAATGAGGAGGTACAGGAGTGTATACAAAGAAAGAGGTTAGCTAAGAAGAAGTGGGACACTGAGAGGACTGAGGAGAGTAGACAGGAGTACAGGGAGATACAGCGTAAGGTGAAGGTAGAGGTAGCAAAGGCCAAACAAGAAGCTTATGATGACTTGTATGCTAGGTTGGACAGTAAGGAGGGAGAGACTGATCTATACAGGCTGGCAAGACAGAGAGATAGAGATGGGAAGGACGTGCAGCAGGTTAGGGTGATTAAGGATAGGGATGGAAGTCTATTGACAGGTGCCAGCAGTGTGATGGGAAGATGGAAAGAGTACTTTGAGGAGTTGATGAACGTGGAAAATGAGAGAGAACAAAGACTAGAAGAGGTGACTGTTGTGGACCAGGATGTAGCAAAGATTAGCCAGGATGAAGTGAGGAGAGCACTGAAGAGGATGAAGAGTGGAAAGGCAGTCGGTCCTGATGATATACCTGTAGAGGTTTGGAAGTGTCTAGGAGAGGTGGCAGTAGAGTTTCTGACTGGGTTGTTCAACAGGATCTTAGATAGTGAGAAGATGCCTGAGGAGTGGAGGAGAAGTGTGCTGGTGCCCATTTTTAAGAACAAGGGAGATGTGCAGAGTTGTGGCAACTACAGAGGAATAAAGCTGATGAGCCATACAATGAAGTTATGGGAAAGAGTAGTGGAAGCTAGACTAAGGGCAGAAGTGAGCATTTGTGAGCAGCAGTATGGTTTCATGCCAAAAAAGAGTACTACAGATGCAGTATTTGCTTTGAGGATGTTGATAGAGAAGTACAGAGAAGGCCAGAGGGAGCTGCATTGTGTTTTTGTAGATCTGGAGAAAGCTTATGACAGGGTGCCCAGAGAGGAACTGTGGTATTGTATGAGGAAGTCTGGAGTGTCAGAGAAGTATGTTAGAGCGGTGCAGGACATGTATGAGGACTGTAAGACAGTGGTGAGGTGTGCTGTAGGTGTGACAGAGGAGTTCAAGGTGGAGGTGGGACTGCATCAGGGATCAGCTCTGAGCCCCTTCTTGTTCGCTATGGTGATGGACAGGCTGACAGACGAGGTTAGACAGGAATCTCCATGGACTATGATGTTTGCAGATGACATTGTGATCTGCAGTGAGAGTAGGGACGAGGTGGAGGAGAAGCTAGAGAGGTGGAGGTTTGCCCTGGAAAGGAGAGGAATGAAGGTTAGCCGCAGTAAGACAGAGTACATGTGTGTGAATGAGAGGGACCCAAGTGGAAGAGTGAGGTTACAGGGAGAAGAGATCAAGAAGGTGGAGGATTTTAAGTACTTGGGGTCAACAGTCCAGAGCAATGGAGAGTGGGGAAAAGAGGTGAAGAAGCGTGTCCAGGCAGGATGGAATGGGTGGAGGAAAGTGTCAGGTGTGATGTGTGATAGAAGAGTTTCAGCTAAAATGAAAGGAAAGGTGTACAAAACTGTGGTGAGACCAGCAATGTTGTTTGGCCTAGAGACAGTGTCACTGAGGAAAAGACAGGAGGCAGAGCTGGAGGTAGCAGAGATGAAGATGCTGAGGTTCTCTCTGGGAGTGACCAGGAAGGATAGGATCAGGAATGAGTACATCAGAGGGACAGCACATGTTAGAGGTTTTGGAGATAAAGTCAGAGAGGCCAGACTGAGATGGTTTGGACATGTCCAGAGGAGAGATAGTGAATATATTGGTAGAAGGATGCTGAGTTTTGAACTGCCAGGCAGGAGGCCTAGAGGAAGACCAAAGAGGAGGTTTATGGATGTAGTGAAAGAGGACATGAAGGTAGTTGGTGTGAGAGAAGAGGATGCAAAGGACAGGGTTAGATGGAGGCGGTTGATTCGCTGTGGCGACCCCTGAAGGGAAAAGCCAAAAGGAAAAGAAGAAGTATGGTTTCATGCCAAAAAAGAGTACTACAGATGCAGTATTTGCTTTGAGGATGTTGATAGAGAAGTACAGAGAAGGCCAGAGGGAGCTGCATTGTGTTTTTGTAGATCTGGAGAAAGCTTATGACAGGGTGCCCAGAGAGGAACTGTGGTATTGTATGAGGAAGTCTGGAGTGTCAGAGAAGTATGTTAGAGCGGTGCAGGACATGTATGAGGACTGTAAGACAGTGGTGAGGTGTGCTGTAGGTGTGACAGAGGAGTTCAAGGTGGAGGTGGGACTGCATCAGGGATCAGCTCTGAGCCCCTTCTTGTTCGCTATGGTGATGGACAGGCTGACAGACGAGGTTAGACAGGAATCTCCATGGACTATGATGTTTGCAGATGACATTGTGATCTGCAGTGAGAGTAGGGACGAGGTGGAGGAGAAGCTAGAGAGGTGGAGGTTTGTCTTGGAAAGGAGAGGGATGAAGGTTAGCCGCAGTAAGACAGAGTACATGTGTGTGAATGAGAGGGACCCAAATGGAAGAGTGAGGTTACAGGGAGAAGAGATCAAGAAGGTGGAGGATTTTAAGTACTTGGGGTCAACAGTCCAGAGCAATGGAGAGTGGGGAAAAGAGGTGAAGAAGCGTGTCCAGGCAGGATGGAATGGGTGGAGAAAAGTGTCAGGTGTGATGTGTGATAGAAGAGTTTCAGCTAAAATGAAAGGTAAGGTGTACAAAACTGTGGTGAGACCAGCGATGTTGTTTGGTCTAGAGACAGTGTCACTGAGGAAAAGACAGGAGGCAGAGCTGGAGGTAGCAGAGATGAAGATGCTGAGGTTCTCTCTGGGAGTGACCAGGAAGGATAGGATCAGGAATGAGTACATCAGAGGGACAGCACATGTTAGAGGTTTTGGAGATAAAGTCAGAGAGGCCAGACTGAGATGGTTTGGACATGTCCAGAGGAGAGATAGTGAATATATTGGTAGAAGGATGCTGAGTTTTGAACTGCCAGGCAGGAGGCCTAGAGGAAGACCAAAGAGGAGGTTTATGGATGTAGTGAAGGAGGACATGAGGGTAGTTGGTGTGAGAGAGGAGGATGCAGAGGACAGGGTTAGATGAAGGCGGTTGATTCGCTGTGGCGACCCCTGAAGGGAAAAGCCAAAAGGAAAAGAAGAAGATAAGCAAATTTTAGTGTTTATTAATATGGTTGCCAACAGTTACAACTCCTGTAGCATTATAGTGTGTTACAAAACCATTTTTTAACTGCAAATCTTTCATAAATGCTAAATCAGAGGGCTTCATGGAAAGCTCATTGCTCACAACCAAAATCAAATAACCAGTAAGATGTGTTTAACAAACTGGAAATGTAACTCAGTGGTAGAGCATATGCAATCCCCAGCATCTGCAGTTCTACGGGGGCACAAGCCAACGTCAGCCATAGGCCGGTCCACAACCATTAGCTGGATAAATGCAGAGGGTTGCAGCATGAAAAGCATCTGGCGCAAAAAACTTTGCCAAACACATGAGCGTGTGGTTCCAGCTTTAGGAACCTGATTTAGAAAATGCTCTTGGCTTTTAAAGTTCTCATTTGGAATTGCACATCAGTGATAAGTTGACCCATCAGTTGTTTATTTTCTGATGAATGAACCATATCTCATAAATAGTGTAAAATGAGGCTGACAGCAGATACATGTGTATTGGACAGTTTAAAATGTCATTATTGAATGGTGTCATGTTGATATCTGTTTTCTATTTTATTTTCTTCTGTTTTGCAGCAAATATCAGAGACTTGGACTCAGCAGACGGGGCCCATCTCTCACCGCTCCAGCCTTGTCCAGCAAAGCAGTCACCCTCGACTTCAGATCCTCCTGCAGGAATCAACCCTCAGCGATCAGCTACTGAATCTATGACTACCCCTAAACCCATTTTACCTTGCCCAAAATCAGATGTCCGTCCTCAACCAGACAAACCTCCGAAAAGCCCTGAAAACCCCAAAACATCAGAAAATCTCCACCAAGATACCCCTGTAGATCTAGAACTCAACACATTCTTGGACTCCAATCAAGGTCTCATTACCTTGACCTTCCCCTCTGCCACTTGGTCTTCCTGCCCAAGTCCACAGAGAACCACTCCCAGTTCAGGGTCAGGACCAAAGGTGACCCCTTCTGCATCAGCGACTAGACTAGAGTCTCATCGCTGGCCTGTTCTACCTCCGATCTCCCCTGTCAGAGGTGAGAAACGAGCTCTGTTGGCCCCATGTGGGTTGTTCACAGCCTCCTCCCCGCCTAAGTTCTTGGGAGCCTGATTGTCCTTGACATGGCTGGACATCCACCCATAGACAAAGAGACTGAGCCAAACACAGAGAATTCAAAGCCTGTTTCTATAGTGCAACGTTCTGATGCTCCTACCCCCATTTACACATTGTGAAAGCGCCGCTGTCAGCCTGTTTTTCCCAACTCTCCCCACTCCATAATAAATAACTCAGAAAGCTTTTCTTTTTCCTCTAAATCAGCAATAGAAAGGACGGCTTTTGATGAAAAGCTGGTACCGTTTGATTCCCTGTTCAAAGGCGTGAGGCCCCAACAATAGAAGTCGGGGTGCCTACCTCGTGTGCCGTCCCTCTCAACCTCAGCTCCCCCGCGCCTTTGCTATTCTCTGGGCTTTGAGAGGGAGACGTGTAGCTGATGGTCATAAATCCACACTGACCACCGCTCACTGACGGCCGAACACTGAGGCGCGCTGCCACAATAGAATACCTCTGCGGCTTTCCTAATTTACCGTTCCCAATAGGGATAAAGGACAGGGCCACTGACATCTGACTCCTTCAGGAACTTTATGAAAGAAAGCAAACAATGTGGAAATTGTGTAGGGATTTTCTATTTTCTATCAGAGACATCTACTGTTCTCTGTGTGGTTCTGTACTGCAGGGGGCCCATGATGTATCAGAGCACGCTGTTCTCTTCACGGCAGACACAGAGCGAGTGTCACTGGTTCATTTATTTCTCTGCAGATGGATGCAATTCAAGCTCAATGTGGCCTCATTGTGGCTGCATGTAAAGAATGAATCTGGGTTATTATGGCTTAGGTTTCTTTTTGTAGTTTTGCTGTCACTTCTATTCATTTATATAACGTTCTGGAAAAATCAGGTGTTTGATTCCTGTAATGGCAAATTCTCACTTTTTGCAATTATTTCCCATCAAAACACAAAGATAGAATACTCATCAAAAAGTTAGGGGTCGCTTTAACACTCCATCACTTAAACAATGAAACCACTTTTGGAAAGCATGTTGTTTCTGCCAGGCTGGTAATATACTGGTACTTGTAGATGGGGACAATTCAGTCTTTTTAAAAGTGGGCTCCAAAAATATGAACCTGTATTTTCAAGTTTAACAGTCTTTTCCATGTTCCCAAATCTCAGACAATTCCCAGAAAACTTTATAATTATTTCTAAAAATGATGACTTGAACTTAAAATAAAGCCAAAGTCTTGAGATATTCTTGAAACCAGAAGTAAAATAGGTTGTGTCTTTTTTTCTGCAGCTGCAAATCCTCTACAATACAGTAATAGGTTGTAATCTAAGTGCTTGGTTGTAGTCATTCTCTCAATCCAGGACAGTTTTTTCTGATGACAAACATTTCAGCAACATTAATCCTTAAAACCCTGTATTGCTACTGCAGATGCTGACGGGAGTCTCCTCATTCGGATCACCCCCACAATGATTTTTTTCATCACTTGGAATGACCCTTAGCTGACCTGTTTTGAGCAACATCTCCCGAGTGTTACTGTCCCTGACAATAAAGCAGGGCACAGTCCTGGCCTGGTGTGGCCTCTCCACTCAAAGCCTTTTAACCCAGCACAGTAACCAGGAAAAGAAAGCCACATGCACACAGAGGAGGACTTGTCTGCCTATAACTGTCATATCAAACTCCGTGACCTCCAAGAGTCACCCTTAACCTCACTGAAAAACTCACCCTGAATCGTCCTCGTCTGCTGAGAATGACAGCTGAGTTGACAGCAGCAATATGCCTTGAAGTGTCAAGTCAAGTCCTTCTATTGTCTGTCTGAGTAGAGCGCTGAGCTGCTCAAGTGCACAATAGCGCAGTGGTGTGTGTGTGTGTGTGTGTGTGTGTGTGTGTGTGTGTGTGTGTGTGTGTGTGTGTGTGTGTGTGTGTGTGTGTGTGTGTGCGTGTGTGTGTGTGTCATTGTTCACATACTTGACTGTGTGAGGGTGGCTTCATGTGTACATTTATACTCGCTCATATGGGCAGACGTGAAGGAGCTGACTTTGCCTTTTCGCTTTAGAGCCTCTGTATATATTATCCTTTTGTGCGGACCAAGCTGTTCTGCATTTCTAATGTGAGAAAAGCCTCAAAAAGCCTTTTTCAGGACAATGACAAAGCACACCAGTGAAACAGTTTTCCTCACTAATCCTCTGATTCCTAAACCAGCCAGACTGAAACAAGCTTGTTTTGATGGTTTGAGAGGAGACAAGTGATTAGTGATTAATGTATCTCGATTGTTTTTGCATTTCCTTGAGTGAGGTCTTCAGTAATTTTAGCTGAAAGGGCAAAGTTTCTTCCCCCATGTGTGTGGAAGGTGAGATGGGCTGTAACACCGCTCTGACCTTCGTATCTCACCTGAGGGCCTTCACTCATGGAGGTCCTAGGTTTGTGTGGGGAGCTGTCCCCTCGTCAGAGTGTAAAACCTTTAAGGGAGGGACAGGCTTTATCTAAGCCCACTACAACATCTAACCCAGATTTAAAGTCGGATAGCTGTATCTGAAAACATCCTGCAGGAGCTTTCCTCTTACTTCTCCTAAGTTAACAATTAAATCCGTATACCTGAGATTGACTGAAATCACAACTAGTAAATTGCAAGCTTAGGTTTTTAGCTATATAGTACCAAAAATTGAATCACTGTTATTTTTTCAGTTCAAAGTGCACTGCAAGATAATTTCTTCATTTAACAATGAGAATTTGATAATCTGTATGAATTTTAATCGGGTAAGGTTGCATTGTTTGTGCAAAGCCAGTGAACTATGACATTCTAGTAGAGACATTTAGTTTTCTCTTAAAAGAATGAGTTAATGACAGATGAGAGGATTGATGCCACTATTAAGCTACAGCCAGGAAATGAAAAAACCCACGGTGTTCACATGTATTACGGTAGTTCCATCTGTTCCTTACTGTTGTCTTCATCATCATAACATTAATTCAGCCATGTCGTTCCATTGTAGGGCGCTGCGGTACGGTAGCGTCACGAAGCTCAGAGCTCTGTTGGAATGAATCTCATGTGTTTGACGAACTGGAAGCCATTGCCCTGCGGTCCACATCCTGTCAGTCTCTGGATGAGCCGTCTGACCCATCCTGTTCTCCTTCTCCTCATACAGGTAGACTCACAAGCACCAACCCACCAAGAGTTGATATTTCCTGTTTGTAGCATCATCAGGGCAAAAATGTATTCAGTGCTTGTTTAATACTAAGCACTAAAATACTAAAACAAGTCACAGCTGTTCTTTATCAGTAATGCTTCCTTTTATTCTATTTTCTTTTTTCTATTTTAGCACACACTTTCATAATAGCACACAACACTATAATGGTGAGCACACGAAAAATTAACGCCTGTGAAAATTAGCACTTGAGTTTGAGCATAGCATGGTTCAAAGGTTGTTATTAGCAGTTCATTCAGAAAATTTAAATACAATTTTGTAAAACTTGAAAAACAAACTGGATACATTGATTTTAGATTAAATGATACGACTGTCAGGAATGTGTTACTCGAGATGTTTTCATGTCTGTTTTTGGTTGTTGACGGCTCACTCTCCTTTAGACGTGCTTTCCTTCCTCTGTGACTCCTGCCTTGTCACTGACAAGGATGGGCTTATCTGAGCACTCAGTGTGTCAGGTCTTTGTATCAGCGCATGTTGGCCAACAAAGCAGAGTAAATGTGATGTGATGTGTGTGTGTGTGTGTGTGTATGTGTGTGTGTGTGTGTCTGTGTGTGCGTGCTTGTGCTAGGTAGCATGTCCAAATGTATGAGTCCTGGAGGGGCTTCAGTGAGCCGCTAAGAGACATTAGCCAATGAAGATTTCTCCCACCTCCCTCACAGCCCACTAATCCCTGACAAGGTGTTTAACCTGCTTGCTTGACCCGGACCTCCATCTGACCCCGACGACCTTTGCCCCGAGGATGTGCATGGATCAGGGGGGCTCTGCTATGGCAACCAGACCACGATAAAATCAACTCAGGCTCAAATTAAACACCCTGCCAAATGTGAGCTAATGCTCCAGACTGATTTTTATCAGACTGGCATGAAGCCCAATTTACATATGTATAGAATGTGGCTGATTTAAAGCTTCACTGAGCAGGATTTTTATTTAAAAATAGAGATATCTTATCAGGTTCAATCATATAGTGGCACGACTGAAAAGATTATTTCATCTACAGGTGTGGGGACCCACCAATGAATGAATGAACAGATTAATCACAAAAATAATTATAACAGAATACAGACGCAGCATCCTTTTATTCATCTTTTTTTTTTTTTCCTTGAGAAAAAAAGTACTAAACCAAAATGACTGAAGAAAACTCAAAGGCACAGCGAATGCTTAAAAATATTAGTGAAAAGACATCACTGAGTAGTCCTGAATGATTTAAAGATGTTGGATGATAAAACATGGGAAATGCATGGATAACAAGTGAATAAATAATGTATGTGATTACAATTCTATAACTAGCTAAATTAATGAAATTATTTATAACATTTGCTAAAATTACATGAGACCCAACCTAATGTTCAACATCTTGTATGACAGGGGTGTCAAACTCATTTTCATCGAGGGTCACATTAGCACACATTAGCCACATGACTGTCCTCAAAGGGCCAGATGTAACTTATAAATGTAACTCAATGTAACTCAATGTAATGTAAAATAAATGTAACTACTCCTTAATGTTAAGTAACTCTGAATTTATTACTTATCAAACTTACAAACATACAGTTGTACAGACAAAATATGTTTGCTTGTTACTGTTATAACATAAAACCTTTTAATTTGTCAGATTGTGAAACCCACATAACTCCATCAATCAAAGATCAAACTATCCAAGCGAATAAAGAAAAATAACATCAAACACAAGTTAGGACATTAACATTGTTTAAAACGTTTTGTAAAAGTTTAAATGGGTTTAATTGCTGCATTGAGGTAAATATAGTTTTTGATCAAAGCACACTTCACCTTTTAGACACTCTGACGATTTATGTTCTCGCGGGACACATAAAATGTTGTGGTGGGCCACATTTGGCCCGCGGACCTTGAGTTTGACACAGGCAGCTATCTGATGTTACAGTTACCTCCCACACAAATGTTATCTAAAGCCTTTAAATTAGAAGTGTGCTCTTTTGTTTGTCTGACGCCAAGTGGGAGGTAAGCAGTGTGTCCAACGCCGTAGTCACAGGATTAGTCATTTGTTATCTGCCACTGTGTTTGCTGCGTGTCTTTCAATCTTGTAGCGACTTTAGCTAATTGTGGACTAGCACCCGCCCTAACTGAAATTGTGCCCATCCACTTTAAGTAACACCAACAGTTATCACAGGGATTTCCTCTCAACGACTCCATTATTTACCAACCGAGGCAACAGTTCCTTTTTGTTACCTGTGGGATTACATGTGTGTGAATGTGATGTCAGTTATAAGTG
>CM023627.1:9849550-10002050 GCA_013358685.1 Antennarius maculatus
TTTCCTTGACTGCTGGTAATATGCCTCAACTTCTCTCCGATGTCATCAGGCACTGACTGAGTGAATGACAAGATGGAATACATGTGGTCAGATATTTTTTTCAAGAACAAAAAAACCCCAAACAAAAACCGGTATTAACCGGTTTACAATTATTTTCTGTTCCGGAACATTAAAAAATATCAAGTTTTCGGTTTAGGTTTTTTTTTTTTTTTTTCCTGGCAAAATATCAAAGTTTCTGGTTTTCTTTTTTGTTCCATGAACCAGTCCAAAGCCCTGATTTTAAGTCTTTATCTATTAGACCTGACATCCTCTGTACGCTGCTGAAGTGCTGTCTGTTAACTTTAATTACGGACTCATCCACATGCAGACCAGCATTAAACTTTCAGAATTATCTAACTGTGTGAGGAGAAAGTATGTCCTTACATTACACATATATTGTAAATTTGCAAGAACACAGCTGTATATTTTTGGAGATATGTCATTCAAAAATATGGTCCTTTTCAGGTGTGTCTTTCAATTTCTCTTCAGGCGATTGTCGACCATGGCTCAATCCGCCCCTCCGGTTCTCTCTGTTGTCCCCACTCGGGCTCTGGTGGATGAAAAGTTCAAGGTGTTGGTTGAAAATCTGGCTCCAGGATCCCCAGTAACCCTTCACTCCCTCCACCAGTCAGATGATCAGGATTACTGGGAGGCCTTTGGACACTACATCAGTGATCACAGAGGAACGGTATCTGGTGAGTGTTCTCCTTTGTAGCTACCATGTCCAGTTTCAGGAGTGTCCTCATACGCTCAACACGATCAGACCCCAGATGTTTGCTGTCTGTCTTTAACTTGTTGGTTATTTTGAGAACTTTATTTTCCTGTTGTTGACTTTTTCACTTTGTAGTTGCAGAGGATTTGAGTTTTGGGGGCACCTACACAGGAGTAGAGGTCATGGGTTTGTTGTGGAGTATGCGACCACTTCCAGGAACTCGTGAAGGTGTCAGGTAATCCATGAAATTTCTGGAATGCTGCTATGAGATTCTTTGTTTTATTGATAATTTTTCTTTGTTGTAAATAAAGTCATCAATATAATTTTACAAGCACAAAACAACTCACTGTATCAGGAAATACAGAAAAAATACCTAAATTATGTTGTCTTAAAATCACAAAGTTTCCAAAAAAACCTGTATATTTTGTGATGTTTGTTGTTACCTCAAGTGTTGCTGTGCTGCATTTTATGTTGTATCGACATCAATTTTAAATGGAATTCTAATGGAGTGTCCCTGGAAGACAACCACACTCCGACCTGGGGCATAATTTGGGCCGGGCTTCCATGGTGGTCAGCAAGGCCATGGTTGTTATCTGCCGTAAGAAGCAAGGTGGCATAAGCCTCCATTCAGATTTTGCGGCATCAACATAGGTGGCTCTGAAAGGATGGTAATGCAATCGTGCCTTCCTGGGCAGCAAAAAGTGGTGTTTGGTAGACTAGGGAACACTCAAAAAGGGAATGTGAATTGAATGCACGCTCAACCCAAACTAGCTGTTGGCTTCAGGAGGAGATTTTGGAGGCTGTGATGCAGTGGAGAGCTGCCGTCTACTCCTGGTTTGCCATCTCAGACTGGCTGTTGGTTTGGGGGTGGAGACCAGAGGATAGGCTGACTGTGGCTACACACTTTAGACAAAAAGACTTCCAAACCTGAGAGACAAACTGCAGCCCCTGGTTGGAAACAATGTCTGCTGGAATCCCGTGGAGGTGGAAAACATGTTGAACCAGAAGATCAGCGGTCTCACGCACGACAGGAAGCTTAAGGACAGCGACAAAATGAGCAGAATTGGAGAGATGGTCAACAATAGCAAATATGACAGTATGACAGACAATCGGCCGGACCCTCCTTTCCAGCACCTTGGAGAAAGCTTTCCCAGGGAGGCTGAGGAGTGTGATCCCACTGTAGTTGCCCCCCACCCTCTGGTCCCCTTCTAAGCTGTTTCTATAATACACTGATCAAGTTTACTGACAATGCCATAGCATACAGGAAAGTGTGAGTATATGTGAAAATATGCAAACAGACATCTGAATTTTAAGAGTCATTGACAAATAGACAACGAATTGGTGAGCTTAGCTATTCTTTACCTTCTTGTTACTGAATTTCAGGCTGGTCCAATGACCAGAAATATAAGAATACATGATGGTACTGTGGGTATTGAAAGTTCTGCCCTTTTCTTTACCTATCAGGTTGAGAAAGAGAAATGTCTGCACCCCCATGCTGGTCAGCATCTCGGTCTACAGAGGACATTTAGCTGAAGGCTTCAGGGATCAGAGTCCTCTGGCGTCGGTGCTCATAGAGAGATGGTATATGGCTCCAGGGGTCCAGAGGATTGATATCAGAGAGAAAGGAGTCAGAGGGACCCTCTTAATACCGCCAGGTACAGCTGAGTTATGTTCTGTTTTTGTTGATCTTGAATGAGTTGATGTCTCCTAACCAGATTCTGAAACTAACACCCGGCCAGCGCCGATGGTGCGTACGATGTCTGTTTGGAGAGTAAATTGTTGTGGTTGTCTGCCCCACTGGTTGGGCAGACAACTCACAGATGTCTGTCTTTTCTCAGATGAAGTCCAGACACGTTTGTTCTCTGCTTCAGGTCCAGGGCCTTTTCCTGGGGTGTTGGATATGTGGGGAGGGGGTGGAAAACTAGCGGAGTATCGCTCATCTCTGCTGGCATCCCATGGTTATGCTTCTTTTGTACTGGAATATTTCACCGATGATGAGATGAGAAAAACAGTTGGATTGAGCTATTTTGAGGTTAGTGCTGCTTTATTTTATCCAGAGTTCCTCCATTCGGTGTGAAGGATGTCTGGTATTTAAGTGTCATATTATTACTTTTATAGCTTTTTTTTTCTTACCAATTTTGGTGTGTTCTGCTAAGCTGAACTATTTCTAACTTTTGATTATAAAATTAAACCTGGTGTAGTTACCACCATAATATGGTTCACCATTGGCCAACTGAAAAAACAATTCTCCAATCTTCGTTTTCAGTTGAATGTTTACCTTCTGGATGTACTTATACTGAATTTTCCTCTTGTTAAATTCACATATAAAGGGACTGTAATCCAAAGAAAACATGAATAAGGGTGTTTTGGGCAAAAAATACTCTTGACTTATTTTTCTTTTTTTATATTTGCCTGTAAAAAACACTAGGTATATTTTTATACTCTCCTTGTGGGCCTAAATATTAACTATCAGTATTGTATGAATGTGTGTGTATTATGTTTCAAACAACATTACAACACCACATAGACATGCACCCCAGTAAGAGCTACAGCTGCCAGTTTCCCCCTAATTGCTCCCATCAACCTCGGTGAAAATATCTGCATTCTGGTTAATTCATTAACAACTAATTGACTAAAAATTAGTCTGAAGTTTGCACAACAACCTGAAAAAGATATCCCGTTATCTGCTTCTGCACAGGCAGCATTTGATATTCTCAAGAACCATCCTCAAGTGATTCCAGACAGAATTGGAATTTTTGGTTTTTGCCTCGGCTCATCTGCGGCCATGCATATGGTAACTAGGAGCACCATTGTTAAGGCAAGTTCCAAATATCTTGAACATGTTTATGTTAAAGTATATGCCACAAACACATTACCAGAAAAGAAGAGTTTTAATACCTGCCTTGATGGCTTATTGTCTATCAATGTGTTGTTTCAGCCTCTTTGTTGTGTTGGTGTCAGCGGCTTCCACGTCATTCCTCCTGAATACAGCATGAGAGGAGTCAGTGAAGTGGTGGATAAGTAAGTACTGTATTCTATTGTGTCAGAAACCTAAATACATAAATCGACTCAAATCAACTTTATTTATAGAGCACATTTCATAAAACGTGCAACGCAAAGTGCTACACAGAATTAGAAACACCAAACACAATTAAATAAAAGAAAACAGTTTTAGGGCGGCACGGTGGCGCAGTGGGTAGCGCTGTCGCCTCCCACTCTGTGCAGAGTTTGCATGTCCCCCCGTGTCTGCGTGGGTTCTCTCCGGGTTCTCCGGCTTCCTCCCACCACCAAAAGCATGTGCTTCAGGTTCATTGGCCAGTCCCAAATTGCCCGTAGGAGTGTGTGTGTGTGTGTTGTCTGTCTTTGTCTGTGGCGCCGCGGTGCTCTGGCGTCGTGCTCGGAGTGTCCCCCGCCTCACGCCCTATGCCAGCTGGGATAGGCTCCAGCTCCCCGTGACACTCTACAGTGGATACAGCAGCAGAAAAAATGAATGAATGAAACAGTTTTAAGGCTGAGACCCTCCCTCCCACTCTCCATACTAGACATACAGTATATACACACAAACGCAAACACGATCACACACAATACACAGTCTTGTGATGGTGCTGTGAGGGCGTCCACACTGGGAAGAGCTAAAGACTGTGCCTTTTGGGGGACATGCACCCAGGCCCCCTGATTCAGACACACTGGTGCATCCCCACATAGAAGAGAAGAACCCCCAGCCGGCCGGGTTGAAGGGGACCGAAGGAAGCACCCCCACTCTGGACACTCAGTGTGGAGCAGTGACGTACGGTTCCTCACCCGCCTTTATGAAAAAAAAAAAAAAAGGAAAATTGAAAAAATTAATTGAATGGTTATATTTATCCAGTGATGTGTATTATAAAGTTATTTTCTGTTTAATGTCAGAAAACATAGATTATTTTTACTCAAAATCTCAGAATTTTCACATTTACCGCTGAAACACGTAGAAGGTTTAAAAGCTGGAGTGACATACCAGTTACTTGTGCTGACAGGTATTTTCATGTGATTTGTGTGGATGAGAACAACCATCAGATATGGCGAGAGGTTGCTCTGCAACTTATGAAAGACCCGTCAAAGAAACTGAATGTAAGTACATTTTGCACTGATGGTACACAGCGTAACAAATCACCTGCTATTTAAGGTGATTTGTTTTGGTGATTTGTGTGTGTGTGTGTGTGTGTGTGTGTGTGTGTGTGTGTGTGTGTGTGTGTGTGTGTGTGTGTGTGTGTGTGTGTGTGTGTGTGTGTGTGTGTGTGTGTGTGTGTGTGTGTGTGTGTGTGTGTGTGTGTGTGTGTGTGCGTGCGTGTGCTACAGGGGCCTGTACTCACCAATATGTATGCATGCACATGGTATATATATTTCTGGTTGTCAGCGTTGCATCAACGTCTGTTCATCCATTTGTTGTTTCCTTTTATTATTATTTCATCTTATCTACACATTGGAGACTGGTGAAACGAAATTTCAACGTCTGTGCTAACATTCTTGTTACATAGATTTTTGACAATAAAGGCTTTGACTTGACTATTTATTGTTGATGCAGAAGTGTGTTCAATTTTGATCCTTTTTGATCAAATTGCCTTAAATTGGTTAGATTTCTGAGCCACTTCCATGGATTTATTCTAATTTATTTGTGGTTAATTTGTTGTAAGATGGGGAACATCAGCTGTCCTCTGTTGTTGGTCATCGGCCTTGATGATCAAAACTGTGCTGCATCCAAGTTTGCTGAGGATGTGAGTACACATTTTAATAATGTCCACATAAAGGAAAATGAACCAGGACACATTAATAAAGGCACAGGTTAATATACAGTATTCACAAATAAGGAACTGGTGGCATAAGTCCTTATTTTATAAGACATACAGCAGTTGATAGCAGAATATTTGTCAACCAATAATAACCTAGAAAGAACAGTATGGAGCCTTGCCTCACAGCAAGAAGGTTCCAGATTTGAGTCTTTTCTGTCCGTGAGTGTGTGTGTGGGTAGTGCTTTGTCCTGCATGTGGGCGCGCAATGCGCCGGTGATACGTCCAGGGTATACCCCGCCTGTCACTCGCAGCCAGCTGGGATAGGCTCCAGCAACACCTGTGTCACACAAGCTGGAAAAAGCAGCCAAAGACGAGACATTACAATTGATCGCCATATTATTGTCTATAGAATTCTGGTGAGAACCACAGCCTCATTGTCAGCAGAAGTACACAAGACTCAAAAGTTTGTGACAATATATTTAAAATCTTTATTTTAAATGTATTCTATATAAGATTCTACTGAGTTACCTCTGGTACGTATGAATTTAATTGTCACAAGCCATTCTTACGCTAGATCATCCAGACATTGAATGACACAGGGAAGGACCACCTGCTGACCACAGTGCAATACCCTGGTGCTGGACACCTGATTGAACCACCCTTCTCACCACACATCAGGGCTACTGCATTTATGACTGGCTCAAATTCTAAATGTGAGTTCTGTTGACATGACACTTAACTGCCTTTGTTTTTTCATATTGTTTGTTCAGAGTTACGGACGGTAAATTTGCTAACATGATCAGTTTATAAAAGATGGGTTCCCTTCACTTCTTACCATGGATCCAAATCTTTAGCTGCGTTTCACCTCTAGCAGTAGTAGTTCTTTAACATATAAGTTTTGCCAAATTTAATAACAGGCAAATTCAGAGGCATGTACAGTACAATGTCTGTCAGGACAAGGAAAGTGATAGCTGGAGCACATTTCACCCACATACAGTACATGAATAAACTTTTCACATTGTTGATGCTGCTATTTTAAGTATGTAGCACATCTTCACATTCACATCTTCACATTTAGTTAGATAAATGATTCATTCATTTAATTGGAAGCCATTACATATTTAACTGGAAGAAAGTGTTCTACTTGCATGGAACATTGGTGGACATTATTTATTTATTTTTAATTTTATATACTAATTTGATCCCTGAAGGGAAATTAAGAAAGAACACTCTAGTTCAAACGCATGCATACATATTGGTGAGTACAGGCCCCTGTAGCACACACACACATACACACACACACACACACACACACACACACACACACACACACACACACACACACACACACACACACAAGGGGGCCTGTAGGCATGCAAGGGGAGGTAGAGTGGTGGGCAGCTCCTCCATGGCGCGCCCCTCATGAGCTATTTCTGATACTTGCATCAAACTAGGTAACCTTGTAATTTGTTAATTCACTTACTAATTAATAACTATTAGTGTGAATTACAAACAGACACAAATTTGCATTAAATTAACTTTTTGTCTGTTTTTGTTAGTCTTTCCATATGCAGGATAGGACTTAAGTTCCATTTGAACATATTGAATTTATAGTAAATGTTCCTGGCATAAATATTGAATCTACATTTCTACCTTCACCACTGTCCTACAGCAGCAGTGTAGTAACAGTGGTATAAAACTAGTTTTACAGTGTATTTCATACAGAAAGCAAATGTTTCATGAAACAAAATGACTTTAGTGATAGGGGGCCATACCCCTGATGAGGAAAGCCACCTTGCTGTAAAGTCAACATGTAACAGCATACTCTATCAGGCATTATGTTGTGTGTTTCAGTGATATTGCTGTTGGGAGGACAAACAAAACCCCATGCAGATGCCCAGGAAGATGGCTGGAGGAAGATTTTAGCTTTTCTGCAGCATCATCTGTACTTCAGCACTACTACCACAGCCAGGATGTGAATAAATCTGTCAAAAATACGTCATCTCCTTAAGAACATTCTATCTCAGGCAGTATGGAGGTACTAATGCGTGCTTTTATCTCCTGTTGCTTAGGTTACTGTAATGTCATGCTATCTAGTCTTCCCAAAAAGAATAATTTAAATCTCCAATTTCAAAACTCGGCCGCATGCATGCTGCTAATGACCAGAGGGTGGGAGGACCTTACACCTGTTCTAGAGGCGGTGCATTGGCTCCCTGACCTTCAGGATCAATTTTAAGATTCTTTCACTTTGTACAATACATGTGGAATGTGATATCATACCCCCTGTTTCTCTACTGCAGAAACCTCTGTTCACTCCTTTAAGTAGATGACTTGTGCCTCCGTGTGCTGCATGTGATGCTAACTGTTCAAGGCAGACCGATAGCTCTATGGCATTTGACATCTAGAGCTCTAGTCCTTTTGCGTCTGAGGAGCAGAGAAGGTGACATCCCTGTTTTGTCATTATCTACTCTACATTCATATAGATTACATCCGGTAAGGCAAAACACAAAGAGGTTGTATTCAATTACTTCATTTTCATGTGTTTCACATGGTTCACAAGTATGTTGTTATGCCTGTGTGCATGTGAAATAGATCCTGTGATGGACGGCACGTTGCAAGTCTGTAGATCTGCCGAGCAACAGATGTGTGATAGGTTATACAAGGTAGTTAAAAATTCATCACATCATCTTTATTTTACAGTCACAATCATTTTTCTTTCCAGTGTTTTAAAACCATAAAAAATAAATATACATTATGTTACAAAACATTTCCAGTGTCTTGGATCAATAAAAAAAACAGGAACATTTATCAACAGTTTTGATTACAGGAGAGTAAAATACTAGGGATGCACAGTGTGCATGTACAAAGGTTTTCAGTGAGCGGTAAAGCAGTTGCCTTTTACTTGCTGCAAAATGCATTCAAGTTGGCATCATTTTCATTTTGAACTCAGATTCAGAAATCCACGACTCAGCAGTTGACACAGATTTTTACACACAGCGTTGATGATTGAATAAACGTCCATTTTGATGCTAAATCATGTACTCTATTCAGAAAACCCTCAAACGTACAAAGGTGTCAGTATTACCTGCACATTCTACTAGTGAGTTCTTCAACCATACAATAAAACTGAGTAAAAAGTGAACTGACTCCAACTCTAGTGGGAACATTAACCATATTTAAAGACTTTGGTGAGAGGAGTGTGTTGTATTAGATCATATAAATGTTCGTTTGGATGAATGATGCGTATGGATGGATCAGTGCAACCTAAGTGTCTCAAATCAAATATATTTGCATGCATGATGTGTTTACAGAACAGAAAAAGCTGTCAGACAGCACAGTACACCACCTAAAGGCCCAAGTGTGTGTAAAGGGTCACTTCAGAATGAAGGCACAGCATTTATTGTTCTCAGTTGATCTGACCAGCATTTCAAACGATCTTCACATTTGGAGAGTGTTCCCAATGTAACACAGGTGTGTCATATTTAGTTCAGACCCTTGTCCTATCTACAGCTGAAATACAAAATAGATCATTTTTTTAATTTACCTTCAACAATATCTACACATTAATTACAAACTGAATGCACTGCACTGAGAAGCAGAAGAGGCCTTCCTTTGAGAAAATAAAGAGCACTTGGTGTGTGACAGTGATGTCTCGCATGCAGAAGTCAGTGAGGACACTTTGAATTGGGTTTATTGGACTCGTATTCCTTGAAATCCTCTTGGACTACAGCTGTATCGGCATGTATGTGTGTCTATGTTTGCACATAGAGTTTATACCTCTGCCTTTCTCTATGAGAAAGAAACCGTCCGAGTGTGATGTCCACATTCCGAAACGTTACCCGACCGACAGGCCGACTCCATGTAACCATCTCTGACGAGCAGCTTCCTGGGACTCTCAGTGAATTGTGCGAAATATCATTTCCTGTTGTGGTTTTGGCACACGTTCCAACATATTCCCTCTCGGTACAATCCAAGCATTCCCTTTATTTGTCACGTCTTTTTATTATCTCTGCATATTCTCTCATCTATGGCAGTCTTGAAGTCTGCAATTAATACTGCTCTCCAAAGACGGGGATGGTTGTTAGATCAGGAATAGAGTAAACTTTGACCATTCTTCCACCCAACTTGTAGCACCCATCTGTCTGTAGTTTCTTTCCTTTTATTCCCGCCCTCTTGGTTCAGCTCCCTTCTTCTTCTTTTCTCCCAGCAGGTTCTTTCACTTCTCCTCTCACAAGGGCACGCTGGTCAGGATTTTCCTAACAGGTCAGATTGAAGTCTCATTACTGCCACTGTTAGTGAAGGAAATAGGTGGAGGGGAGAAAGAGGGATGGGATGAATGCAAGAGGGATGGGTGCAAGGAGACAGACAGGAAGAGATTAGCATGCAAAATGAAAGTGAATGCATGGATGCAGGACGTTATGCAGAATTGATCAAAGTTTAACGTCTACTTCATCATTTTCAAATATCTACTTACTCTGAGTCCGATTCGTTGCCTCCATTTACTGTCCCTGACGTCAAGTGCATTGCCACGCCCCCATTGGCTTCCCGGTAGATGCCCACTGGCGGGGGCCCAACAGGAATCTGTGGTCGGGGGGCAATCGGAGGTTTGATGAGGGAGCTGTTGTTGTGGTTGGCAGGATGGCCTCCGTCATTGGAAGACAACGACGGCGGCCGGGAAGAAGGAGTTATGATGTTGACGGAAGACGGAGGTGGTGAGGAGGTGTTGTTATTATTCGGAGGAGGGGAGGTGATGGTGGGGTGGTTGTAGTCGCTCAGCTTCTCCCTCAAACGATTTTTCATGTTCTTGTCGCTCAGTGGAGGAGGGTAGCTGATCTTGTTCTTCAAGATACCTGTGATGGACAAAGAGTTGGGGACGATGTAAATCTTATCATATTGATAAATTGATCAACACGCTACAAAATGATTCCCTTCTCACCTTTTCTCTGCTCTGGCTGGTGGTTGCTATTGCTGTTGGGTAGGCTAGAGGGCGCTGTATCCCTCGCATTCCCAGGCATCTGTTTATCTCTCTCCTGGAGAGTTTCACCAATTTGGTTGAGCTTATTTTCCGGGTGCAGCTCGACATTCACCTTGGTCTCTACCCTCAGTCTCTCTGCCCCGCCAGGGTCCTCGCTGTCGCTGGCTGTAGTGGCCTCTATTGGCCAGTAAGGCTTCACGTGATTGGCCACTGAATCCACTAGGAAAGGTGGACACATTGCAGGTAAAAATTTAAAGAACGAATGGAAGAAAGTAGCTGAAAAACTGACTCAGAGTTGTCCTTAAGTGAATAAATGAAATTTAAAAAAAAAACATCATGTTTAGGCTAAATGGGAGTCATCCATTTACCTTTAGGTGTGCTGTGAATAGGTTGCCTCTCATTGTTCCACTTCGGCTTCACGTCAATGTCATCATCATCACTGTCAGAGGAGTGGGAGGAGGCGTAGGAGGAACTGTGTTCATCCACTGACAGCTCGCTGTCTGAGTCAGAGTCTAGCGAAGAGAAGGAAAAGAAGAAACATGGACATTTGTTAATGTAATGCGGAGATGCATGAATTTTTACTTTCATATGCGGGTTTTTTTTTTCATCTCACCGTCTCCCTTGGAGCCGCTTCTGTGGAAGAGAGGTCCGTCTAGATCGGTGTGTCCTTTCGCTGTGCCTGAAGAAACACTGGGCTTTTGACCAGCCTCCTCCCTAGGTGGAGAAAGACAGGCACAAGGAAGAGGAAGGAGAGCGGGAAAGGATTTTAAGATTGTGGAAAAATGGGATCACAAGGAGGCAAACAGGGGAAGTGCAGCGATCCTGTCAGTTCATTCAAGCCCAGACTCATGAGTTGAGGCCACCTCTATTTGAAAGGCTGAAACACCAGACATCTCACATGACAAAAAAACATTGCTATTGGATCACCATCAACACAAAAAAGACCGCTGATTTAAATATGTATTGCACATCTTCTCCATTTATACAATTAATATCTCATTTACAAATATTATATTCTTCAGTCCAATATGCAAACAGATTCACGCTGCTGTTTTTTCTTTATCTTCTCCACTCCAATAGACATGCAAACATTGCAGGAAAGATTCCCACTTACATAAGTACAGTCTTGGCTTAGTTTCAAACCCTTCTCTTTTCCCATATTTTGTCTTTCCTTCTCTGCACTGTTTGGTTTCCCTCTTTCTCTTGTTTCCTCCCTTTCATGTCTAGAACAGGCAGTACACCACCCTGCTTCTCCCCTTTAGCGTTTTTGCTCTTATCGACCCGAGGGGCAGCTTGCATTTCCAAGATGACAGCTTTATGAACAGAAATGTACTGTCAGACCTAACTTCGGCTCTGTAAAACACAGATATATGTAACTCTATCCCACTGGGATGAAAATATGTCTGCAATACATGCAAACACTCAAACGTACATGACATGAAATATCTCTTCCATATCATGAAAGAAACATTTTAGGCTTGTTTCTCAAAATGTTAACTGCCTAAACATTGATCAGGGACAAACTTGATGGTAAACTGATGCAAACTGTTTAAAGACATGTAGATTCACACAAACTAAGTATTCTAATTAAAAAATTTTTGTCTTCAAATGTATTACAGTGTTATTTTATTTTCCTATTTCTGCTGGCACGCCTTCAAATATATAATTACTATACAGCCTGATAAAACACTGTCTTAATTTAACATGAACAAAGTTATTTTAATTTGTCTATGCATAAAACACAGAACCAATAACAGAAGGATGGACGATACAGCATTCACTGAGTGTGTTTTCTGATTTGTAAGTGTGGTTTTTGCAACAAAGCAATGCGATGGCATGCATTTCAGCATTGACTGTCATGCAAACATTATTGTGTAATAAAGGTGCCGTTCAGCGGCAGAATGTATTTGTGAAGGCAAAATGAGAAAGCAATTTGTCTGCAAAGACAGAGAACAAGGACAGGGTGACAAGGAGCATGAACAACTCTGAAGTACTTCTCTCTCTCTCTCTCTCTCTCTCTCTCTTTCTCTAACTATGTATATGTGTATAGGTATTTGTGCGTATATGACATGTAAAGTAATGGCTTGGGGTGGTGTTAGTAAGTGTGAGACATTTGATGCATCATCGTACATGCAGAAAGGAGCGGAAACACGAACAACACTGGGAAAAGTTGAAAGAAGCTGAAGTTGACATGCATGCATGGACACACACATACACACACACACACACATACACACACACACACACACAAACATTTGCTCGTGCAGCAGTGCATTAAAAGCAGCCATGCAGTCAGTGAACATGTTGTACCTGAGTGCGTATGCCAGGTAGCTGCTGCGGCTCTTGGCTGACCTGATTGTACTGTCCAGCGACACGGTGGACTCGCCAATGCCTGAGCGGTACAAGGCGCCATCTTCTGTATACGTGTTGTTGCAATTGAGAGAGCGCTGGAAGTGGAGGAATGAAAAGATGGAGAGACAAGTGGGATAGAACCCCACAAAAAATAATGATTTGTCAGATGTTCCAACATATGAATAAATGTCAGTGATAAAATGCTGCAACAATGAAAGATTACACATGAAAAACAACATTGGCATGTGACAGAAAATAAAAGATATATGATGGTAAAATATATATGACCATATGTCTGTTCACTCACAGTGAGCAACGAGGCTCTTGTGGTGCTGGACTCATCCGGTATATTTTTCTTTCCCGTGAAGACATTCTTGAGGTTCTTCCTCACCTCTTTGTTAAAGATGATGTGGAAGAAGAAGATGAAGACTCCCTGTATTGGTGGGAAAGTTGCTTCATTAAGTCCCATTTATGATCTATTCTGAGGAATGTCTTCTGTTTTCATTCCGTACACATTTAGCTACATATTAATAGAACTGACAGATACAGAAGAGATGGATAAAGCAGCCCAATAATCAAGTAGTTGTATAAAGCAAGCAAACCACTGTGCTACCTGCAGGCAGCTGAAGACGGCGAACAGGTAATGGAAGGTCATCACATTGCTGTTGACCGCCATCAGACCGAGCAGCCAGGTGGCGCTGATGAGCAGCAGCATGAGGAAGGCCATTCGGAGGGCGGGGCTGAGTCAGAGAAACACATATTTCAGCTTCCCTCAGGACCAAAAGTGTTGTCACGTGTTAACAAGATGTGATGCGTTATCAGTCATCAACAAGACATAAAACTTACATAGCTCCTGATTTCTCCATAGCCTTCTGCCTGCGACCACATGAAGCTTTTGCAGCCAGAATAAAGATCACTATATTCACCTTCAGATGGTGAAAAACAGAAAAGTTTTGTCATCATTTAAATTCACTGCCAATTTGTGTAGTAATTACAAATCCAGACTATGAGAAAAATTAGTGCTGGGGCTGTTCTAGTTCATATACACACCAAGACGACTACAGAGATGGGTCCTGCGAAGCTCCAGATGAGAGTGTCATGGACGGAGAGCCAACAGAACTCTGGGTTTCCATAACCCTGAGGGTCAAGACCTACTGCCAAACCTAAATATGAAATCGAACAACAAAATATAAGAACAGGAATTTAAAAAGTCGAGGAACATTCCCTCATCCATTCTCTCTTTAACTCCCCTCCTTGTCTCACTGCTCTTCCTGCCTTTGAATTTTACGAGGTAGTTCCACAGCATTTCACTCATCTATCTAATTCAGTATTTCTGTTTTTGTCCCTTATGGATGTCCTTATATTTTGAACTGTAAATTAACAGCTCTTTCATGCTGTGCCTGAATCCAATTTCTAATAAAATGAATGTTAATGCAATCCAAAAGTGCCAAAGCATGTCAGCACATCAAAAATATTATATATAGGACAATCATCTTATTGAGCACTAACACCTTCTCAGGTAAAGTACGTACTTAATAGCAGGCTGCAAAAAGTGGCACTAATTGGAGAAACTGCTGTAAAATTTCAGTCAAATGACACTGAATTTTTTTTTACAAAAGATTTATGCTTCTGGTTTTGTCGCAATTTGACATCTCTGCACCTCTCTTCCTACTCTTTCATCCTTGTCTCTTCTATGATTTTCCCACGAGGATCACAACCTCTCCACAGGAGACAAGTCACAGCACGAAGGCACCCCCTGACAATCTGCCCTCTTCTGCTACCGTTTCTGAGCTCGCATCTTCACTGATGTGTCTCACCGGTGATAACGGCCGGTATTCCCCAGCCCATGGCGTAGTAGAACCTCATGTGACCATGGTTGATGTTCCGCAGCTCTGTCAGCATGCGGTAGATGTGTAGCCCCTCCACGAACATCCAGGCAAAGGTGCACATGTAGAAGTAGTGGAGGAGGATGGCAATGACTGTACACACAAACTGGAGATAAAAGAGAGAAGGAAAGAATGATATTTTTAATCAGTTTTTCCCTTTTTATTAAATGAATATCTAGTGACTCCATCCATGAAGACATGCAAAGTAATCTGGCTTCTGTCCTCTTTGGTGGCTCAGCGATAGAGCGGTAGTCCTATCTTCCCAAGATCAGCGGTTCGACTCCCGCTCCTGCCCAGCCACCCGGAGAGTGAGCTGACAGTGGCACGTGTCTGCTCACCTCCAGAGCACTGCCGAAACACCCTTGAGCAAGGCGCCATCCCCTTTATAAGTTGCTCATTTGGGGCGCACCAAATGACAAATTTATGCACTAAACCAATTTAACGACAGCTATGATTCAACAGTTCCTTACATCCCCCTGTCTCCCTCCCCCCGTTTCCACTTCTGCTGCTGCAGAGGAGGAATGCTGTGTGTCAGGGAATGTCCCAGCAGTGAAGATACTGAATTTTATTAAAATAGTGTAGTGCTGTGGAGATGAGAGAGAGAGAGAGAAAGAAAGAGAGACACTTTGACAAGGTTATAAATCATCCTGCATAGCGCTCTGGGCACACACTGACGGCATTCCACAGCTTTTGGCACACACACACACAAACATATACACACACGCACCTGAAGAAAAGATGGAGGACATACAAACACACAAACACACACTGACTGAATTAAAATCTCTTAGTGTCTGCTTTGAAAGTTAGAAACTTCCTAATCTTATATCTGATAGTCACAGGTGGTAACCAATCATAACGGGGGTTTGCTCTAAAACAAGTTAAGCATCATTCGCCACTCAGAGCACATGGATACATCTGATTGGTCAGACCCTGATGGAAGTAACTCAGAGCCAAAACTGTGGGTACGTTTCTGTACGTTTCTACCATAACTCATGTTCAGAATGTTTCTCCAAGGGTTAATCTGTTTCATCTAAATCTGGAGGGAATGTCCAAGTTTCTGAATTATGATTCAAGTTCTGCAGATTTGTTTTCCTCACCCAAGGAATGAGGTGTGATAGAAATCTGCTTGGAGGCTGGGGGGGGGGGGGGGGGGTGAGCCATGCGTTGTCATGAGTGTGTTTGACAGCTGGTTCGGCCGGATTATTCGTAATTGATATGTTCATCAAAGAGACAAGAACAATATAACTTCTGTGATAGATAGAAAGGCTTCCTGCATTTTGCATGTGAAAATTTGAACTTGTGACCTCTGCTCATTGCAACACGTTTGTACAACTTTATTTTCTCTTTAAAGATGTTAAATTAAAAAGCTACAGGCCTCAAAGTTCTTGCAAAAAAGAGAATCTGACAAAGTAAAAGACATGGATGAAAGATAAACAGTAAGAATGTTGAAAAAGCTAATTTATGTCAGATTGACAACACTTCTTGTTACAACTTTAGAAGTCCACATATGTTTTTCTCCATTTTTTAAAAATGCTTCTCTTCCAGACCAAATGCCACCTCTGGAAACCGCAGCACTTCAAAAAAACACAGATTACCCATCAATTAACAGATTGATGCTTCTTCTGTACCACAATCACACCAATGATTAATGAAATGAAAACAAAGTAGTTGTTTGGGGGAAACTTCTGCCAGGGCTACCGTTGAGGTGTGCTCTCCTGCGGGGGGGGGGGGGGGGGGGGGGGGGGGGGCTGGTCCCAGCATGTCTTGGTTACTGGGAGATGTAGGGGTGCATTAACGTCTGTGTCAGCAGACTTGAAAGGGTTCTTACACCTTTTGATCCCATACAGTATATCTATGTGTGTGTGTGTGAGTGTGTGTGTGTTGTGTACACACATGTGTTTCTGTCTCATAACTAAGCTATGAAGAGCACATGATTAGCTCATTAGACCTCCAGCTCTGCTGACATTCTACACCTACAGGTTTACAGGAACAAAGTTTAATTCAGCCAGGACTGTCAGTTCAGTGAGGTGACTGTCGAGGAGATTACTTCTGATGCATTCCAAACTAATAACGACCTCAAATAAGCAACAATACATAATCTGCGGCATAAGAGCAGGCTTTAAGGTATTAAGCCAGAAAAAGCCTGCTGTCAACGCAGACCTAGATGGTGGCTCTCAAGCCAAACAAATATCGCAGCATGCCTGACGTCTCTTAAATGTTGGGAGTTAAACATTTTACTACCTTCTCAAGTTCCACCAAGCCACACGTGGAGGAAAAGTATTAACTGTATCTGTTCCAGGGTCATTTGCATTGCGTCTGTGGCCAGGTCCTTCTTATTTTACTTTATTTTATGTTTAATTATTAACTTCATCAGGCATAAATCATGTCTGTCCAGAACTGCTTAGCTGGTGTGACTACCTGTTCCAATGTCACAGAGCGTCCTGTTTAAACTACTTTAATAACCATAGTTCCTTCTGCATGTAGACAAGGGGTACACAGAAAACTAAAAGAGGTGAAATAATTTTAAAAAATATGAATTTGGACCAGCAAAAAACAAAGAAACACATCATGTTGAGATTAATAATCTTTGAAAATGAGTTAGTGAGCGAGCAGATGGACAGTTAAAAAAAGCAGCTAAGTGGACTTTCTATTAAATGGCAGGTGCATCAAAGACGGTTAAACTGAGATCTTCTGACGTGAGAAGTATCTCCAGCTGACAGCTACACTCACCGGGTTGTCGGTCTGATTGATGCCCAGCAGGAAGACGAGCTCAGAGAAGAACAGAGCTGCCACCAGGTTCCTGTGGATGACGTGGAGGTTGGAGCGGAGTCGGCAGAGGAGGCACAGCAAGATGAAGGTGAGGAGGAGGAGGAACAGGGAGACTGACACTGTGGTGTAGGTGATGATCTTCAGGGGGAGAACATCGCCGTGCTGCGGAGGGCAGACATCACAAGTCAAGATAAAGGTTGGAAAAAAGAATGCTTGGTAAAATGTTGGACCGACAATCGTTTCTTTTGTTCTTTCTTGGGTACGTTATACCTCTCTCTTGGAAATGTCCATGAGCACAGCGAAGCTGGTCATGTGGTTACACTGGCAGCTGATATGGCTGTTGTTCCTGTTGAGCACTTCACATCCTTTAGCCGACCAGCCGCCGGTACCCCCGATCCTACACACACCAATAAATGCAACAGCTGAACGTGACGAAACACTTACTGGTGTTTTATCTGCTGTACGGTGTGTGTTTGTACGACTCCAACTCACGCGATGGAGTGGTTCCAGAAGACACACACAGGTTTGGTCCTCTCCTCTGTCTCAAGCAAGGTATACTCTAACGTTAGGGGCGGGTCCAGGATAGGAGGAAGAGGGGAGCCCTCCCTGTGCAGCGTGGCGCTTACTATGGCTGTGTTGATCACTGGACGGTTTGGGATCCTTTAAAAATAACACCACGGATGAGATTTCATGCAAATATAGACACACATGTACATCACGTAGCAACAGACTCCTCACCACTTGAGTAAATATTATGCTATTGTCACAGGGTAGTTAATACAGAATATTAACATTAAAGGTAAAACATGGTCAGATGATGTAGTTTCCTCAACAGAATGACTTGTACAGACACACATTGGAGAGTTTTCAGAGTTCAGATCGAGTGCATGTTCTCTTTTTAACGCAGAATTCTCTGTTTTGTTTGAAATTGTTAGACTGGACTGAACTTTGTGATTTAATCCATATAAAATATGTGGGAAAGTCGACCTGCACTCCCTTGTTTTCAGTGTCAGACAAATTAAATTGCTGCATATGGCAATAAGAGGGTATTCCAGCGGAATGTCTAATCTTCAGCTGTCAGTAGTCTACCTCAGACTCCTGCGGTCAGGGTCAAATCTTTCCGGGAGAAGTTTCCCTAGTGATTTGTAGACTATCACCACGGCAACAGGGAGAGGGGCAGCTGACTCGAGATAGCGCCGCTTCCTATCAGACACTGAATGCTCCTCCTCCGGTGGGGGATCAGTCTGAGATGGGGCGACAGGAACGTGTTCTGCTGCGGTGGGAGAATGGCAGATAAGGCTGGAGTTGTATTTTTCACACAAATAAAGTCAGAGCTGATGGTCTGAATGTGCTGGCGGTCCTACCTCTTTGGCCTTGAGAACGGAGGTTGAATTGGGGAAAGTGGACTGAGGAACCAAGATCTTTGTCATATTGCTCCTTTATGTCTTCAAACCTGGGGATCGTCATCCTGTCTGGGTCTGACACATCCAGGTAGTCCACAGTGAGAACTAGAAAAGGCAGGAAGAAGACGAGATTGACGGCATGAGATTAGGAATTCCTGGTTCCACAGATTCAGATTAAGCTCCTCCACTCACTCATGTTGTCGGTGACAATGGTGAAGGGTTTCAGGTAGGTTTTCCTGACATTCTGGGCCAGAGTGTTGGCATACTCTTCAAAGTTGCGGAGCAAATGGGCCGTGCCGCCTTCTGTCCTCTGGATCTGGTCCCAGTGCTCCTTGTTTTCAGGGTCCAGTAAGGAGCTACCGGCTTGAACCAAATTCTGGGAAAAAACAGAAATGATTACTGAATACTGAATAGATAAATCATTTCTGTCTCAGTAAAACTGATAATAAAGCTGTGAGTGATTAAATTACTTCAGTGAAGAAGTCCAGTAACAAACAACCTGTGGGGGGCAGCGTACCACCACAGCTTATAGACAGACCAGATATGGGATGTTTTCCAATTAATTATTGAAGTTAAAATCAAAACAGAGAAGCCTTAGGTTTTCATAAAACATTGTATAATATTGGTTTTCCTTTTCCACCTCATTGAACTCTGCATCCTTCATGGCGGTGAGGTCAAATCCTGCCTGCTGACTCTCATAACGCAGCACGAGGTTCAGCAGCTGGGATGCCGTCTTCACGTCATTGCCATAGTAATGCTGGGTGTTGTGGGTGGCGCTGTGGAGCAAACGAACAATACTCTTGGAGCGTTCGCTGTCCATCCTTGAACTGTTGCGGTGCAGGTCTTCGTTCTGGAGGGTGGAAGGATTGGCAAGAGAACAAGAGCGAGCAGGTCAAGGCAAAGGGAACGCTGAATGTGTGCAATGAACATGATCAAAACTGGTCAATCCCCAGATTAGTGGGACTTTGAATAGCTCAAGCCTCGAGTATTAGGTTCAGGGTCAAACACAATAGGTGCAATATTTGGTTCAAATCTCCTACAGACCTCGTCCTATGAAATTACAAGTTGTTGAACACACAATCACTCCCTTACAAAGCATATTGTTTCAGTCATTCTGATAATACTAAGAACTAATGTGGTCTCTATTTAAGGCAACATACATATGCTTTTAACATAAATTTACAGCTTTAAACTTGTCATAATAGATATTTGTTTCTAGTACTCACCACTTTCTTCAAGTGGAAGAAGGTGACAGTGGTGCAGTTGAAGAGTTCCGGTGACAACCAACCCTTCTCATCACTGCAGTGTCGGATGGCAGTACCTAAAAACAAGCACAAAAACAAACAAGGAATTTGTGTCTGGTAAGTATGTCTCAGACATATATGTTCACAAAACTATGCAGAGACTTCCAAAGTTGTTTAAATCAATCAATCAACTTAACGAAAGTTCTTTGAAGACCTTTTACCTCTCGTCCAAGAGGCTTCTTCAGTTCTGGTGCTGGTTGGTTTTAGTTTTGGTGTTTAACCTTACAGAGGTTATAAGCTAAAGGAAGTTGAAGGAATTAAAAATCCAATGTTTTTCTGCTTTCAGAAAAATATTTGGTACTTTCAACTAGATGTGTATTTAAAACTTAATCCAATCTGAAGTTTATATTTTTCTGTAAGGGAACAAGACTGAATGAATATCAGTCAAACATGAATGAGTAAAGCAAAGCGATGCAAATGCAAAATTATGTATTGAAAATATCACAGGTTTGAAAACTGCAGCAGGCATGAACAGTCACTGAATCCCTGTTTGATGAGTTGCTGTACTGCTGACTTGCAACCTGCGTTAATAGTATAATAAATTAAAAACATAGGACTTGTTCCAGTCGAATTTAGCTTGAAAAAAGGCTTCATCCAAAAACAAAATCTCATCAAATGTTATTGTTTCCAAAGGAGAAATGGCTGAACTTCCTGCCAGTTGGAACTCAGAGAAGGCAATGAGCAATGTTAGCAAATAAATTCCCCACTGAATCCAGGGAGACAACAAAGGGGTCGCCATGGTGATGGGACTTTACTGGGAACAGGCCACTGAACTTGAATCCCAAGTTCACCTTCACTGACTTTCTCCTCACACACACACAGACACACACAGCTGGAGGAGGAGGGGTGTTACTGTCGGCTCTTAATGTACGCTACCTGGTGCTTCTCCAAGGGAACACACAGATAAACTTGGTCAGATTTGTGGCCCGATCAGAGAGTCTCGTTACTGTGCTGTCATGGTTCAGAGAGTGAGTGCTTTTATATCCTATAAATACATGAACTTACAAAAAAACTAGAGTGTTAACAATATAGGTGCTAAAAGTACTTTTCTTTTTGTGTTACTGTTCATAAAGTCTTAGCACATACAAAGATGATGTAACACCTTCAACCTATGGAACCTAGCAGAACAATTCCAGAAGAACAATTCAGCATTTTTTTTTTAGGGAAAAAAACAATTTTGCTTGTTTTAACTACAGAACTACAGTATTTAATAAAACTATTTAATATAGTCATTAAATATAGAACTACATCAATGAATCTTCTAATGACACAATTTGCCCAAAATGTAATGATTACATGTTAGCTTGGTATAAAACGTAACCACACGGAAACTCCTCTGATCTGTCTTCTTTTTATAAAGTTTTCATAAAGGACCACTCAGTTTTAACTTTACATGACTAAATAGAGACTCCAACATCTTTGTCATCAAAGACGTCACACCAATGTCTTCACTCACCAATCGATCCTTTGGGACAGTTCATGGCAGCAGGTCGCCCAAATTTGGTCTTTGGCCACCAGATGCCTGCATCAAAAGCCTTGGGGCAGCCTTCATACACAACTGTGGAAGACAAGGCAAACATACAAAGTATGAATGAACAAAACTTTAATTAATGTCTAAATAAGCAAATTTGTTAAGTGTTTCTCACATAAACAATGACCAAAGCAAAAATTGGGGCATCTTCATCCCCCTCAATCCCTCCTCCCCATAAAAAATCTTATTTCAATCAAAATCCAAGCACGCTCTCAGAGACTGAAACACTTCCTGTTCCTGAGAAGACGGATTGACACTCAATCTGTTTGGGGACTTTGTGGTCTTGTCTTCCATTCATTTCTACTGCATTGTGTGTGTGTTCAGTCCAACTGCCAAGTTAGCCCACTAGTCAGACTTGCCACTTCTGCTTGACTGGGTAACGACAAAGACATGCAGTTAGCTCAACTGCAGCACCAGCAGATGTAAGCGACACCATTTGTCTCCTTTTGACAGTTCATCAGTTCATCAGGGCTCACTTTAGTGAACCTCAACATGTAAAGGACCAATAAAAGAATTATTGTTCTTTTATTGTTCCAGCTTCTGCAATGGTGTTTTTACTGTATTTTTTAGAAAGGTTATTTTTTATGTTTATTATACTGTAGTGTATTTTTCACAAGCTTTTAACAAAACATGTTCTGTTTTACTTTCATATTATTATTTATTTATGTACTTCTAAAGAATTAATTTAATACAATGTAAAATTAGCTCCATCATTGATAATGTAATACTGATGTGGGTACAGTTATGTGTATTTTAAGTAACATTTTACCTTATGCTTATAGAGTAGGATCATGAAAATCAGGAAAGATCAGATTTTGCATATTTGTATGTACAAGAATGTATGAATTCACATACCCTGACATCCAGACGGGGTGACCTCAGCAAAAGGGTTATCACAGCGGTTACACTGACGTCCAATGACTCCTCCTTTACAGGGGCACTGCCCAGTGGTCGGGTCACAGGTCCGTGTCTCAGAACCGACAGCAAAGCACTCACAGGGGTAGCAGGTGTCCTCCCCCTCAGGCTGGTAGTGGTTGTCCTACCATTAGAAGAGAAGGAGAACATTAAATATTAAAAACTAAGTAATGTCAATATGTAATGTTTGCTAACGTTAGCCACCAAGTTTGTGGTAAAAAACCAAACAAACATATAAAGTTGTACCAAAAAAATGAGTGTAAAATGAGTGTGAAATGAGTCACGATTCATTTTACATCTAACTTATGTAATTTTTCCATACCAAAATGAGGAATGTGTCACATCACTTTGTGACTTTTGTGAACAAAAAAAGTGTAAATAAAAGCAATCTGGTGAAACATATATTTATATTTCCAGTAATCCTGAGCGGTGTCATGTTCTGTGTTTTACCTTGCAGCGACACTCTCCAGTGGTCTTGTTGCAGTCTTTATGAAATCCCTTTTCAGTATCACAGTTACAAGGTCCACACACAGGATTGCCCCACCAGCCTTGAGGACACGGCTTCTCCACCCTTTTAAAGGTGATTAAAAAGGATGTCAGTAAACTGTTTTATGAGAATATCTGTAAAAACCTGCGCACCAGACAGCAGACACATATATTTTGTGACTAGAGACACAAAGATCATGATATTATAGAAATACTAAATTTATATAATTTAATTGTCGCTCATATGATACAATATTAATTGGGATTTCACTTTTATGTTTACATTTTTTTTAGCAACTCCAAGAAATTTAAAGGTGTTTACTGGAAGACAAGCATAATCAGTGTTTCTTGTTTTTTTTTTTAAATGGTTGATCAAGTTTTGTCATTTTACTGGCTTGAAAATATTCCAAATCTGATAGTTGGTTGTCTCTTCCAGAATCTAGAATAAACTTCCTCTTGACTTTTAACTTAGTGACTCATCCATACAAACACACACAGACTTTCATTCTCTGCCTAGAGATGTGATCTCTGACTGAGTGAAGCAATCTGTTCAGGGATAAATGGCGACATGAGGGTAGCAGTGAGTGAACACCTATGGAGGATCAGTCAGGCGTGGAGGGGGAATCCTACATCCTGCCTAAGACAGGAAATGATGCGTGTCATAGGGGTCAGGGGTCAGGGGAAATGACTGGTTTTCAGTTAAAGATGACTAATTTGTGCGGGCTGTTTGAAAATGCTGACATTCAGCTTTCAATAACCCTGTTTCTATGATCATGAGGACTTCCAATTGCACTTAACTAATTTCTTATTTGTTTTTGATGGCATGGCTTTTTGCTCTACCTCCCTTGCATACATGTATTTCAAATTTGTGAGTAATAAAACTGGCAATATAAAGAACTTATTCTTTGTAAGCAGATAGAAATGGAGGTCCAACTTTTCTATCCTTTACATCAAATCTGTGGACAAATATTCAAATACAACGCAAGAAAGAACCTACTTGTTTTCACAGTACTGGCCATAGTAGTTCTGTCCACATTCGCAGGTGTAGCCATGGGAGGAACTTGGTTTGCGAACGCAGGTGGAAACATGCTCACAAGGGTTGAGCCGGCAAGCATCCACACACTCCTTACCAAAATAACCTGCAGGACGAAGGGAAAACACAGCAGCGATGCTCAGATCTTACAGAGAGATATACAGCGGATAGGAGTTTGTCAGGGTGATTTTGAGTGTTTGACTTAGTGGAAATGTATATTACCTGGGTCGCAGAGGCATGTGTGTGTGCTCCAGTCATCGCTGCATTGGCTGTTCTCTGGACATATGTTTGAGTCGCACGGATCGGCCAGGTCACAGCCATCTTCCACTCTGATTTTCAGACCCTGAGCCATGTTAATGTTGGCCACATTGGTGGAGGTCTCTCCCAGACGTACACCCTGATGAAGAAGTAGTTAAAGTAAAGACAATTAAAGTAAAGACAAAGTAAAGAAAAAAACTTGTAAGGAACTTTAAAGCACACACTTACCTGTATGCATCCAACAAATCCTCTGCTGACGTGACTGTCTGCTCCTGGCAAACCTCCAACGTGAAGCGTTTGCAGCTTCAATCCTGGGAGGTCGTGACCGATCTCCACTGACTTCTGTTTTCAACAAATTAAAAATTGAGCGCTTTGTCTTGCAAACGCGAATCTCGTGAATGCTTGTCTGTAATGTCCCTCTACCTGGTACATGTCATAGTCCAGGGAGACTGAAGCCATGTATTTGATGTCTTTCCCATCTTTAATGCTGCGCAGTTCTACTAGCAGGTGGTGCCACTCCCCATCATTGACTCGTACCTGGGGAAAACCCAGCCACGCCACTATCTGGTCTCTCCATAACACCTCCATACGAACCTGTTGTTCACTCACCTGGATGATGAGAGTGATAGAGAAATACATAAATCTGCAAAACAACAGCTTTAAGTGTGTAAATATCACTTCTTCATGCCTGAAAATGAGCTAAATCTGTTACCATAGTATTCTGTAAAATGTTAGTAATAAGTTGATGATGAATGCTTTTCTATTGTTTTTTTGTATACTTTAAACTGACTCACCATGAGATGGATGGTGGAAGAGGACCCGGCATTTGCTTGTAGTAGGGTGCCAGCAGGCTGCCTGGTGCGGAACATGAGTCCGATGTACCAGGGAACAGTGATTGTAATGTCTGGGTCGCTCCAGGACACCAGAGCATGGCCACCGAAGAACTGAGGAGATGGCATCACTGAAACAGAGATAATTTCAATATGATTAGTGTTTCACTTGGACTATGTTTAAATGTCATCTCCATGGCATTTAAGAAACCATTGTTGTTTTACTTTTGAAACATGAGACCAATAACAGTGATCACATCTAATATTTTCAGCAGGGTGATAAACAAGAGGTCTATTATAAATGCAGAGCTGTGATATTCTAAATCAAATATCGTATAGTTTCTTCTTTCTGTGTTATGATTCCTAGACAAACATGCAATGAAAATATTATATAAATGAAAATATGACACATCTTATGTGAGGACAGTATGGACAGTATGTTCTCCAGTTGCTGGGTCACCTGTGTCACCAAGCTCTTTGTGAATACACTCATGCACATATAATTATTAGACAAAGCACATATTTCTTCCTTTTTATAAGTACCTACAACTATGTTCTGTCAAATTATTAAAAAACAAAAGAATAAAGAAGACAACCACGGTGAAGCTGGATTACGTCAACCTACTCCATCAGTGTTTAAATATTCTGATGAATTGACGGATCTGATGCAGATATTATTCACCTTGTTCACATAATTATTTTTTTAAGATGCAAATATTTGCTAATTTAAACTAAACACCAAGTACTAATGTAGCTGATAGAAATAGAAAGTTTGTTTTATCTGCATCCTGAGAGCTTCAAATCAGTGAATCAGTAAAATTATGCTGCTGCGCAGTAATTAACATCTCTGACAGCTGCTAAGAGATTAAAACTATTCATCCTAAACTAATGAGCATGTAGCCATGATTTCCTGAACACTACATGCTGATACTGCAAAGAGAGGAGCTTCGATACAACTAAATAAAAACTTCAATGAGGGAGAAAAAGGCTTAATACAGTATAATTGAAAATATTTGTGTGTGCAGTAAGATTATTTACTTGTCAAGAAATCTTAAAATAGGTTGTTCAGCCAGAAATAATTCAGCAAATAAAAAAAAAAAGATGAATAAAATTTAAAACAAGACATCACATGTTGAAATCTTGGTGAGTACACAACAATACAAAGTGCATATTAAGCTTAACTATAATCTGTAATCATAGGAAACCTGAGTCCTCTTTAAAAAGGTGTACAACTGAAAGCTCACAGAAGAAGAAAAATGGTTTAACTGGGGATTTGTCTTCCTCCTTCGATTTTTTAAAATGACATTCTGGATCATTTTGGACAGGTAAAATTAATGATCGTGAATCTCCTGCTTCTTAATGTGGTAGTTTGGTGTGTGACGCCTCGAACCGAATCTGTCAACAGATCAGAAAAAGCCTCCTCCTTGCTTGTTATGATCCCATCCCAGTTAAGTTACTGGATACTACGACCTGGCACTGGTTTGTCGGCTACCTCATAGATGAGAGGGCAAGAGGAGGCAGTAACATCATCAGGCTTTGTTTGGAAATTTACCCTGAAGGATGAAAAGTTCTCTCCTAGAGCATGAAGCAGGGTTTTGGAGTGTGAGATCAACACTTTTGGGAGAATTTGATGCTTTTGTTATTCCTTGACAACTCTGGTCTCCAACCAGTTTATTGCTCTCTCCTCTCTACAAGAGCTGTGTAAAGGTTTGCATTACACTAACTAGCTGTGAGACACATGTCTGCAGAGACGGCATCTCAAATAAGACGGCGACGAAGCCAGTCCGTGAGCACATTTCCTTTTCCTCCTTTGATTCTGGGCCATTTACAAGTCATAGTTTATTCTTGTCCTGCAAACCTGAGGGCATGTTTATGTATGTCAGAAAGCAGAGGATTCAAGAGTCAGGCTTATTCAGGGGAGGCGTCCCGCATCCAACTGAACCGCAACTACACAATAGTTCCTGGAAGTCCACAAGACACATACCGATGCACTTACTGGAGGTAAACACACATGTGTGTGGACAGAGGCTGACACAGGAGCAAGTAGATACAAGTACATCCAGCCAGAGACACACCTATGTATGAATGCACACACTTCTGGTCTCAATCAATAATCCTGTTCTTACTCCAAGGACAGGTTTACCCAGAAAGTCAACCAGGAAATGTAGACAAGCGGCCAATTTGAATGCTTTATAATATTTTTTTAAAAAATCTTTTTTTCATGATTCTTTTTTTAGTGAACACAAACACAGCAAAATAGAGCAATGTTTTAGAAATTTTAAAGAACACTTTTGGTCACACCTCAGAAACAAACACACCAGAAAGATCACAAAAAGCATGAAAGAAAAGATAAATAAAATAAATAAGAGTCTATGTATAAAGAGAACATGAACCAATAAAGTACACATAAGCACTGGGACATGTGACTCAGCATATTTATAATGTAAATGTGCATCAGATAATATCACTATATACAGTACGTAACATATGTTGTCATGTTATGGTGGACCTCTTCAGGAGCAAATATGAACGTTATTCTTCACATTGAAAACAAAAAAAGACGTCAAACCTTGTTCACAGTTTTTGCCTCCATAACCTGTCGGGCATTCGCAGCTGTAGGTGTTCCACTTGCTGACACACACTCCTCCGTTCTGACACACATCAGATATGCAAAAGTTTTTCTTTGCCGGACAACCTTGAAATCAGAAGCAGAGAAACAACACTTACTATTTGTGCAAAAGACTTAACTATTTAAGAGCTGCACAAGAAGATAAAAATGAAAAATGATTCAGTTGAGCGTGATTCGACATGTAGCACGTCTAACCTGCTACAGTGCCATTGTTTGCGATGTAGCTGGCCATGTCGACGGCTTTGCTGTCAATGCTGAGGTTCCTCATGCAGCCCACAAAGTCTCTGTTCCTGACAGGAAAGTCTTCAGGTAGGTTGGGAACTCCGCCTAGTAACAGTGGTCCTGTTAAGTCCAGTGACCTGCAGATGACCCAGATAGATGATCACTCCCTGCAAAAATCTATTTCCTTATGCATGATTATGTGACACTATGAACCAACAAAGACAAACTGATTCCTTTTTCGTCTTTTTTGTTGTTAAAATGAAACCAAATATCACCCTGGCTGAGGGTGAAAAGGGCAGATAAGGTGAAGCGACACCCTGGAGCATGATCGATATTTCTGAAATAAGGTTAGTGGGCTTTTAGCTGTCACAAAGATAATCGTTATTATGATGGTGTCAGGTTCCACATACTAGGCCATGCAGGAAGCAGGCGGCATGCAAAACCCTAACATCAAACAACAAAGGGCTTTATGAGATTTAGTATAAGTCACTGCTGCACAGCAAACCTCCATGGAATCAGTGGATATATAAGCTGTGCACATACTGATCAGACAACACAGTCTGGTCTGAAGCATGTGGAGCTTATTCAAGAATCTGTGGTTAATTCATTGGAGGAAATCAAATGGGAAGTGTATATTACTGGGAGAGCAGCTCTGTATTGTTTCAGTGGTGGTCACCTTGTATTCTTTATATGTACTTATACAAAATGTAATGTGGTGAATGAATGACGCTGGGTTTAAGGTGAAGCTTTATCCAATCATATTAATTTTATGATATACAAAACTATTTTGCAACAGATAAATTATCTGTGAAATTTAGTAGAGCCAAAAAGCAAATGAGAAATCTAATCAAACTATTACACATAAGTTTGGAAACATAAAATAGTTACATGCAAAACCGTTGGAATAAGAGGAAGATGTATATTTTATTCAGTTTCCAAATATGTTTTGGAAAATGTCGTTATGATTTGTTTAGAGTTATTAAACAAGGACTCTGCAGAGTGATGACTTGCAGACTTGTTCCAACAGTTGCAGATCCTTCCAAAGAGTGTAAAACCACAGTGTTAAAGACAGTTGAATGGAGTCAGACTCAATGTACCACAAATACCAAAAGTTGTTGGTCTAAAAATAATTAGCAGATATGTTTTAGTTTTAAATTTGACTGAGTTCATCTTTCTGTGGCATTTTTGGCATTTTTCAGGTTTGCAATTCCTGTAAACTGGGCCAATGAAACACTCATTTCATAAATTACAATGCTTTTACTTTGGTAAGACTGTGAGCTGTGCAACAAGTTCCTGAAGGAATTTAACCTCATTTGTTACTCTGTCAAGATTTCTCTCTGTCACCACCCGCTGCACGCTGAATGTGTTTCAGCACGGCCCCCCTTCAAAAAAAATCCCCCACTCTTGTACAGAAAAAAAAAAGAATTAATTAGTAAAACCAGGGTAGATCAGACTAAGCTTGTATTGAGAGAAGTTTTTGTGTGTATAATACAACGTCTGACAGCAGAATGATCTCAAGGATTAATGTAAAGATCCAGACAAAAGGGCGAGCAGATGGTAGAATGACAGTTCATAATCAGTGGTAATGACGGTATTTAATGTGGCCCCGAAGGCGTTTAATATTTAACTGTTAGTCTGACTCTTTAGCCATGGAGTGTGTCTTGTATGATCCAAAGGCAATGAGTGTTAAAACCCAAATAGATGAAGAGGTGAAAAGGACCACCAGCTTACTTCTTCTGTCCGGTCTGGGTGCCTTGGGCAGCGCAGGAGTAGTTGCCGATCTGCTTTCCGAAGCGAATCGCCATGGCGATGTCACAGTCATCTACAGCAACAACAGCCACCTTTTCTCCAGAGGGCCCATGAGGGACACCGAGACGGCCGATGTTTGGCTGGAAAACATAAGAAACAATGCATCTAAATACATTTTCTGATTCCGTGAAGGGTTGTGATATCTATCTGCAGCCTAATGGAAAAACAGCAGAAGAAGTTAGCTGATGAATAAATAGCTGAAATATAATAAAAACTAAAATAAAACAGTTATCAAATCAAATCCAACTAAACTCTGAATAGTTTTGTTATCATAATTACATATATAGAAAAGAAAACTAAAAGTTACATTTGTTAAATTATTCCAACATTAAATTCACTATTATTCAATGATAATTGAATAATGAGTCAATAACCAGTTTCATTGAACACATGTAAAACGACTGACTCGGCTGCTCTTCACTTTTAGGAATCACATCTCTCTCAACTGACTGAATTCACCTTTGATTTCTTCCTTCACTGATCTTCATTCGATGTGAGAAACTTGGCTGGGACAGTTTGTCGGTGCTTGATCACGGGAGATCAGCACTACACAAACAGTGGATGGCTGACTTAAACCAACTTCTAGCAGCAGCACACAAGCCGGTCCTTGGCTTAAGACGACAAAAGGCCCATTGTGCATTTGCTCACACCTAATAATTACAAAGTAGGCTAATTCTTCCAACAAGGCTTATGGCCGGTAAATGTTGATCTGAGAAAATGTGCATCCGCTTAGAAAATCAAGCCACCAAATCGCTTTAGTTTTTGAAATATCTAACCTTAGACTGAGTTCAGTCAAGCATTTACTAAACAATAGTGCTCTTAGATTCAGAGGCAATTGGAATTTGAGAAGTCTAATAAAGAAGAATTTCCCCCAGTTAAATAACACCTGTTTTCCAAGAAGAAAAAAAATTATAAAAGTACAGGATATGAGTACAGGGAAGAAATAAAATACGCTTAAATCTTTAAACTAGTACATTCTTTATGCCTAAAATATTTAAAATTAACTGATCTAGACTTCGACCAAAGTGAATTTTCTGCTATATCTACCTGGAGATGTTAATCTGATAACTACCATTCAACAAAAGGGCTACAAATGTGACAAAATGAAAACTGAATTTATTTTCTGAAATCAGATTCATGACAAAATTGTTTATTTCAAAAGTTTTGTTTACTTTCACACGAGTTTGACAGTCTGATCAGAGACTGGCACAGACAGAAACTCCATGTGCATGCAGCTCCTTCATAAATGAATTAGAGTAATGAGATACTGGTGGGGCAGAGACACAGTAAACAATGGAGCAGGGGCAAAAAGAAGGGTGACAAATAAAAAAGAGAGAAGGAGAGGTGGAATGACCAGGAGCAAGAGACTGAAAGACGACAAAAATTGAAACTGGCAGACAGGCACAAAATAAGCAACAGCGGGGTGCAGCGTCTTCTATTTTGGCCTAGCTGGGCTCTGGTCCGGGCATATTTTCCATCCCGTGGGGAGCTTGTTGCTGCCACTCCCTTCAACCTGCTCTGTTTCCACTGATTCCACCAGAACAACACCTTTACACGCTCCAAAAAGACCAACAGGAAGGTCAGCTGAGCTGCAGCGCATCAGTTGGATTTCTATTTCATTTCTCGTTCACTTGTTTTTCTCGTGGTCTCTTTCATGCGCGCACACACACACACGCACGTACGTACACACACACACACACACACACACACACACACACACACACACACACACACACACACACACACACACACACACACACACGTATGTGTGTGTGAGTGCACAAAAATAGTGCAAGCTTTGGGAGGACCTGGTCCCTTTCCTGTGGAAGTATGACAATAGATAGTGAAGCTTGAAAACATCAAAATGAGCTTGGTCAGGGAGCAATGCTTCATGGGTGAGCAAAACCTATGTGTAAAACCTATATATGTTGGCTGCTATCATACAGCAGCCAACATGCACAGTTGTACCTCGAATTATGAGTCGCCCGACCTGCGAGTTTTTTGAGATACGAGCCCTGCTTCAGGACACTACTGCTAGTTGGCGGATGGATACAAGATCAGCTGAGACCGGATCTGATTCTGTCCCTTGTGTTGGTGGATGGATACGATATCAGCTTAGACGGGATCTTGTTCTTGTGGAGTAAAGACGTAGCTCATGTGTTCTCATGATTTTTGCATTTCTTTTTGTACTTAATTATTGTTCACGTAACTTATATATAAACTTATATATTAAATTTTTTTATCATAATTTAGGGGGTTTGGGACTTTTTCAGAAGCTGTAACAGATTAACATGATTTTAGTTCAGGATTTTAAATGGGGAAATGTTGTTTAACTAAGAGCTCAGTCACGGAACAGATTAAACTCGTATCTCGAGGTGCTGCTGTATCTCTGAATTAATTTACTCACATATAATCTGAGGTGAAGAACTGCTTGTTGAATTAATTGCTCACAACAGAATACAATTCTAGACAAACTAAAACAAAATAATTATTTTTGTAGAGTTGACTATTTATTTTCATTTACGAATCCAATGACTCCAAAGATCAACTTAACAGAGCCAAAAAATAAACAGTAAATATAAGAAAATGCAGGGAATTTATCTATATATTTGCAGATTTTTCTTTCTGCTCTGGAACTAATTACCAGTTTGCTGCTGCTTTGACATGACTACATGCACACTGAATTCAAAATGAAACAAACATTCAAATCTGCACACTGGGGTTTCAGCCATTTGGTCACATGCTTATTTGTTGTGTGTAATTTTGATATTAATAATCACTAACTAATAATAGTTATAGGAAACCACACCCTTGTTACTGGCAACCGTTTGCCCCCCTATGCTGTAGCTGCAGGTGCCTACTTGTATTAGACTGTCCCACCCACACCTAAAATAGTCCCTGGGGGAGTGAAGCAGTAAACTCTTGATGAAGCCTCCAAAGACTGGCTGAGGCAGCATAACTTAAACCACAAAGGTAGGTAATAGTAAATTATGTCATCTGGATTTACTGACAGTGGCGGCCTGTGGAGAACGCTTCAGCTGAGTTCATTGGGTCCGCTAATTGAATTCTGTGAATTTAAAGAGAAAGCAGCAAAACACAGCCATAAAAAGAAATCTGGCACGAGGAAGCCGAAAAGCAGTGGGACAGAGGATGAATAGAAGGGTCAGTCAAACCAGTGGAGAAATACAAACAAGAAGTGATAGAATGTGTTACACCTGTGAGCTGTTCAAAGGCAGGAAGAGGGTATTTGTCTGATAGAGAGGTTCAGTCTCTGTGACTCTACAGACACAGGCGTCTGTGGTCGGGTTGGTTACGACTCCATTGTCTCTTTTAAGTTCAGTTGAGCGAGAAAGGAGTGAGATAAAGACATGCAATAAAACACACTAGGAATTGGGTGTTAAACAACAGACCAGCAACCCAGAAATAATACACTGATATACACAAGCATCTGCACACTGAACAAGCGCCAAACTACAGTAACTGTGTACATCATCAGTCCACTCACAACACATTCAATCACTGAACAACACAGAATCTTCTAAAACTCTCTTGAAGGGACACTCCACTGACTTTACACAAGGAAATCAGTTTACTCCTCATGCAACAGAAGCTGAGAGGTTTTTTTTTTTTTTTTTTTAGTTTTTTCAAAAGCATTTAAGTGGAAGAGGGGGATTTAACAAACTTTAGTAGCATGGGAAACTAAAGATTTCTTATTTCACACGCCTGACAGCAGGGTTCTTCTGCTTGTAGTTTCAATTAAATTTTTTAATTTATTTCCTGTGAAAATTCTGAGAAAAGTTTGGATTAAAAAAACAACAATTTTAGCCCATTTTCCTGAACTGATGAGAAAACTGTTGGCAATTCAGAACATTTTTTTTCCTCAAGAAGCTTTCATACAAATATGTTTCAATGACTTCAGCTGTTTCTTTAACAGATTTTTAGATGAAAAGATTTTGTCTTTTAGTAGAAGCATGTTTGCATCTCCTCATAACAAAACTCTTAAATCCTAAATGCTACATTGCTGCTCATTTAGCGCCGTGAGTCTGTTCACTGTGTAACCATCACCAGTAGAACTGTATATGGTTTCAGGTGTCTTTCTGACCCTTCGTTTTAAAGGCTCTTGGTCCTCACTTTGAGGGGCCCCCATGAGAGTCTCTTATTTACCCTCCACCCGTTTGGGGCTGTTGAAGATTCCCCTTCTCTAAGGTGTCGTCTCTAGGGGCGATAGACTTGCCGCAGCCATGGAGACGCACTTAATCCTGACAACTAGCCACAAAGCCACGGGGGGCAGAGGACACGAGTGGACAGAGGAGGAGCACATGTACGAGCACCGACACGCAACCGACACGCACAAACCCCCTCTGCACATAACACCACATCTACATGCAGACACAGGACAAAGATCCAAAAACACACTCTACACCTCCATTACCATCGGGCCTGTCAGAGCCGACATGATGACTAAACCAACCCTGCGGGCCGGGCTAAAGAACATTGCTGCACAGCTTGAATTACATGCAAAACACAGTTCAACAACTTAGTCAGAGAACACATAAAAAACTGTCAAAACAGTGTGTGTGTGTGTGTGTGTGTGTGTGTGTGTGTGTGTGTGTGTGTGTGTGTGTGTGTGTGTGTGTGTGTGTGTGTGTGTGTGGAATCGAGGGAATATTCAATGACGGGTGTGTGTGTGTGTTTTGGGACTGTAGGAAGGATGTCTGCTGAGTGTGCTTCAGCTTGTGTGTTGAGTGAGCATGCTTGTGTGTGTGTGAGTGTGTGTGTGTGTGTGTGTGTGTGTGTGTGTGTCTGTGTCTGTGTAAAGCAGGAAGCTGCTCATAGATTTGCAGGCGGCAGTGCGGTACCTTTTGACAATAAAGGAAAAAAAGGCACACGGCCTTTTATTTTTTCTACTCTCTCCTGAGGAAGCGCCATTGTTTGTCCAACTCCTGCAAGAATATTAGTCTTGATGCAATCTCCTGATGTGTGTTTGCAAAGATCAATTGAGGCAAGCACACCAAAAGATCATAGATGCTTTCATCATTGTTACAAATCCATAAAATGTTGCCGCGATGTAACCTGGAGCCAACTTAGGAGCTGATATCTCTTGTGAGTCAGTGTAAAGTTGAATTTTGGCTAGTGTGTCTCGTCAACAGTCTCAGTCATGTCCACATTATCTCACCTGCCCTCTGGTCATGTAAACCTAGAAGTGTGAATTATTCAAACAAACACACACAGTTCCCAGGGCTGTGATGTCCCGCGTTCAAGCCTATATGTTACTGCTGTCTGCATCATCTCATCATGCTCCTATCTATCAGTGTAACAGATGGACAGCGTCTTTTGTTGGCTTGTTGCTTTCAAGCAGTAAAACTAATGTGCAGATGACAGAAAACCTGAGTAATTGTAACTGTATCCTATTTGGAACGACTTGAGAAAATTCCTTTTACAACCCAACAACACGACTACCTGTCTGTACCCTGACATCAAGGGAATAAACTTCTAACTCCTGCTCTTTTTAACTGCATGTTAAAGCATATTTTTCTGACAGACTTTGTCTCCAACCTATTCTGCATCATTAATCCTTCCACATTCTTTCTCATTTGGTATGCCGGATAAATTTCATCCAGATACTTTTAAGAAAGATTTGTTTTCTTGCAGCTTGGCAATTGAAATAATTAATTTTAAAAAATGCTACATAACTGGACAGCTTTGCTTAAAATAAGGACTGGATGAAGGGGAAAAGGTTAGCCTGTCTCTGTTCACAGTAGAGTTACGATGACCATCTCAGACTTGAGCTGTACCTTCTCCCATTTAACTCCAGAGAAGCAAAAAATGTTATCTTTAATGTGAAACTAAAATATGTACAGTTTTCAAACTGAATTATGGGTCTGACATCCACAGACATCCATAAATTCCTTTCTACTTCAATTCCGGTATCTACATCTGACCCCAGAGGCACCACATACAGTAAGTAGAGTTCCCATCTAGCCTTTATCTGAACTGCCTCGCAGAGTGATTAAAGTATGGGAGGAGTGATGCTAATGCTTAGCAGTAAAAGCAGCAGCACAATAAAACTGATCTTGACAGGAATCATATAAGAGATAAGATACATAGAGGACATAAGTGATAAGAGATGAGGATGGGGAGACAGTGAGGTGCAAGAGGAGGAGGAAGATCCATTAGTGCCACAACTACAGAGCTGTAATAAACTGTATGGAAGTTCTTTTTTCATTTTATACTATTTTTCTCTCACAGTTCCTCAGTTTTAGGTCATGCTAGGAGAGGGGGAGGAACTGGTACCCACTCAAGACATTAGTCATAAGTCGTAGCAAAGACAGAAGAGGTAACAATGAAGGAAGCTGAATTAGATTTATTTAAAGGTTCCCAGTGCAGGCAGGTGTAAATAATGGATTTTATCCCATCTTATTGTTACCACTCAAAAAAACTGTTTTTACAACACTAACCTACAACATTAAGTTTAACTCACCATTGTCCCATTTCTTACACTTTTCCCACAGCCCCTTTGTGGCGCAGGAAAATAACATCTGCAGGGAGATTTATTTAAACAGCTGAAGAAAAGTTGCTACAATCATTTCAATATTGTATCATTCCTACTATTTATTTGCTTTATCAAACTACATAAATTTGAGGATCAGTTTAACACAGCCACATACACGAATGCACACGCACAAGCCCCCCCCCCCCACACACACACACACATACACTCACATACAAAGAAATAAATGTACAAAGAAGTTGGCAAGAACTGCTAAAAGTGCAGAAGCCGGGAACTAAGTGAAGACATTTCTAGTAAAATGAAACACTGATATTAATGCATTAATTCTGATAATAATACCAACAACCAAAGGGCTCTTTGCCAAGCAAAAGAAAAGATAAAAGACGCAAGGAAAAATTTAATCCCCGCAAGCTAAATAATGTCCTAAATAGAGGTATGTGGGCCCCAGGACATTTGCGTCCATGCTCAATATAACATAACTGCCTTCAAACATTTCTTAGCCTTTATTAATCCTGCCTGACAGAAATGATGCTTCGTCCTGCCACGCTGCTGCCAAAGAAAACAGAATCACTCCAGACTTCCTGATTGTCTACCTGCCTGCCGAAGCTGAGACATGTTTATTTCACCTGAACAAACCTCAATGAGAGATGTCAACGAGAGCTGTCAGGTGAAGACAAGGAGACTGTTACAGTCATTTCACCTAATTACACCATTTTTAGACATTAAGGGCAAGGAGAGATGTGAAAAATCAGATGAAAGTGCAGAAGAAAAAAGTGAAAGTCAGCTTTTTAAAAATACGTATGTGCACATGGAACCCTTCAGGAAGATGCAGCAGCAATGCAAAGAAGCAGATCGTATTATCCAGTGTACAAAGTTCAACACAACCATCGAGCAAAATCACACCAAACTATAAAGCATAACCATTCAGAACTCTTCATACACACATCATACAGCAAAAAATATGTAACTCCTTAGTAACCCTGAACCTTCTTTGATTTAATTTTAGGCTACAATCAATGCAAAATGTTCAAAAGTAGAAATCTCCTGAACAACCAGCACTGGATTGCAGAAAAACATGAAAGGGACGTTTTATTGATCATTAAAGGAACTATGTGGTGTTTTCAGCTGGTGGAGCTCATGCTTTGTTCAGGACTAGACAGAGACACAGAAGAAAACTAAGTCAGCAGCAAAACCTATAACCCAACCAAAACCAGAGAATGGCCAAAATCTATGACATCCTCCTCTGAGGTCCAGACCAGACCAGAGCCAGACAAACCACAGCTGACCATGTTACCTCTGGTATCTGAGGTAAACATGTGCAGTTGACTTAGTCGAGTGTTCAGAACTAGGAGCAGAACAGGAACTAAATTAGAGCCCAGGGAAGGGGGGGAAAGCCACCAGTGGGGACTAGGCTAGAGGTCAGAGGTTACCTCCTTCTGATCGAGCTCCAGCCAGGCAGTAAAGAGCGGGAGCCAAACGGCCCCACTGGAGTCCACCAGACTCCCCCCTTCCTGGGAGAGAAACACCATGAGAGAGAGACACTGTGTTAGACCTGCATCCCACAACCAAGCCACTGTGTGTGTGTGTGTGTGTGTTTGTGTGTTCATGTGTGTATTTTTTCAGTTAGACTTAATGTACTTCATTTTAGTGTGCAGAAATAAACCTAACTTCAATAAACGCGTGATGAGTGTGTTTTTAAAGCATGTATGTGTGTGCTGAGGAGAAACTGTGGTTGGATTTGCTCGCAGCCGATTTGGGGTTGCTAGGGTTGCGCCCAGAGTTTCCCCCGCCTCATGTCCTAAGACAGCTGGGATAGACTCCAGCTCCCCATGACCCGCAACGGTGGATAAAGAGGTTCGGAAAATGAATGAATGAATGAATAAATGTCTGACAGATTAATATTACACTGAATTACAATGCTGCGTTAGGAGACAGTAAAGTTTAAAGCACATAACACACATTTTTCCCTTCGGCATAAGCATTTAAGCCCAAAAGCAGCTTTCAAGTAAAACACATATGTAGTTAAACTATAGTATCACAAAACATAGGCCTGAAAACATGTTAGAACGATGCAGAATTCTAGTGCTGCTGATGTCTCTGTGATTGATAGATAGTCACAGACGCTGTACGCTGCATTACAATATGTTAAACAATAGTTCCAGGTGTTTAAATGTGATATGAATACGCTGTGATAACCTCAAGTCTGCGAGGTCTGTGGAAGCTGTCAAGAAGAACAAAGGACAACACGGCCCCTTCCTCTAAAAACACACCCTGCTGGTGAACACAGCGTCTGGGGTTCACTTTAAGAAAATAACTTCTTAACCTCTCCAAAAACCACTTAGCAGACAAAATACACAAACCTGCAGGTCATAACACAAACCTAGCAGCACAGTTCATCCCTAGGCACTGATGATGAGTGTGATCGTCGGTGAGCTACGTAAGCCTATGTGGAACGTATGATGTGATTACGTCATCAAGTCAGAAAGCTGCGATATGAAACTTTAACACAATTATTAAGTGAATAATACAATATGGCCCCTCAGACAAGTCACCAGTTCACCACAGGATCAAACAGTAACGTAAACAACCATACCTAAGGAGAAATCTTGCGCCACCAGTTCACCTAAACCCAGAGAACGTGGAGAGAACACATGCAGACTTGGGGAGAACACACAAACTCCGCACAGAAAGGCCAAAGACCTTCTTGCTATGAGTCAACAGCACGACCCACTGCGCCACCATTCTGCCCTGATTACGACTGTATTTCAATATTCCTTTTAATATTTCATACGTCTACTGTGTCCACCAACTTATTACATCCCACTTCAAAGCGGTGATGTATCGTAATCGTCAGCGCTTGTGTGTTCGTTCGTCCATCCATCCGTTCGTTCGTCCGTTAGTCAATCCAAATATCTTCGCAACCGTTGCGGATAGAAAGATGAAAGAAAAAGCACATTACTGGGGCAGCAAAGGGGATGAAAATGAGATGACCTTGACCTTGAGAAAAGGAGGCCAAGGTCAAATTTCAACTTTTGTACACTCAGGAACCGGATAAGATAGACAGACGAGGGAGAAGGCCAGTGTGTGTAAGACCATGGATCAAAGCTAGTGCTTTGATTTACGACAGCAGGTCAGAGCACTAGTGGAATTTAAATATAGACACACCATATATTTAAAAACTGCTTCAAGCTATGCCACGAACCAATTTGCACGTACACTCTGATGATTAAAGTCCTACCCTGTAAACAGCAGCAGCGTGAGAGCAAGAGGAACGGCACATGGAAAAATAGTGAACTTTTGGTCCTCACTGGTGATAAGCACACGCTGAGCCTGTCTGGGAATTCTGTCTACACACCCTAGCTGTAAATATCAGAGGAACATTAGTAAGTGTAACACCACTAATACATTTAACACAAACTTTATGCCTTCAAAAATACTGTACTGTAAACACACACGGATGTCGTATCTGTAGTTCTGTTTGGTCGAGTGGTGTTTCATACTGTTCATATTCCTCTTTAAAATTAAATGGGGAGGCATGAACAAAAACATAAATCCACACAAAAAAACGAACTCGATACGTGATAAAAATGAAGTGAGATAAAATATTTAATTAATAATTAATTAGGATTTTCCTTCTGTGAAACTATTTCTAAAGTCAGTAATATATCTTAATATCCAATTGCAATGTTTCTTTTTTAAAGCAAAGATTCTGTTTTAACATGGTACATTTTTGTGTTTCACTGTTGGTGTGGCTTATAGTAAAATTCAGAGAAAAAAATAATTTTCCTATTTTCTCTTCACTTATTTTAACATTATTTAATCAATGCAGGTGGCCTCATAGATACAGCAATGATACAACTGATCAGTAATGACCTGAGTTCTATATTTTTCCATAGTTGGAACATATTAAAAGACAAATTAAAACTTATTCTACTTCCCACCTGAGTGTGTTTGTTTGTATGTTTCCTGTTTAGGCTTGTCTGGTTGACAAAGTTGATGTACGGTACTTGAGATTCTGGACCATGGCATATCAAATACGGCATTATCCTGCCATTTCTTATGCGTGACGTCTTTAACAGCAAAATATTATGCATACATTCAAACACTTGCGTGCACGCGCACACACACACACACACACACACACACATACGTTCTCTATCTATCTGCCCCCCATGGATGTAAACAGACGCATCCAGCTTTCCAATCGACCCAGATCACTGCAACAATTGCAAGTCCATGTCTGTTGTCATGCCAACCCTTCCCCAACCTTTGACCTCTGTTTTTAAGCAGAAGTGGTTCTTCGGGGCAGGAGCGGCTTTAAAAGGGGGCGCCCATAAAACCCGGCATGACGTCAACAGCCTCATTATCTGACCCCATAGATCGTCATCCGTGCGTGTCTGTGTGCACTGCGTGAGTGTGCCGTTAAAACCGTTAACTGGGTCTCATGCAGGAAAAACAACTCAGGAATAAATAATTATTGGGAAAGATGTTCTGCACTTTAAAGAACATATAGATTTTATTTTTGAGAAATTCGTCATATTTGGTATTTACATCATCGTTAAAGAGCCTTTTCAGTGAGTGTCAGCTGAGATGTTGGCACTTCGCCTTTACTCTTTAAACAATTCAATATGGTTAGTTAGTATTTAGCGAAATGATTGAATGTTTACCATCACCTAAACATATAGGAATCACTTTGTCTGGGACATCAAATCTTACTGCCGCATTTTAGTATTTGAGCTATGTTCTGGGTTTTTAAAAAATATGTATTTTATTACTGGTTTATCAGTAGAATAGTTTATTGAACAGAGTTAAATATTTGAATTCAGGTCACTAGTCATATGAGCAGTCTATTGTTCGTTTTCACAATAGCTACACTATGTAAATAATTCTGATCTAATCTTTACCTAAGAATTTGTGAGGTCCAATTTTTTAAAGTTAGTTTGTAAGTTCACAGCTTTGTGTTTTAATTACATGGATTTCTTTTAACTACATTTTGCCATTATGATTTCTAATCCCCACCCAAGCTCCCAGAAAATTATTGTACAGAGGAATCCTTATTTATGTACGGGGCTATATCTGGACATATGGTATGAGATGAATCATCACAGTTCAGGAAACATTGTTCTGATCTTGCAATGAACGCAATGCAACTTATAGACAAGTGTATGAGAATCTACATTTTTTTTTCACCCATAGCCAACATGTGCCTACTTTCTCATCCTTGCATTCACCCGTCAACACATCTCATCTATTGTGAGAATATCAATGCATTACGCTGTAAAAATATCTCTGAATCCCTCCAGCGACTGATTTAGGCTTCATCCGTCAATCTGACTTCTGATCAGTCAAGGAACGAAGAAAGGCTGACCTCGTGTCAGCGCTACATTCGGCCTGGAGGTTATTCAGTGGAATGTGTCACCTGACGTGCAAATAACTGTCTGTATTAAGAATGGCATTGGTGGAATGCACACATTGCATCTTCTGCACGCTAATAACACACTGACGGCACGAATGTTTGCATCTGTGCATAGAGTGCTTGTATCTGCATGACATCATGACAAGAAGGATAAAATATAAGAAGAATAAGAAGAAAAGTAAAGTGGATGGAACAGGAACAAAGCAGGGAATACCTTTGAACATAGATATTAATCTCCTATTTCCATGGAGACATGTCTACACACACACAAAAACAGCCTTCAGTGCCAACATACTGTTGAAAATAATGCCTGCAGTAGTGAGGAGACTCGAAGGAATGTTAATACAACATTACAAGTTTGAAGCTATTGTCTCCATCATCATAAGGCAGTGCTGTTGAGGAGATGTGGCCAGAAACACCTGAAACAACGGACACAGATGTGACCCTGCAGCTAACGGGGTACAGCATGGTCGCCCGATTCAGCTTTGATCAATACTTGCCACTCGACCCCCGAGGATGCTATAGATTTTATAGCTAACAGACACAAGAAAGACCTGAACAAGACGTGAAATGTGAGATTGTGTCCATTGCAGGTTATCATTAGGCCAGAGATTCTTTAGCTTTCAGAGTTGAATACATGAAGTAAGAATGTGAAGTGAAGGCATGAAGAGAAATCAATGTTTTTTCCAAGTGAACAACTTACATCCCTTTTACACAGAGTCTAAGCAACAGCAACACAACAGATGCATTTTGGCTGATTTTGACTTTCTTTTTGTTTTGCTAGCTTCTACTTGACTTCCACCAGACAGCATTGGTTCATTTGTCAAAACTGTGATTTTGAAGACCTGCAGAATGAAACAGTATCCAGAAACAAATGACAGGACCTAAAGGATCGCAGGTCAAGTTTCTAAAAAATTTCATGTTTAATATATTTTAGAACAATTCCCACAGGCTCTGGAAGTCAGTTGCTTGTGTTGTGAAATTACCACCAGTAATTAACTGCAATGTAAGTCCTTGATGTAATTTAACAGCTGAAGTGGATACACGAGCTGCTTTACAAAATTATAGCTGTCTCTTTTCTGAGAAGGAAGAAGAAGGAAGAAGACCATCGTGAGAACAAGTTGAAAATGACTTTAGTCACCGAGAGGAATAAAGAAAATAAATACCAGTGATTCAGGTAAGAGTCTATCATTACTACCACTGAGGACATCCATAATAGAGGCAATCCATAATAGGACACTACAAAATAATATACTGTAGTCCGCTGGTAGGAAAACACAGTTGTTGAATATTTGGCTCCCGAAGCCGAAGCCAGGCTCCTGTGGCTCTTGTGAGAAATCTATACCATAACTTAGTGTCACCGGGTGAGATAGAGGGCTAACTCGTGCCAGAGTTAACATCATAACACAAATGTTCACTCTTAAGATAGTCTCCATGGTCAAAAGTCTTGGTGCAGCAAAACACACCATATTTTATCCACAATCCAACTCTTGAACTTCAGCTCTAATCATTGGCTGTATGCAAAAATGAAATATTTTGTAAACACTTTTTTATGTTACAAACTCTGCAAAGTATAACTAGTTTCACTGTTTCCCAGTTCTGACAGGGATATTTTTAAAAGTCTACTGGATGCTCAGGGGTCGGTTAAGTGATCAGGTTTCTTACCTTGTTGTAATAATGAAGCTGGACAGAGTGCCACTGGCCATCACTGACCCCCCCTGGGATGTAGGGAGACACTGTGGTCTTTGTCTCACCTGGATGACATGGGAAGCGGGGAGGAAAAGGGATGGGAGTGGTGGATAATAGATTAGATGTGGGGGTTAGGGTGGTGAAGGGGAAAAAAGAAGGAAAAACATGTCAGATGAAAAATTTGATGGAGGTGAATGAGGGATGAGACAAAAGAGGAGGGAGGCAAACAGAAAGAGTGAATTATGAATATAACTTTGTGTCTGTTTGACAGAAAGATTACACAAAAACTACTGGAGGGATTTTCATAAAACTTGATGGATTATGGGACAGAATTTAGCCTGAAATCTTGTGTGGGTCCAGATACAGAGGAGGATCAAGTTTAGTCTTGTGTATTTTCTTTAAAATTGTGCGACTGCATTATTTAAATATCTCTTTCAATGTCTCAGGAAACAAAGCTTGAAAAAAAACCATTAGTGTATATGAACGTGTGACATTTGGTACCATTCTAAATAAAAATCTGCATCAACCACATTTAAATGAATGACTGTTTCTAATCCAGTCACCTTTCATTAGTGTCTCAAGGTTAAATGGAAAATTTAAATGGTCTCATTATGAGACTGAATGAGAAGATGAATGCTAACAGATTTATTTACTGCAGGCTAAAAGGCAAACTCTGTGGCCTTACCTGACACACACACACACACACGCACGCACGCAAGCACGCACACACACACACACACACACACACACACACACACACACACACACAATGATCATGAATCAAGTATTGTGAAATCCAGTTTTAGTCGTCAGTATCAACGGCTCTCAGCCAGGAGATTGTGGAGCACAAAGGCAGCAAATCTACTGGGGTTTATTCTGTTTGTCAAGGGCAGGAATCCACTGCTGTAGAAATCAGCACACAGTATAGTATAACACTGAGGAGTAAGGTGTGTGAGAGTTAATAAGTGATGTCTCTGTTTCCTGGTTGTGCACATGAGAAACAAAAAAAGAGCAAAGTGTGTCTAAGTAAATGATTGCACACCTTACTTCACTTATTTTTGCTATTCTACATGATTGCAATGAGTAAAATTAATCTTTTTTCACATTTTCCATGACTGACAATCTGAGCATTAAATCTGATGAGTTATTCATACAAGGTTTAGTCATATTTCAGACTTGAAGTGAGGCATAAAGATTTGGCTCGGCTCCCAAACAGCCTCCATTTATCATTATCGCACTGAGCTGGATTCCTGGCTGTATGGTACCATGGGAAAAAAGACCGACTCTGAAAACAACAGCTGCAATGAATATTGTTTGATCTGAGATCCAACAGTTACCAGCTTTAATCAAGGCTGCAGATGTGTGCATGTGATTGCACAATTATGTGTGCATATATCACACGCCTTATGATCACCTTTTGTTTGTCAAAAGTTAAGTTTTATTCTCAGTTTGAATGTCCGTCTTGCCCACAAGCACAGAAACACAAATACAAAATTGTACTAACACACACACTTACCCAAACACACATTCCCTTATCAAAAGAAACCACGTGTTGATAAGAGTTACTCAGCAGCCTCTTTGCAAAAGTCATTTTAGATAAAGCACGCTAACACGTGTGCTAATTTGCTTGTAATGGAGCTGATATTATCACACACACTGTGGCGTAAACACACAGATTATGGGGCCTAACCTCCAGAGAAGATCAGCTGAATCTGCTCATCAATAATCTCCACAGCAATAAAGTCGTGTTTCTCATTGAATCGGCCGTTGTAGAGAAGTAGAGCGTTCCTCTCGCTCGTGGCAAACCTGCAGAGACAAATGGGAAAGTAGGGCTTCTTTTAGAGCAGCGAAATCAGCCCAAAAATGGAAATACAGTATGTGGTGTCATATTAAACAGTGTGTCTAAGCATACTGCACAAATGGGCATAGCTTGTTGTTGCGTAAATGATTTATTCACTCAATAAATGTCCATAGTAACTCAAAATAAAACAAAATAGGTACTCAGATGTGTCACATTGGAAAGGTTGAGCAGATTCCAGCTGTTTTTGTCAAAGTTGGCTCATGTTTCCTGTTACATTTCTAAGCACCCATCCAAATCAAACAGCTGAAAGCCTTGCAGATAGCTTTATGAGGAAAGGGCTGAGGTGCTCTTGAGGAAAAGCCTCTTGGAAAGGAACAGCAGGATGTGTGAAGCCGGTGGGCCAAAGAGAGGAAACACTTCCCCTGCCTTAGATGATGCACATGTGTGGGGGAACCTGGTAAATGAGTCTGCTTGTGCGTGGACAAAACTCACATGTGTGGGTGTTTGTGTGGGTTAGGATTGTAAAGGTGAGGGTACAGGAGTCAGCCGGCAGATGCCAGTGAGGCCAGCGGGACAGGAAGTCAGGATGGACGCAGCCAAACACTGATAAGGGGAATTCATCACACAGCCTTTCCTGTTTTCACCCCACTGCAAACCTTTCTCGCCGTCATTGTGTTCACTAACTTGCACTATCAACCTCACATTGCCTATTAATCATAATCAAAACTACGATAAGGCTTTTCATCTTCATAATATTTACTGTGTTATGAAGGAGCCAAATCAGGTTTATTTTCCTTTAACAAGAAAAGTTGCATTGGTGTGTCACATTAACTTCCATGCATGTGTGTGCATTGAGAGGAAGGTACTGAGACACAATGGAAAAGTGCGCACATGTCTCGGCACGCCCTACTTGACACACTTTAGCGCATGAACTCTGTTGTGTTTGATGGTGCAACTCCTCACACTCCACTGATTACCGTTTACTAAACACACTCTAACATGGACACACACATGCTGTTGCTGTGCAGAAAAAAGGTGGCGCTGCAGACCCAGGAGGGAATGAAAAATGAGCGAATATTATCCAAGCAGCAGCCAAGATTTTAATATTTTCAATTCATTGACAACACTTATGTGTGGCTTGAATTTTTTTCCAAAAATTTAACATCCTCAAATGCTATTCCAACATTAAAGAGAGAGAGTCAGCTGTAAAAAAAAAATGCAGAACTGTAACGCTGGAAGCAGTGGATTAAAGTGTTTATCTGGTCTGACATGCATTTTAAGGTCTGGTTCCTTTAGATTCCATCTTGTGTTTAATAAAAATAAAATGAAACAAACATGACAATGAAATAAAAGGTAACACAGAAAAGTGCTCACATGAATGAGATGGTGAAGTGAAACCTCTGCCTCAGGCCTCTGAAGGTGATGAAGGACTGTCCAGGGAAGCTTCGTGTGGTCATCTCACAGTAGGGCTTCTCGTACTCTCCTGGTGGACACTGGCACATGAACCCTCCTGCTAGCCGGTTGACACACTCTCCTCCATTCTTACACACACCAGGAACACACCGGCCTGACGACACGTTCAGCTCACAATGTTCACCTGTAACAAAAGAAAGATTGAATTAATAAGAGCTGTGCTACATCGGTTATTGTATACTCATGTCCTGTTTGTTAATTCGTTCCTTAAATGTGATTTACTTTACTGTTGCCTTTGTTTGTACAGCACACATCTCCGAATCAGCATTTCAATGTTAAATTATCAAGTTTTTATCTTTTCTGTGAAGCATTTTGTATTATTAGCTTGGAATCCAGCAGTTAAAGTGAAGTCAAGCACAGTAGAGTTGTTTTAAAGTTCCCTTTAAAACCATCAGGTTAAGCGAAGCCTATCTCCATCTAAACAGTATCAGTAACAACAAAGCCTTGTTTATATGCCTTTTTCTGGGAAGCACTTAGACATGAGCTTAACTGAGAGTTTGGCCATATTTGGAAAGAAGAGAGGAGAGGAGATAAAGAGGAGTAAGGAGCATGAATGGGAGTGGCTGGGAGAAAATCTTTTCAGGCAGAGTGAGGGAAAGAATGAAAAAAAGAATGAACAAAAGAAAGATAGAAAGATAGAAAGAAAAAACAAAAGAAAGATTGATTTATAAAAAGCAAGTTTATCACAGAAATCAAAGGCAGAGATTCGTCACATTCATAACCATATAGAAAGAAAATGACACAAAACAATAAAATAATAGGGAAAACAAACAAACTAATCCAATTTAACATAAACTAAACCAGCCAATGACTGAACACATGCTTCTCATTGAACACAGAACACATCAAATCTGTCAAATCTGTCTTCAGTTTGAAATGAGTGATTTGGAAACTTTTAAGAAAAAGTTTCCAAATCACTCATTTCTAACTGAAGTCAGCTGTAAATCTAGTTTAAACCGTTCTTTTTAAAATGACTTACATTTCACAGTCCGATGAGCTCTCAACCTTTTTTTTCCCTGCGTACACATGTTGTCATCTGTGTGTGACCCAAGAGGAAATTTAAAATCTGCCACTCTTCTTTTTCCCCTGCATTTGGAACTGATAATGAATTCTAGTTTGTTCAAACTGTTACTAAACAGGAGAAAGATTCTCTCTAAAAACAGGAACAGAGTTTTGAGCCTCTGACAGATCAGGAAACAGTGAAATACAGTTTCTTTGTGAGAACAGAACGGACAGTCTTCCTCCATCATTATGTGCTCCTCTTCACCCTCCTCCAGCAGAGACTCCACCATCCTGGCAGCAGACTCTCTAGCCCCCTCAGCCTCCACCAATTCCCCCTGTGAACTATGATCTACTGTACATTGTCGGTTTTTAAAATGTTCCCGCTCGGTTCACCTTCTTAACACTAGATATCTAGCAAGAAAATGACAACGCTGTTCATTTGAGAGGCTGATTTTATGCTGCTACACCCGACCTTCTTTCCGACTGGGAAGCTGGCCGGTGTCTCAGCTGCACGAGCCCAGAGGTCATGGACAAGATGCCCCTTTGGGGAGCCAGAACGCTCCCTTTGTTGTTGAATGTGAATCTCAGGTGAATGTGATTATTTTGTAATTTGTTTTTTGTGAATAAATGGTTCATTTCTTTTTTTTAAAGCATTAAAAAAGAAAAGGAACCAAATGTGACTGTGATTAAATTATCTTAAACAGGAATGTGAATAAAGATGCAAAAAAACAGATAAAAAAAACAATCCTGTGTGATTTTCAATGGATAGCTGTGCTGCACAAGTAAAAGATGTGTAAAATAACACATTGTCAGCGTTCAGTGTTCAGTGTGACATTGGGCTGTGCTTTGTAAACAATATAAGATGACAGCAACAATTTTTTACCCTCCCACTCACATAGCAGTTAGGCCGTCACACCCAGAGTCTTTGCATGGTATATGGTGGGTCACACTTTGAGAAATTCCTCTAAAATTATCAAGTGGCTTTAGTTTTATTCAAAAAAAAAGTTGGATGCAATTTCCTTGTTTGGTTCATGTAAATTCCTGCACTAATAGACCAGCAGGCTTCTATCTGACTGTTTTGTGATAGCTGCTTCTGTATCCCATGCTGTGTTGTGTGGCAACTTACTGTCCAGACAATATCTGTCCACCCTGGAAACACACACACCCGGAACACCAGAGCCTGGAACCAGCTAATGGCCCTTCTATCCTCAGCATAATCCCTTTTTTCCAAGGGTGAATTATAAAGATCTGTTTCCCTGTAATATAGGAAACCCTAGTAGGACAGAGCAGGCCCCTTGTCATCAGCCCCATAATGGTTCCCGATGAGCCCTGACTATCTTGAGTTGAACTGTGACCTTCAAAAGGAGGGAACATCAAGATATAAGTAAGGGATATATGATGGCCAAATGGGTAAGATGGCCAAGCAGAGTAAAAGAAAGAAACACATGAGCAGTGAATGAAAAAGTGGGTATAATCAGGTAATTACAGATCAGATAAGATAGAGGAGGGAGAGTGTTGGGAGAGGGAGATGAGGGATGATGGCTGCCAAGGTTGTATTAGCAAGAGACAGTCAGTCAGGTATCAGATGTACGAGGGGAAGTATGGGAGAAAGATCTGTAACATCGGGAAATATTTTGGAAAGTGATTTCAATGGGGATGATGAAAGCTTCCAAGGCTTCCCATAACGTGTCTACCACTGGATGGAAACTGAAGCTACAAGCCTCCAGGAAGTTTGGGGTTCTTTTTTCTCTTCCTTAAATGGATGAGGATGTACCATTGGCTTAAAATGACCCTGTGGAGTTTTTACATAACAATAGCAGTTATAGTTTATTCACATTTAAGGTTTATTGTTTCAAACCTACATTCTTTACATTCGTTTGTGACATAAAAGTTTTCCCCTTATTGCCTTTTAGTTGCTGCCCTAACATCCTAATGTGGGATAACATAGTAATAAATTACTATAATTTATCTTATTATTAATGTCCATCAGAGGAATCATGTGAAATCATAAAAAAAACAGTAACCTGTCTGTAGCCTCATGAATATGTGTTCTTGTTAATTGCAAGCAGATCAAAAGATTTTTACAAAACAAACATATTGTAACACAAAAAACATAAGCATTCAAAGTTCTGTTTCTGGCCACACAGCTTATCTACGTTCACTTTGGTCTCCACCCACTCCTGAAGGCAAAGCTGGTTCTGAATCCTACAGGTTTGTAGTTGAAAACTAAAGTTTCTTACATTTGGATGCAGCACTTATTAGAGTAAATAAAAAATATGACCAAAAAAATCTCTAAACTCCCTAGAGCTGCAGAGGAATCACAAAATGTGTTTACTTTACAACAATTTCAATGACTTTCTCTCAAAACAATGAAATAAACACAACACTAGTGTTGATTTAGTGAACAGGTACAACTGATTCAGATCTGGTTTGACCAGAGTAGTCAGCATTCTCTACACCTATACAGAGCAATAAATTTACTGTGTGTGTGTGTGTGTGTGTGTGTGTGTGTGTGTGTGTGTGTGTGTGTGTGTGTGTGTGTGGTGTGTGTGTGTGTGTGTGGTGTGTGTGTGTGTCTTTAGGTGGTATCACAGTCTTTATCAGGAAGAATATATATATATATATTTAAAATGGATTTTTAATCTATAAATATGTTCCTTTTTTAGCTATTAATGTGTGATTTGTACAGAACACAATGCAGTTTAGTTTAAATTTGGTCAGGTTTGGGTTTCTAATAAAGTTATTAAAGGTATCATTTCATCATTACTAGTAAATTAGTAATTATTTCTCAAAACTGTCTTATATAAAGCGAAATTTTGTTGAGGATCTGTTGAAAAGAAAAGGGGTGGTTTGATTTAGAGAGTCCAACGCTTAGCTATTTTAGTTTGACTTGTAAAAAGTTGCCATGACGACCACTCACCCGTGAAGTCTTCCTGGCACTCGCAGGTGTACCCTCCCTCTCGGCTGCGGCATCTCCCGTTGTTTTTGCAGGGACCTGAGTAGCAGAGGTCAATCTCTGTTTCACAGTAGTCGCCGGTGAATCCGAGTGGACAGCGGCAGCGCAGCCCGTTGATGGGATGGATGGGCCGAAACAGAACCGTGTCAGAAGAGATGAAGGGAGGGGAACTGTCGAACTTCAACACGGACACACACTTCATGTAATTCTCACAAGGCTCCCGCAGGCAAATGTTGTCATCAAAAGGTAACACCTGGAGAAAAAGGATCTCGTATTAATACATTTTATATTGGGATTTCAGAGCCTGAATGTATTTTATCATTTTGCATTTACATGTGCGCGTACCTCCTGAGAGGATATCAGCCTGAGCAGAGTCCTGTTGAGGTAGATCTGCTCCTGCAGATCCTCAGAAGGGAAGAACGTCCCTTTACCCGGGGCGCCTCCAGGCTGCATGGCTGAAAAGGTCACATTGAGTATGGAGCCCTGCACGTCCGTGTCATTTTGGATGTTGAACACGAAAACTTCTTCCCGTTTGGTGGAGAGCACTGCCGCCACGCCCTCAAGGAAGAGGCTGAGCAAAGGAGAGAGGAAACGCTCCTGGGACATGTTCTCCAGACGCACCGTGATGCTATTGGTCAACATGTCATCAGTGATGATGGTGACACGCAGAGTGCAACGGGCCACGACATGATGGACGCCATCTGGAAGAAACAGAGCAGATATATGACTGTTACTTTTAAAGCTCCCACACACATTTAGCTAGTTTCTGAGATATATAGCGAATCAACACAGCACAGGAAGGTCATGTCACCCCAACGACAAACTCTTACAGCTCGAAAGTGTTTCCAAAGTTTACGAGGAGACGAGATTCTCAGCAACCAGTTCAGAATCTCGTTTCTTTTTTGAAAGAGGAGATCCCATCTCTAAAAAAAACCCCTGGCAACCCTATCTATTTAGCGTGCATAAGCTGTATTTTCTCCACATAATTCATCACTGATATCGTGTCACGCTGAGACCAGGAGAGACGTGACCTGAAACATGATTTACTGCCAAACTGCTCTGTCTGTATGACTGTGGACAGCTGGCCCAGTCCCCTCCACACATATTGTCTTTCTTCTGCCATTCACTCACAGGATCCTAAAATTTGTCAATTGACTATGAATACGTTGATTTATGGTCAAAGTATAACGGCGAAAGCAGCAGGTCCCAGGCTAAAATTTGATTAATGTGATTAGTAATTAGTGACTAATGTGTAAGCCGAGACAAAAATGTGAAAAAAATATGGATGTTAATAGCAGCACCACATCACTATAACCCAGTACTGGTGGTACGCATTAAGACTGGACTTGATCCTATCGCTTCTACCTTTTGAGACTTTTTATGCCCCAGCTTAACTGCTTATCTCGTGTCCTCTGTAGCACTTTTGCCGCTAGGTTGAATTAAGCGGCTGCTAGTCTGAGTGGATTCGGTGTGATTCAGGCCTCGGCTGGGAGTAATTGGATCAGTCTAGAATTTCTTCCCCTGGGGAAGGCAGGGTCTGGTCTCATACCTACTTCTGGCACAACTGTAAGCTCTGGTGCCTATGGAGGGAAACAGACGGCTATAGGCCGAAGAGGGCATGAAATGCAGCTGACAACAGGTGGTGAAATTCATAGGAGCGTAATACTGTTGAAGCGGCACGGGAGATGGGTCGGATTGCACAGCTTTGCTGAACCGTATTGAGCACATGAGTGTGTCATGTGTGTTTCCAAGTGTCCGTGCGTGTGTGTGTGTGTGTGTGTGGCGGAGGAGTCACGGTGAGGTTCGGCCACAGGTGCCCTGTCACTCTCAGATGCAGCTGAGGTCGTTTCTCAGGACCCCTAGACCCCCATCACACAAAATCACAGACACACAGTACTTCAGTGGAGGGTGTGGACAGGCCTAAGCTCAACGCTAATTACACTGAAGATCGACTCCAACAAATAACTCACAAAAGATGCAACATAAAGGTCAATTACTTCAGTCTAGCCAAGCTGCTGTAGATTTGTGGCTGTGGGGGGGGGGGGGGGAGAATGATGGTGGCAAAGGAGTGACAGAATGCACACACAAATGCGGACATATTAAAAAGTCACTCTGCAGGACGCTGAGCAGCAGCTGTTGCGCGACGACTTGCTAATATACAGGAATGGAGGAGCTCCTTCATCACGGCGCTAACAGACAAATCTGTTGGCTGTTGTGCGTTTATTTCTCTGCACCTGTCTTTTCCCCGTAGTTTCGTTATTCCACACGGCACCAGAGATCCATCAGCTGATTACACACACTCAGACACACAGCATGGGTTGGTTGTGTGGTTGAGTGGAAGGGGGGGAACAGAAGTCACATCAAATGTAGAGTCAAGTAGATCCTGACACGATCTGTTATCACCAGGCCTAATCAAACAGCAAAGTATGGCTCCTTCAAACCCATTTATTCATGCTTGTTTGACACCCAAACACACCAACTGCACACTGAAAACAGCAATCAGTGCTCGGCTTTCACACGATGACTGACACTAAAATGAACCACAACATACGGTCAGGTCTGTATTAGCTTTTCAGAGTCAGAGTCACGAAAGTTGGAAGATGACTGGATAAGAAGAGATTAAGATTCATAGAGAGCTATGATACCTCTACAATTATAATAGTGCTAGAGGGAAAAAAATTAAAAAATTGCGATGATAACAGAAAATTAGACAATTGCAGAACAGACAGACGGACGGACGGACGGACAGACAGACACTTTAATAATCCCGGAGGAAATTGCACTTCTTTTTTTTTTTTTTAGATAGAAACGGCATGAAGCAGAATTCATGAGGCAGAAATGTACAAGTGGTGACAGGAAACTGAGATATTCCGGGCCAAGAAATCATAAGACACATTCTCACTTAATTATTGTGACATTTTTCAACACCGCTAGGCAATACCTTTCATTTCTTACTCACGTTATTCTTTTGCAAGAATTAATAGACGATTGTATCATTTGTTCTCCTTTTCTATTCTTTTTGGAGAGGAATCCGACCAACACTATTTATAAAGCCAACCAGCTGCTGGTATAGGCTCACATACTCAAATGGATGGGCTTAACCATGAAAAAGGGTGTATCACAGGAGTAAGGATGGGAAATAAACCGTGTGTGTGTGAGAGTCACAAACTCACGTCACTAATCAGTAGATGTGCATGAACAGGTTTATTTCTGAAACTGTTTTAATAAGTAAAGAGAGAAGATGGGAGCTGAGGACATGTTAAGTTATACATGACCCATACATATTATCATATCTCTATTAGAAGCAGTGTTAATTTAAAATGTTCACAAGAGTCCACACACTCATTGGATACCCCTTGTAAAGAACAGCAGTGTTTTACAGCACAATATAATTGGATTGATGCACTTTTACAGGCTTTTACAGCTAAGCAGTAGATGAGTCAAAACGGATGAGTCGAAAATTTTATTTGCAATCATTTAATTTATTTAGACGGTTTTAGTTGATTTAATTATTGACCACAGAATTAGGAGATAAACAAACAGGCCACACATTTAGATTCCAGCATCGTAGGTGGTGAGGCCCACAGAGGCGATAAGAGCTGTTAATGACCTGTGAGGCACGCTGAACCAGTGACACACTTGTGTTTGTGTACGAGGACAAATGACCACACACCCATGTGCACACACACACACACACACACACACACACACACACACACACACACACACACACACACACACACACACACACACACACACACACACACACACACACAACAAGCTAATTAATCTATCAACTGTCAGCAAGCTCCAGACCATAGAGTAACAATTAGACAATTGTTATTTCGCTACAAAAAAGCAACATATCTATTTTAATGTAACATGTTGACTTTCAGATATTTATGTGCAGCATTTACCCCAAAAGGCATTTAGAGGAACACTTATCAGATAAGTATTTTATCTGATACCAGGTCACTACTTCAAATAAATAATTTATCTTTTACCGAACATTTTCAACTAAAATGGCAACTGAATCGGTTCTTTCCTTTTTTAGCCCTTCTTCAGCTGACTTATTTCCACACTGTTGACATTTGTCATGACTAAAGAAAATGCTAATTGGGAAGGAAACACGCTCCAACCTAAAGTGAGGCCTTCTATCATTAAGGCCATGTGACATGGAATTGTAAAAATGTTTCTGCCTTGTTTTCACCCTGCGGTGCTCATAACTGTACATTTAAGAGCACAGGTTTACAACATGGCAGTCAATGAAAACTGTTGTTACATAATACGTTGTTGTTAAGGTACTTTTAAATTCCTGCAAGCAGATGATGACTTCCTCTTGTTCTGTTTTTGTCTCTTATAAACATTTGAATCAATACAAAGGCTGTAACCTGAGTTGTTTCAAGACAGTCGCTTGTCAGAAACTCAGCTTTCGGCGCAACCTTACTGGATGCACCTAAACACAAACCAACCAAACGACAAGTTTGACTCGCAAAAACTTGACAAGTGTGATCAAAATTATACTCTTTGGATAATCTGGAAAGAGTTCCCCTGCTCTTGGCACTGATTATGACCAGCATTGCCCAGAACGATACATCTTACTTGCTCTGAGCTGACATGTATAAAAATGTACTTTCTCATCTTTTTGTTTGGCGTCTCATTTCTCGGATCTTTCTGTGTGCCCGTGTCCCATTAAATCAAACCCCCCTCTCAGTATTTCAAACTCCAGTCCAAGAAGATGTCAAGTATCACCACTCTTTCTATCTTTCTGTTTCTCCTGCCGACACACTAACAGGCATCCTGTATGTGGAGAGAAGAGGGACACTATTCTGATAAAATCACATGGAAGTCAACTCATTCAGAGCAACATCAATCAAAAGATGTGAAAGCTGCTCTGCAGCAAAAAACAAAGGACAGAAGAAAGACTTTAGTGAGGAAACAATGCAGGAATGTCTCTGGGATGGAAAAGCAAATCCCAACCGAACCAACAGGACAGACAGGAATGTAGAAAAAGGAGAAGGCTACTTAGTGTATTTTAGGAATAGCATTTCCCAAATTGACAAAAGTTTTTCTGACTTGAAAGGTTAAATAAAATCTCATTCTTCAGTGAATCTGGCCAAGCAACCAGTTTAAAAACCTGAATTGAAGGGAATAATAGCAACATGCATAACATTTTTACACCTATTCCCATCTTTGTGATATGTGTCTATATAATTACAGGGTTGTAAGCAGGAATACACAGAATCTATTAGACAAATTTCCATGACACTTTACTTTGGAGAACATTTTCTCTTATTTTATAGGGAATAACACAGAAATAGTGACAAAGAAATATGACTTGTTTAAGGGGTTGATATCTACCTTATAAATGTGTGCAATATGGTGTGGATAAAAGTCTAACCTTGCATTCCCCAAATCTAAATATTTGTCTGTTACACATCTAGTAACAGAAAATCATAGTTACAATGCTATGGGTCTAATTTTGGATCAGGATTGGGTGAATTAAACAGGACTGTAAGGTCTTTTGTGACTTTGCAGTTAAATCTGTTAGGCTTGTTTAACCGTAGTGATTTTAAATGCAAGCACAAACTGACCAAGGGTAGATGATTAACTGCTGGAATGCCAGAGGCAGCAGGTTAACAGATAAAGACCAGAAAAAGAATCAGATTTACAGTCCCCATGAAACAACCATAAGATCCAGACTCCTGCAGTATTTTATTTTATCTAAAAGCAACATTTTTCACATCAAAGGGGTGTGAATGTGGTCAACGTAAACTTTGAATTCTGGGAGAAGAACAAAGCTGAACCATTTTACATACAAGATTTTCTATCATCTTGATCGCAGCTTTCCTCAAGGACTGACATAGGTACAATGCTCTGGTTCAACCTGTCAGTGTAAACTCAACGCCGGAGAGTTTTCTCTGCTGGCGCTCATGTCCTGATGCACTCGTGTGTCCGCGAGCCACTCACTCGTATCTGGAAGCACTCAACATACAGCCCTATCGTCTCCATCCACAAGCTGTTGGCAGTAATGTTCACAGGCTGCCCTGGTGTCCATCTGACAAAGTGTGTGTAGGGGGCTCAGCTTTGTACGCTCACATGGAGATGGACATAAACTTGGTGGACATGAACAGTATTGTTCAAAGCAATCATAGAGGGGTGAAACCCCTAAAAATTGAGGTAAACTGTAGATACAGACAGTAAAAGGCAGGAAGATGTTCTTTAAAATATCTAATATACAGGGAGTGATTGAGATTAAGGATCTAGATCACATGTGTCAAACTCAAGGCCCGGGGGCCAAATGTGGCTCTTCAAGGGGCGTAAACACGCCAAAGAACTTCTGTCCTCACTCCCTGTCACTCCTCTTCCACTCATCATCTTCTTCTCATCGTACTGTAGTAGTGGGATTAGCTCTACTTTTTTCTCATTCAATCTTTGAGCTTTCGTAGGGGTAACAGTGGGAATACAAAATAGACCTTTCTCTCTAGGAATGAGCAGGGGAAGAGTGTTGCTCAGGTCTGGAGGTTGGGTGAGGGGTGAAGACCGGGTTTGTCAGAGGGATAACATCCTAGAGAACAGGTGGGATTACATTCAGCCACACTGAACAGGATCAGTGGTTGAAACAATCTTACAGCCCTGATAACAAGAGGCAACACAGCCTGCATTCAGAGGCTGAGTTCTTCATGGTCATTATGACAAATATAGAGAATGATTACTCTACATTTGTTTATGGGAAAGCTAAGAGGTAAATTTGTTGTGTTAATACCAAGATATAGCAGTAATTTACATAGTAACGCACAATAATGGGTGCAAATCATCAGCAGTTGTAGTTACAGTTTATGATCTACACAAAATGAAATAAAACAGAAGCCTAATAGGATGAAAGGTGATGTGTAAAGGAATTATATCACCACTATAGACAACGGTATAATCATGCTTGAGGTGTATTTGTTTCTTGTGACAAAGCATGGCTGAAACACATCTGGTGTAGACCAAACAATGCACACTCTGTGATAACCTGAAACCTTTGGCTTTGGCACACGAGGGAGTTCAGAAGGCTATGCCGCTGTTTTAACTTCTCCTCCACCTTCACCTTGAAGTCGAGCAGACTTTCAGAAACCCTCCACAAGTGGCCTTAGTGGTTGTAGTCAGGCAGAGCACTCAGGGCATCGAGTGCCAGGCCAAGAACTAACCCGGCTAGAATATCTATGTCCCATTTAGAATCCCTGGGAGAGATGGGAGAAAAGAATAGAAGCACTGTTTGGGCCCAGACAATACTAAATGAGCCCGGATGAGGAGGCTAGACAATACGAAACAAGCCCAAATGAACGCCTGGTTTGTTTTAGTGCCTGAGGTTTCACTGGCAATAGTGCAATTGTTAGCTCATTGCCTGGTAGACTAGTGCCAAAGAAGGTCATTCATCATGGGGTTACTAAAAAGAAGTGAAGTACAGATGAGGACATGGGATTGAAAACAGGGATAGATGGAGAAAAGACAGCAGGCCTGTTGTGATGAGATTTCTAATTAACAGCTGCTAGTGAACCTCACAACAAGGCTGAAAGGATGCCCTCTGACAGCAGAGTAGACTGCAGAAAAAAAGAGACCGTTGAGGGAAACAGAGTTAGGCTAAACCAAACTTTGTCAATCAATGAAAGATAAAAGATTTTTGTAACAAATCAGGCAAGTTGTGCAACACATCCAGACAAAACCGGAGGCAGTCGTGTCTACTGTCAAGCACCATTAGCTCTTTGAATCAGTAGGCAGTTAAAGGAACTAAGAAATTAGTGCCACAGTAGAACTGCTCAAAAACACTTAGCTGTTTTACTCCAGTACTTGCGGCTCCGTCTCTCTCTCTCTAACCCCTAACCCCTCTCCTGACCTGACTGTGCAAATTAAAGCCCTCCACTTTGTATTACTACAGGTCCAAAGGTCACAGCATCCAGGTGTAGTAGGGATCTGTGAAAGGTGGTGTGTGGTAATACAAATTATTACCCATAGGACAAAGATGAAAAACTGGAATAAGATGATCCAGGAAGCGCAATATAATTTTGATGAAAATTTTGACAGCAATTTTACGGCAATTTCTAAAATGACATTTTCCATGAGTGTCTCTGAAAGATGTAGCAAAAATGATTCTCCTGTTTTTCTATACAGATAAATGTTCACTTCACTGTGGGTAGAATTAAAAAAAATTGTTTTTAAAGATGTGGTATCCTATTTTAGGATCACATGTTCTGAATTTAAATGAAAGGTGGAAGGTAGAAAGGTAGATGACAATGGAACGAGTGGGGGTGGAATTTACAAGACATCAGAGCAAAGGTGAAGAAGGCAGAGGAGGACAGAGGAAGTTGACCAGAATGTTGAGATTTATGGACAGACAGGAAGGATCAATTGAGGCAGAGACACAAATTTAACATAACAAGTCCAAACATGTATTGCTCATTATGTCAGTAACTTGTCATTATCCTTTGGCATTGAGTAAAAAAAAAAGAGATGGGACAAGAAAACTACTGAGGAAGCTTTGACATCAAAACTGACTGATTGATTTCAAATATTAGTTAAAAATGTGAAATACGTAATGAGGACCAGGTAAAAAGAGGAGTCCTCTTCTCTTGTGTCGTAGGATGTTGCAGTCTGTGACTGCCTTGGTTCTAGTTTATTACATTTTTTGCTGGTAAGCTTTCAAAGAAGCAAAAAGCAATCTATTTAAAAATCTACGTTCAAAGGTTTGAAGAACCTCATGAAACTGGAAAACGAACACATGTCACAAAACAATGTGTAATTTAATGAATAATCTGCACAAGCTTATAAATTCAGGGATTTGAATCAAGCAATCAGGTACTCAAAAACTTTTGTTCCTTTCCTTCTGATTGACTGTCATTATTAATGAAGACCCTCTGGTGATTCATTTAATTGTGAGCTCTTGTAGCATAAGTGAAACATTAATGTGACATTCAAAAACGGGACATCATACTGTGTCCATTAAATAGATCTTACTGTCACATCCAAATCAAAACCTGATATACATTATCACAATGGTATGTGGGTGTTCCGTGTGTGTGGTCAGCTAATTAGCATCATTAGAGGTTTTCCACGTCCTCGTTCAAGGGATCAAAGGCTGAATTGCAAAACGGGCAATTCTCTGTTCCATCACTCAAGTGTGAGCAGGAACGCACACACAAAAACACACTCACACAAGCAGTCAGTCATGCTCTACTGCCCTGCGCTCACAACAGTCTCAGACACAAACACGTGCACAGCTGCAGATATAAATATGTATGCATACACCAACCATATATTTGCAAATGTAGAAACTGCAATTAAACACTCAAAAATACATTTAAATGCACATTAGCACAAAATTATTTCTGGACTCCTTAGAATTGATCTCATTGATTAACTACAAATAGGACAAATAGGTGTTTCTTTAGGGAGGGGGTGATCAAAAGCCTCCTCCCAGGTCAGCCTGCACCACTCTCTTAAGAGCTAGCCAGCCATGAATGGTCTAATAGGTCCAGAGGATCCATTACACTGACACTGGATCCTCTGCCTCAGTCGTTAGCAGCTCTATTCCCTCGTTCATCCTGGCTCACCTTCACACATTTTTTTTTGCCTTAATTCCTTTCTTTTCCAGGCACTTTATGAGTACAGTACTGTAAAATATCCAAACAAAGCAATTGAAACAAAGCAATTGACAAAAGCAGTGAAAGCCTTGAAATTCTTGTAAAAAAATCAAGTTTAAAAATCTTCAGTCCATGATAACAGGAATATTTGAGTGATAAAGTTATTGTATTTCTACTGATTGTTGAAGTTCTATTCCTTTGCTTCGCTTTCTCCATCTCAATTCAGCTCTCTGCGTTCCTCCATCTCTTTCTCTCTGTGGAGGTGTAGGGTTACAGTTATTGTTGGTGCCGGTTACTGATAAATAGGGTGCCTAGTTACCAGCCAACGCACGATTGGCTCTTTTCAACAAAAAGCTTAGTGAAAAAAAAGGTGGAAGAGGAGGGGAGGGGAGCTGCTTTGGGGTCGCCATGGGCAACCATGAGACTTGTGTCTATTTAAATAGAGATTTGGACAAATCCTCAAGAAATTTGTGTGTGTGTGTTCAAGTGTGTGGGTGCATGCCAGCATGGAGTTGTTTTTTTGTGGTCGCAGCGAGGACAAAGTGTGAGAGACACCGACCCTTCCGACACCCATGAATACCCCAGTGACACCTGCTGAATGCCCACAGAATACCCCCATCCTGCTGGCACCACTGCTGCCATTAAAGTGGCATTCTGCCAAATTGGAAAAATGTGAACTCCCCAAGACTCATCCACACACCATTTGGTCTCACAAAACAACACTAGTATTTAGAAAAACAAGATATGGATTTCATATAAGTATAAATATAATATTACCATAGCAATGCCAAGATAATAAAAGTAATTAAATTTTCATCCTAATAATAAAAAACATTCTATTAAATTTTAAAATGAGGAAGAGCTGTCTGTTTTCAGATTAAGATCTTTTCAATGCAATAACATTATCATATGAATTTTAAGTGATATCACAATGGAAGCTGAGCCTTTTTTGTTAAAATGTTCTTACTTAGAAAATTACAAGAATGCAAAGTTAATTATATTTCTTGATTTCATATCTTATTTTATTATTACTGCAATTATTATTATTATTATTATTATTATTATTATTATTATTATTATTGTACCCATTTCTTGTTGTTCCCAACATAAGTGTTTCATTGTCCATGTATTACAGCATCCTGTATAGCAAAAACATCAGCATGCCTATAACTAAGTAAACTCTCTGATGTTGCAAAAGCAATAGCGTAATTTAAATGTGTGGTGAAGAAATTAACAACTAAACAATAACAATAAAACAGCCCTGATGTTAGTATTCTTAGGAAAATTAGACACATCTTCCCCTTCTCTGTTTAACTATCCTACAAGACGACGGTCTGCAGTTTACAAGGTCAGACACCGGAATAAAAGAATGCCTGCCGTCAACTTACCAAAGATCAAACATCAAAGCATAGAGTAAATTTTACAAAGGCACACTGTGATAATTGTTAACTTTCATTCCAAATTATCCACAGTAAACTCCCCAACTACCTCACCTCACCCTCTGCTCCTCTGTCGGCCTTGAGGCCTGGAGGCTTACGCTCTAGCAGTCATGTCCAGGAAGTCTGAGCTGAAACTTTGTGGCTATCGGAAGAAGAGTGAAAGCTGACAATTGTCAGCAGTCAACACTAATGCAAATATAAAAGGCACCAACACTATATCAACGCTTGTGAGATGCTTTCTATGATGTTTTCTGTAATAAATATAGTACCCATAACTCAGAACATAGCAGTCATTAAAGTTTCAGGAGTGTCTCAAAAGTATTAAAAGTTACTTGAAAGACTGAGAGTGACTTTAACTAATTGCTCCAACTGGTGACATTATTAAAACACTTGTTTGATGGCAGTTGACCAGTAGGTCAAACAGCCAAACATTAATTCAATCAATGAGTTATTCATAAATCCTTTTAGGAATTAATCCAGCCAGCCAAGCAGCCACTTGGGCATTGAGATGCACTAATTCATTCAGGCATTCAGTTCTTCTGTTAGTCAGCACCCGAATGGCCAAGCAGATTGTAACGGAGTTAAAACAGACGCAGATGTTTCAGAGCTGCTTGGACTCGGCCAGGCTTACAGCCCACCTGGAGCTGCTGGCTGCCAGCTGACCTCTTGATGTTTCAATCCTCTCTGGCCCCACTGCTCTCTGGATTACAATAAAAGCAGGAAAAGACCGCAGATAGTAGTTCAGGTGCATTTTACAAAGACTGTTTCTGCTCTACATTTGTATCTTGTGTCAGGATTTAATGATCTGTTACTAGGTTTTACTGTTTGGGGGCCTTTATAAAGTTGATCTCCATGGATCCCAGTAAATCCCTGACTCAGTGTTATTAGAACAATAAAAATAGTTTGGAAACCTGGTGCAAAAGTAAAAAAAATGACAAAAGTTTCTTTCATTACTAGAATGGAATGGCAAACAGCATGCAAGTGGAATCCTCACCCACTAACCTTAAGACTTTTTGTAGGGAAGCCTGAACGCCTCATTTACAAGACTGTTCTCCAGAGAAGCAGAATGTAAATGCGGCCATAATGGGGGTTGTAGAGGTGAAGGACTAGTGCTGTAACAAAGCGGTACGGCTGAGTGGAGAGGAATAATTCCGCCTCACCGGGAGATTCTTTGAAGTCAGAAAAAGAGGGAATGTGTCTGTAAAAAAAAAAACCTGAGATGTCCCCCGCCTCCTTCCTCTCCCCTCCCTTCCTTCCTTCTCTTGTCCTTATTTATTTACCTCGTTTTACTTCGAGGTTCATCTACTCTCTCACTTCAGCCCGAGCCCCTGTCCTCAACCAATATGTTCCTCCTCCTTCTCTTTTGTGCACTTCTTTCTCTCCTTTCTCCCCTCCTCTTCTCCTCCAGAGGGTCAGTTAAATGTCAGTGTATTGTGTAGAATGACACAGCTGACAAGAATGGTGTGTGATAATGACTCAGCTTCAAGAAAAGAAAAGGAGGGAGGTAGTGCGACAGATCAGTTTCTGTCAATTGACCAGTTTTTCTTCTTTCTCTAGAGCACAGTCCAACCTCTACATCTCTGCGTTATTCAGCAACGACAATCAAAAACTTTAATCAATGGTTCATTCTTTGTCTTAAGGGTGCTCCAAAAAATATTACATCCAAATTTGCAGATCAGTAGGACGCACATTGATGAGTTATTGAATTGTTTAACAAAAGTCATTACAACAAAGCAATTCCAAGTGAGGCAGAGGTGATATTTCCTTCTTGCCTTTCCTTCTCCAAAGATGTTTCACACTGCTGAGTTTTCTCCATGCCAATCTCCCAGTCCATCAAATATCCATTTTACTCCTGCCCCATATTTATTTCAATGGCTCAGAAACTGAACACGTCTATTATTCTGCATCAAACATGGAGCCTCTGTGGGAACTCACCGCCAAGTCAATTGTTGGCCAACTTCCACCCTGCGGGCGACGTCCGGCCCGCCAAAGCTTCTTTTCACCAGAAGAAGATGCTAAGCCCTGACAGTGATTGTCAATTAGCCAATCCCCTGTGGTGAGCCAATAGACATGCGATTCATAGTTGATCATCTTACAGAATCAGTTTATTATCCAACTCCATCCATCCACCATCCAGCCCTCCTCCCCCAAAACCGGGTCACCTGAAGCTGATCGCAGCCCCAGGTACCCAGACATCAGTCAGGAGTTCACTAGATTTGATTACTAAAAGGAACAAGACACAGTTCAGTTCTCTGTGGGTTAACTCTTGGGTGAGGCTGAAACTAATATTTGCATGTGCTTCCTAAGATCCTGAAGTTTTTTATTGGATAAAAACTTGTTCATTTGCTGAACTTTGGGTTTTGTGTTGAGCCTCTTATGTGGAATTCTGACAGTAGTTGACTCACTGATGACCCCTTCAAGACACTTTCATCACAAATCCTGATTTATATTCACAAAAACTTAATAGTCCATCACAAAATAACTGACATTTGTCACTGCTCCAACTACGACACCACATACTTGAAAGCAAATGGCCCCATTAGTTCAAATTGATGGCATGCCTCTTTAATATTGAGGTAGCAATTACTGTCAAAGTAGAGTAAAGATAATTCTAGCATCTCTGACAACTTACAGTATGTCTACACACAGTATGCAGACAGACTTAAAGTCATTTTGAGATGTTTTCCTTTATGTCACAATTTACTATTTAACTTGATGAGTAAAAAACAGTTCATTATTTAATTCATCCACAGCCTTTAGACCTCATCTTGACAAACTATTCCACTAATCACAAACGTAACACAAGATCAAGATCACACACGCTGGTTTGTTGGAGAGGAAATGATTCCTGACATCTGAAATTAAACTTTCTCTCTCCTTTTTTGGCTTGCTGTTACTTTTCCAATTCCTTCTCACCTGTCATAGGGCGTTCATTTTTGGGGGGGGGGGGGCGTAAATTATGACTTCAACTCAACCTGCAGGCACATGCACTGACATCAAGCAGCTATTTATTCAACCCCACAGAGACTCATTTTAATAGCTCCCTGAATTACTATTGCGGCACTTCCAGTCAGTCAATCATAAACATGGAATATTTTCCAAAAAAAAAATTAAGGTTTTGAGGTTGTGTTGTGACTTGTGTCGATGCCTTCGAGAGAGACGGGGAAGAAGTGGAGGAGGACTGCAATAAGATGAAGCATAATTATGATCTGCTGGCTCTGTGTGTGTTATATCTACAGGGCAATTTGTTCAAAGTTATGCATCTATTTGCACATGCGCACACACACACGCACGCACGCACACACACACACACGCTTAAAGCAGCTCTCAGTCTTGTTCCATTATGATGATGATTGTTGGTTTTGTTTGCAGGTGGAGTCATTCCTGTGGCAGAGGTTGGAATTCAGACAATATTAAAATGTGATTCGTAGCAAGAAACAAGTGTCAGTGCAAAAATATGTGTTATATTATTGATCCTTATTGGTACATGACCAGGTGCGCTTAAACAACACAGGAGGTGTGAACTATGTGTCTGTATGGAGTCTTCTGTAACCCACATTATCTGTGACAAAGCTGTGAAACTATTACACTTTCAGCATATCTTCATTGTAGATACGGTAATTATATCCTTTTCATGAGTGTTTTTTGTGGCTGCTGTGACCCCAGTCTGAGGTAAAGAAATGTCACAGATTATTCAACAAGAAAAACAAGCATAACTAACAGCAGTACTAGAAAGTCTGAATGCCAATGAAAGCAAGCGAACATGTATACAATGGGGACACCGGAAATTTAGCAGTAATCATATTTATTAATGCAGGTAGGTCTGTGGCTTCATGAACTTAAGTTTACAACAAAAAACAAAAACAAGATTGACAATGAAGTTGATCCGATGACATTTACTGTAAAAGTATGGAATCTCATCCAAAAAAAAGCAACCAGCAGGCAATAATCCACTGCCGTAAATAACATGCTAACATGGTAACAGGTCAAAAAAAATGGTAAAAAGTAGAGATTCTGCTTGTTATCTGAGACAGAGGGGCTTTGAAGGAAAAAAAGAGCACAAATATTTCATTAAATCACAGTTTGGTATTTATTCAGATGGTGAGGTATTTAAGGAATGAGAGGGATCATGATGTTAATCACTGGAAATGTAGGGATTATAAATTTCGTAGAGAGCATAAGATATATATCAAAGAAAAGACAATATATGCCATAAAGAGGATAACAAGTATAAGTTCCAATCACACAATAGCAGAGGTATTCTAGTGCTGCTGTCATCGCTGCAGTAATAACAGGCCTCCTCCACTTCATCAGCCCTGCAGCTCTCTGGACCCCAGTGACTGATAAGAGTGGCTACAGACAGCAGCTACGGATGGCAATACGACACTGGCTATTTATGTACAAACGTGAACGTGTGTGTGGCAAAGGATGATCGCTCCACCTGTGCACCAGGTTGCCCTGAAGCCAAACCACAGCTTCTAACCGCAACTTTCCTCTCTCATTTTGTGAATGCTTGACAAGATTAACAGGCCTCGACCCATATCAATGTCCTCAGCACATACCATTTTGATGAGAGACTTCAGAAACACAGAAATGTACATTTCACAGGCATGAGACAGCAGCAGCCATTCAGCTCAACCCTTACATTAATGTTCTCTAGTGAACAAACTGATCTGCAAATCCATTCTGATCCATTAATTAGAGCTAGGAAATTATTTCCTTTAAAAAGGAAAAACATGCACAAAAAACAATTTTTTGAATATGGTTATTTTGCATTCTTTATTAAAGAAGTTCAAATTTAAACAGAATGAAATACAGTACTGTCTTTCTTCATTTTACAAACATAAAGTGAAATAAATGTAATGTTTTTATGTTTTTTTGATGTTGTACATATTTTTTAGACAGAGCCCTCTGATAGCAGTCTTAAGGTTAAGCTTGCCACCTCCTGACTGCACGTTAATACTTAATGGCCAGACATTTGGTTAGTAATTCTATTTATCTAGACACTGCAAAATAAGCATGCTGCTGCTCAGATACATTACAAATAATTCATAAAATTACTGTTAAAGTTGTTCAGCTGCAAAGTACCAACTGAAGAGACAAAGAGACATAATCTTGTCAACAGTTGAGTGAGCAAGGATCACACACACGTTTCTTTCTCTGTACCCTGATGTTAAAGACTCAAACAGGATAGCGATTTTTAAAACTTTACTCAGAATTTGTCCTTTTGAAATGAACCAATCCTGAAAGAGGTGGGAAACTATTCTCCATCAGTGGAGCAACATGTGTGTCTAGGTGTGTGTATGTTGTGATGAACGGCTTTACCAGCAGTATTCCAAGCATGGAACGCCAGCTGTCGGCCAGAACCTCAGTCAGGAACCTGTTAGCACCAGACTCTGGAGCTGACCCAACTCATTCTTCACATCACATACATGGTTGAACTTGGAGGGTCTTCTCTGGGGGCCTATATCACAGCTTTACCCCTTCTGTCTGGAATCCACATGAGATATCAGATGTACGTGAGGACTAAAGACCACTCCCAGCAGTGATCACTGAATACCTGAATACCCAAACTCATGCAAACATGGGTCCTTGACCACAGGGTGCGATCCATGTTTCATGCATACGTCCTGTTTTGACAGCATGAAACCCCATGCTCACAGTACTCCCCAGAAATGCAGGATTTCTGATCCAACAAAACCATCAGCACCAAGATGTCATACTACAAAGTCAAAGACAAGACTAGAAGACCAGAAAACAAGCTTTAAGTGCTGTAAATGGAGAATATATTTCTGTATTTACAATATATAATCCTGTATTTCCAAAATATATGCGTATTTTTGGATACAAGTTCCCAGTTTTTAATCACGATTAATCCAAAAAGGACTTAAAAGGATAAATCAAAAGAACCCCTGTCATAAAATGATTCAATTTAAACTGCATCGCATCATGAAACTGTCCTGAGTCCATTAAAACATGCGTGACTCTTGACACGATGAGACAATCACTTCTCACATGCAACACAAAGAGAGTAGATGGCAAAGCCTGGATGCAAAAAGGTAATCAACATCTAAAGTCACAGATCCCCACTTTGACGTGTTAAATCTTTTCCTCTCCTGTGTTAAAGGAGATTATGTTAACTTAAGGGTACTGTATTCTTCTCAAGAAGGAGAGGTAGGGGTGTGCAAAGGAAGATAAAATGTAAATGAAGGCTCAAATCCTGACTGTCAGCTCTAGAAACTTGTTTGTTTGAATCCTCGGAGGCGTGGTCACCTCAGACGGAAATGTGAATTCTCTGACTGAGGATCACACACACTGTATTAGTGAGTGTGATCATTCACTCAGGTATACATTCTGATGTGCAAATCACCATTTATGTCAATTAACTATATTTCTGAAAAAAATTAATTCACATGTTAAGAAACGTAAAGATTTGCGCTAACAATCAAAAATGACAATAATGGGGATTTTATTTATCATTTTCTTACTTTTCATTCATGTAAACGTCCACTGGGGATGCATGCATTTATTTAAACGTTCTCAAATACCCGTGAAACCTCTACAGAGGCCAAAGGAACTGGATGGAAATGGATTGCAGGCTTCCTACTTTCCCTTTGGCTCACTGTTAATACAATTGAGTTTTGGGTTTCTCTTACCTGTAAAGGTGAGCAGTTAAGTTATTATACACACGCTTCCTGACTTTGACATTAAATTATCAAGAGATATATGCAGACTCCATGAAGACTGACATGTTTTTGAGAGCTTGTGAATGATGAGAAACTTGATAGACTTAATAAAAGATAGACACACTTCAACTTTTAATTTGCTATAAGTTTTACTGTAACATCATTATAACAGCTACCTGACTTGACACCACATCTCACAGTATCAGCAACATTTACAACTTTGCCACCATTGGCAAAGTTGTAAATCGTTCTGGTAAATTCATGAATCACAAGTGAACAAAATAATACCAATGTTACTTATTCTACATCTGACAAGGGACTCATATGTCCTCCCATGTTTGCTGAGAAAAGATAACATTTTCTCCAACGGAGAAGCAAAAACAGAGTGACAGTGATGACGACCCTTCAGCCAGTGGAGGTTTACTCAGATAACACCAGCGTTTAAAGCCACTGAGTCGTCCACTTTGTCTCTGTGACCTTCTGAGGGCTGAAGGTGATCCGACTAAATTCAGAGGTCTTGACCCCTGAACCTTCTCTGCCTTGTGGGTTCATTTTTCAGATTGAGAGAAAGCAGACAATCATACGCAGTCAGGTTGGCTAATAGCTGCGGCTCTTCCTTTGTAGAGGTTAACGTCGTACAAATATCATATTCTGCTGTGTCAGCAAAATGATGCAGCCTCTTTAGGCTGTTAAAAAGTGTGAATTGATCCTGGACCTGATTTGTAACTGCACTAACACTACATTACTTTTTTATAATGACTTCCGCCTCTCTTGTTGCACCCACTGGCAGCAGCAAGCATCGGCATTAAAGCAGAGTCAAGAGTCTATTAAGAGATAATGGCTACATTAAATCGACGTGTATGGGTGCATGCCCAGCAGCCTGTAAGTGTGTGTAGCTATCAATATCTAACAACACTCAGATTCAAGCTGGAAAATGATCTTGAATAACACAGTCGTAGCATTAGACAAAATTCCAATTTGCTTCTATGTTGACTGAGATCTCCAACAGGACTGGTTCAAGGAGGAAGGTCAGGAGGTAAAACTGGGTTCACTAAAGTTAGAGATTTTCATTGAAACAGATTAGGTGCATCTTTAAGTCTATTTTTAAGTTTCTACTACCAGACAGAAAATGAACTTCTCACGCTTTTACCACATCTCTCAAAGCAGCTCCTCACTGTAATCCAGGATGTAATGTGATAAGCAGCCGCTGAGGCTGGACAGCAGCACGGATGTCATTTTGGATCATCACATGGGATGAACAGACAGAGAGGTTTTGTGGTGTCAGGGTTTCTGCTAAACAACTTAAAATGAATAAAATGGTTAAAGATATCCAGATATAGAGAGTCACATTCACATTGCCTGTGTGCTACTTGAAAATGACTAAAAGTTGTTTTTATTTATGTGAGATAAACCGAAAGATATAAGCAAATATATAGTATAGTATATACCAGCATTGATGTGTATGTATGAGTCATAGCCCTCATAAAACACAAGACTTAAAAATTATGTACATTAATATTCACTTCAAATGTCGTTATAGATTCTTACTACTATATTATATCATATTGTACTCAGCTTACTTTACATGTACTGCTTATACGGAACAAATGTTATTGTAATTCGGAGGCAGATTTGTTTGCAGTACAAGTGATGACGTCCATTACACAACACACTTCAGAACAACACCACAGGTGATAGAAAACACAGACTGACACAGACAAGATCCTCTGTACTTCAGAAATTGGCAGAAGTAAAACAAACTATGACTAAAAGAGAAATAAAAACTGCTAAAACAAAGCAAAAAGTATAGGTACTAATAAAACTAAAAATATAAATGTAAAATAATGACTGCTAGAATAAAAAAGTGAAAAGCAATATAGATAAATAAATGTTGCCTCAGCAGTAGTTATTGTATGGGATGTAATCTGAATTTGTATCTACAGTAAATGATGGCTGCTGGAACAAAGTTTGGACCACATTGTTTTGCACCTAAAAAAAGACAAAAACAGAAATTCCTAGTGCAAAAGGTTGGATTCATCATATAAAGTGGAGCCTCTGCAAATGTCTGTCAGACTAGCAGGATAAAATAAGATCATCATGGTTTTTTCTGGAAATGAGTTCCTCACACAGAGCAATCGCTGGTGTCCGTTTTTACACACAGCTTCATACTTTCTGTCACAGAACAATTTAGTCAATGATTATCCTGAGGTATAATTGAGACTGGACACATTTGGACACTTGTGTGTGTTTAAATATTAAAATCAAAAATCTACAATTCTTTCTATTGATTTAGACCCTACTATCATTAAAGTCAAAAGATATCCAAATTACCAAGAGAGAAGAACTGATGTTCTGCATGAGCAAAAACTCTGAAATGGAAGGAATTTAAAAAAATAAAAAATAAAATAAAATAAAAAAAAATAAAAATAAAAATAATTAAAAAAAAAAAAAAATATATATATATATATATATATATACATATATATACACACTGAATATGTGCTATTAAAAATCCTGCAGAATCTTCTGTTAATGTGACAACAACGGCTTCACTGGAAACTTTAGAGTGTGTGTCGCTCAGCGTCAAATCTGTTCCTGAAGGATAAAGGAGTCTCAACTTTGATACACATGTAACTGAAGACATTTTAGGAGGGGTGAGGCCGTTTTTGTTTTCTCTATAAAAGGTGGAAAAGATCTTTGTGTGAAACTTGGCCTTGATACTCCAGGGGAAGAAGTTTGACTGCTGCAAAATCCAATGTCGGTGTGATCGTGTGTGAGACGGGGGCAACTGTACCCATGCGTATGAGAGAAAATACTTGTGTTAGATCATTGATGTGTTTTTGAGACTATGTGCATGAGTCATCCCCATCCAAAATGTAACAGGAGGATGTTTCAGTTTCAAAGAAGCGTCTTGACATCTTATCAAAAGGAGGAGCAAACCTAATACACCTTGGAGCTCCCTCTGTCCGCATCTACACATCAGTCTAAAAGACAAGTAGGCCTGGAGGGTCGGCTCAGACACACAAAGCTTCAATCCTCACAACCTCATGTCTTCCTTTCAAATATTTACTGAGTCCTAAGCCGCTCCGCCTGTAGGAGCCCAGTGTGACCCACGATATGCGTACACTTTGCCTGCCAGCACTTTGATATTCAGTGCGCTCATGTGGGTTAATGCACATGGAACATACACTGCGTGCACTCGTGTCCTCCTCGAGACCCGACAAAAGAGAGGTGCTGTCAGGAGGTGGTAAGGTGACACCCGTGATGACAGGAGCTGTCTGTGACGGAGACATTAGGAGGGAAAAAGTTGGTATGCATGCTAACAAAACCAGCTTTTATTGACAGCAAACAAGAAAGCTGCCGAAGTGCCTTTGAGCAAGGCATTATTCAAACTTTCCATGCTTGATCTCCTACAGGGAAAAAAATACTTACTTGACTTGAAAAGAGTTCAGAGGTCATTGTAAATATTCAGTGTATACACTGATATGTGTGATATATATATATGATACAGATCTATATGTGAGGTGGTTTACACACTGATTCAACTCCATTCTAACTAATGCAAAGCTGCTTCAACCTAAAACGCTTGCTAATGTTTGTTGGAGTGTAGAGCATTTTGTCGATTTTTATCTTGTGTGCTGTCAATGCTAAAATAGATTTTTAAGCCACACCGAGGCGGACGAAAACAGCTTTGGTTTCGTAGCTAATTCATAACGTAAAGCATTGAACAAATTTCAACTTTGATCCGATGATTAAAAGATCAACAAAGTCCTTCGGTTTTAAATTATTGCCACCCTCAAAATCTGAACGGCGCAGCGGAATTTATCTGATGAGGACAGTCCTCAGGTAACAACACTATCCTGTGTACTGTATAATTAAAGGCTTTGAAATTAAGCTGCTAGAGTAGCATCGCCGCCAGACACTTCTATAATACATCCCAGCAGGAAAGGAAAGGTAGGAAGCTTCAGCCGCGGCTGCATCGCGAGCTACGCACAAACGTGACTTAATCGAAAAGAAAACAGTTCAGAAAGTCAAGTGCTGCCTGACAGACAGCAAGACACAAAGGGACAACAATGTGAGAGCTAAGCATGCATCTACAGGTTCCCACACACAGGCTACTAATGACCAAGATTATACCTGTCAACAGCTTTTTCTCCGGCTGACGGGAAATGACTAAAACTGACACCTCTGTGAACACAATCACCCATTAAAGTGTTTCTGGGTAGGCCAGAATCAACAATCAGAGGCTTGAGTCCAAAGCATGACGCTTGAAAGAAGGCAAATTATAGGTTGCTGTTAGTTTGAAGAAATGATTTCACCGAACTGAAAACGTTTCTCTGCTGTATGTCACGTTAATGCTTATTTCCATGCCGATCAGATCAGACTTAGGGGGTCTAAATGGAGAGACTTCTGCAGCATGTGGAACAGGTATTGCTCTGTTTGTGTGAGTGAACTGAATCCATTTAAGCCGTTTGACACTTCATGCCTTCTTAGTGACAACGCCAAGTCTAAACGCTTTACATGAAGAAGTGTCACTCAGGGAGCGAAGCCTGGTACTTAGTTACAGAATGTTACGGAAGTAATGCCACATTAAAAGTGACAGATTTCAGGCTTTTAGTGAAGGTTTCCTGAAATATCTTAGATTCACAGAAAAAGAAAATTTAATTCTAAGGTTACAAATAATCCCTCAGTTTCAAAGGGATTATTTGTAATCCAGTCTTTGATATTCTTAGTGTGTGCATTTAAAACCTTAAATAGGTCCTCGTGCAGGTCATCATTGAACAGACTCTGAGGATCAATATGAGACTTGTTTTGATGAACTGCTCTTTAGTTAAAGATCAATAATTTAACTAAAGGCCGAACACATTCATGAAGTTACTTGTGAAAACAGATTTTGAAGCTAAGGTTTAAAATCACCTTTGTGTGTTGTGCAATCTGACGGCTTGTAATGAGAGTCACATGAGTTTAGTTCCCACGTCAAACCTAACTGGGTAGAGTACAGCGGTTAATATAATCGACCTCATGGCATCAGGCCATCCAGCCTACACATAAGTGTCTGAATGCTCAGATCTTTATTTGTAAGTGTTGCTGTGGCAACGAGTAAACAGAGTCAGTCATGACTGTTCCTGACTCGACCACAGAGGAGCCAGGTGAATAAGAACAAAGCATCATCAATTAGTAGTTTAAAGTTTAATGGATTATCCTATCAATCTAAAATTTTAAGAAAATGCTTTAATAATTAATCAATGAATCAATCATCTAAGTCTGTCTTTAATAAGCTCGTTCCAAATCTCTGCTTTTCTTTGTCACTTTTAACAGCAAAATATGAGTCAATGTGTTTTTAACTTTTGATTGTAGAAAATATATAATAAATAATTTGAAGTTTTTTATAGACTAAAGATAAATCAGGAAAATAGTTGCAAGGATAATTAACAATGAAAACATGTATGGATGCAGCCCTCCTGCTGCGCAGATAAGCAGCTGTCCCGTTCTCCACTCCTCTTTTGCCTCCTCCTCTTTTACTGCCTCATGTCGTTCACTCTGGCCAGAAACTGTAAATACACACCCTAGCCCCCCAACACACACACCCTAGCCCCCATCCACTCCCACTTAGCATTCCTAAAGCTGGTCATAGCACATCTCCATGCACGTAATGTCACACTCGTGAGCCGTTGGCAACTCACACTCCTCCTCAGAGAGAGAAAGAGAGAGAGAGAGAGAGAGAGAGAGAGAGAGAGAGAGAGAGAGAGAGAGAGAGAGAGAGAGAGAGAGAGAGAGAGCAAAAGACAATAGATGGCATTGTGCTAAAATAAGGAGAATGAGATAGGTGTGTCAAGTTACACTCAAATGCAACAACAACACCAACACACAAAATGTGTTAGAGCGTGGATGCTGAAATCACTGCAGCATGCAAACAAGAGACCACCCTAACTAAGTGTGTGCATGTGTGTGTGTGTGTGTGTGTGTGTGTGTGTGTGTGTGTGTGTGTGTGATGGAGAGGTGCGTGGCAAATCAGCAAAAGACCTAAACAGGACACACACATAATATAAATGAAAATTTCAATTATTTATACTCATGGAAAAATTAGAAAAGTGTGGTGAGATTTCACGTTATCAGGAAAAACAAAGGCATAACTCCTCTTCCGTTGCTCCTCTGTCTTATTCAGCAGAGGTGTTTGAAAACAAACAACACCTCTTTGGAATCCCCACAACAAACACACTTGCATCACAGGAAGAAACAAAACTTTCTAGCTCAATTTCAGCCACAGACAGAAACCAGGGAAACAAAATTTCCGAGTAGGAATAAACACCAATTTGAGAATTCAACGCGAGAACCAAGAGCATCCGAGGAGGGAAAACTCAGGCGCCAAAGACAGACAGATAAAGTTAAAAACACTTCATCAGAATTAAGAATCGGAACTTTATCTTTGCATTTTCCCATTCAGTATTTTTCCCGACATGGTAAAGGGAATAGAGAAACTGTGATCTGTTAACATCCTTACTCTCTCTGGCCTGTAATTGCATGTCCAGACATCAGTGGAGTCGGAAAGTCACCAGTCTTGATCCTCAAGCATTTACATTTCAAACACTAGACTACAGCTTAAAGAAACACACACTCACACACACACACACACACACACACACACACACACACACACACACACACACACACACACACACACACACACACACACACACACACACACACACACACACACACACACACACACACACATTACAGACCACTTTGGATGTAAAAGATCAAGCGTAATTGTAATTCCTTTACTGAATGCATAAATGGGGGCATGGGGCGATGAACACTGTTATTACACCAGTGCAGGTTGTCTCTCTGCCTGCCTCGGGACAAAGTGCATCATTTCATCTTAACTTAAACTCGATGGTTTTGCAGACATGATGCCAGGAGTGTATTTTTTGGTCTTAACAATTTACAGAAATAAAAACATGAGCATCAACTAAGTGCTTGATTGCGACTGATCGGAATTATTTCATACAGTGCTTCCAATAAGCGTGTTGCATTGTGATATAAAAACGATCAGGTCAGGTTTAATTTTGTGCAAAAAAGCTTAACAGAGCAGAGAGTCAAAAGTAAAAAGTCAGTCACACAATTGACAAAATAATCAATCAAAATAAGAGACCATATCACATCAAAACAAGAAAAATGGGAATTAGTTAAACAAACAGTAATTTATCCATTGTTGAGTTAAATAAAAAATAAAAAAACCCAACAAAAATCATCAGGCAAAAAGCTGCACTTCTGAAACACGCCTTGTGGTGAATAGAAGAGACCTACAACATTCCTGGTGGAACCATCACCTCCAAGGTTAAATACTTGTTATATTTATTCATAATTCATGCAAATTCAAGTGTTGACTGGTGTAATGGGTGAGCCAATGAGCTTAAACTTTTCTTTTCATAACATGCATTACTAAAAGAAAAACCAACACATGCAAAGACATGATCTGACAACTGAGGAGCACAGACGCTGTCTGCAGACATGCATGCAGGCAGATAGAGACAGTAATAAGTTCCTGCAACCACTTGGGACAGATTTAGCTTCAACAAGCATGTAGCAGAGGAGGCCATGAATTCCAGGCACAGACTCAGGCAATAGGTGCATTCTTAAGACAACAAAAAAGATGTGAGCTCCACCAATAAGAACAAAGGTGAGAGGAAATAAGAGTGAGATCGAAGGATAGACAGCGGAGGGAGGAATGCCGAGAGAGGCAAAGTTTAATCCAGGAGTTTGTGATACCTCAGGAATGAATGGGATCTGCTAATGTCAAATAATGAGAGGGCAAAACCAGGGAATGACAGCATGTCTCACACTGAAAAAAAGAGGAGCTGATGCAGACAGGAATGAGGAACACGGTTTCCATCCATGATGGTTGCAATTCCTTTCCACACCTCAGAGATTTAAGCACTGAGAACCTTAGAAAACGACTTGATTCTCTGATGATCGACTGAAACTTAAGTTTTCCTATATTCGCCTCTTTCTGCCCCTCTATCAGGACAAAACGTCACTTAGAGAAGTTGGGAGCCATTTCTCACATCAGTGTCTGCTTGAAACCCCGTGTACTGCTTTGATCACAGAGGTGAGAGGTCACATGTCGTCACAGTCTGCGCTGCTCCCACACCTGTGCTCACACGAGGAGTCAGATTTCTCTAATCGGAGCACCTGACGCAAGGTTACATGGGAAAACACCGGAAAGCAGAAAGATGACTATACTTTGACTCACAGGGAGTCATCTGTCTTTCCCAATATGCATTTAGAATTTTTCTACTTACAAAAGATGAAGCAGTAGTTTTCCTATCTCATACTGATACCGCTCAAACTACTGCATCACACTGGAAAAAAAACTATTCTGTCTATTGAACTATTCTGTCTATCTCTGGTGAGAGAAAGTAGAGGCAGTGTGTGTTCGAGAAAGTGGGTAGGCGAGAACAGATATGTTTAAAAGCTAAGCTACGCGACTCCTCCAACAGGATTAAGGGCCAATCCAAAGGCATGGATGCTCAGAGAAAAGCCCCATAGGGGCAATAAGAGGGAGAACAGGAAGGAGAGTGGGAGGCAGGCGAGCGCATGGGCACAAGTAGCAGCATGTCGTCTCACTTTCCAAGGAGACGGGAAAAGATCAGAGTCGGGTTGGAAGAAGACAATTTAGCACCAATCATCTGTAATTGTTTGAATCACAATCTGCTGAAATATTAGTAAACCCCATGGATCAGGTTCACGTCTCCAAAGGAGAAAATCCCTTTTGGAAATGGAATGATGTGGGGCCACGTGGAAGAATAAGTAGTAGTGGTCATTGATTATTCCAGACTTCATCCGTATGAGTGATTGTGTGTAATATACTGCGTTTTTGTTTGTTTGTTTTTTTGTCTTATTGTAACTTTGACAACGCATGCTTGTGCAGAAGTATGAGCCGAAAGTTGGATCTTTAGGATCATTTTAGATTTCAGACAAGATAAATGGCCAAAAAATCAAAAGTGCACACAGGTGTTAAAATCATGCATTCCAATTCAGCACCAGTTCAGGAAGAATGTAATTATATTTATTCTGGCAGCTATGGCACTTTAAAAACACAAACAGGCCAATGCTGGTAAATCATACTTTGTGACGGTGGGTGTGACTATCGTTTATGGCAATCAACCAGCTGGTTTGAGAGCTCTATTATGTGATAACCACAGGAACAAATTGGCAAAAAGGTGACTGAAGTGTTTCACAGTGAAACTCAGTAGAGAAAGTGAGGACAAAGGAGCATTACACTGAAAAACCACACTTTGTGACAGTCAGAAAATGACAGTTACTCATCTTTTAAAATGGGTTTTAAGCGACATTTGACAAGCAAGCATTAGAGCTCTTACAATGACAACATCTAGCCTTTCAAACCATGGAGCTACCATCCCATAAGAGGAAGGGTGGGGGGGGTTCAGACAGACAGATAAGTGTTGCAGCTAGCACAGTGTGTTAAACAAGTATATCTTGGGAAAGTTATCAAGGCATTCTTGTGTTTCAGCAGCGGGCTAAAGAAACTTTCACAGGCCTTCTGTTCGCCACAGTAAAAGCACCTCTGCAATAATTTCTAAAGCTATGGAAATGCTCTGATTAGAAGGATGTAAGGACAAAAATCTCACTATCGCTGTGGGTACTTTGCAGCCGAGACAAATCAATGCTGGCTGTGATGCATCAGGCTTTGATCAGGACCAGTAAATAGGGTTAAGCAGGTATGACAGAGCTCATGCAAGCAGTAAAGTTTTCAGGATAATTGTGGTCGGCACAGACAGACAGTTTTGGAGAGACAGTGTAAGAGACCCTCGCTCATGTTTGGTAAAAGCAAGACCAGAGCCTGAAGCACTTTTTGTACCTGAGCACAGGGTCACTCCCCACATCCTTAGAGCCACTAGGACCTGTGAAAGTCCTCTACGTCAGATAGCCTCAGGGGAAAGGTCAAAATGAAAACCAAACAGTCAAAAGTAAGAATTCATATTGGCATGCAGGAAGAAAACTGAATTCAACACAAACGGTCATATTCTTATGTAACGTGCTGTTAGCTCACAAATCCCCTTGAGCCTTTCTTTCTTGAGAAACTGGGGTTGAAAGGTCAAGACATCAACAGTAATGATTGCCTAACACTTGACATCTGTCAGGAATGCCAAATGAGGGGGGCTCGGAGCATGCGGGCCTGTTAAATTATGCACGACCAGAAACATCTATAAGAGCGAGTGCATGGCAAGAATTAATAAAGGAGTTAAGTCTCCTGTGGGACCATCGTGGGATCGATGTTGTCAGGGCTACCAGAACAGCTGGCAACTGTTATTGACAAGAATGAGGCAGCAGCTCTAAGTCCTGTCACTATTGTGGGCAGTTGCTGCCTCCTCAGATGCTCTGCAGGTCATCTATAACGGCAATAAAACACTTAAAAAGGATGGTCTGTTTTTTGTTCAAGACAATGACAAGATACAGGTCATGAAAAAAAAAACTTCCACCTCCTCATGAACCACAGAAGATTTACTATGTCCTATCAATGTTTCTAAAGACATGGAAATGCCAATTAAAATTAGGTTGACAAACATATTTGCTTAGATGGTAAAATTTTCATTTCTTTTGAGTTTGATGGACTGGGAATGTGATGCAGATCCTCAGATTTCAGCAGATGATGGGATCACAGTGGAAGACCCTGAGACCATTTCAGAGCTTGATGTTCTCTGGGAGATAAATGGAGATTAAATAAAATATAAAGGAGGAATGTGCAGTTATTCTGTCAGCTTATGTGATTTATCCTTCCTTTCCAACTGCCTGATTAATATCGCAGATCTTTCCAGTGGAGTGGGAGCTTTTCCCTCACCTGTGGTTGCTACACAGTTTAGGTGTGAATATTTAAGTGTTTGCATTTGTCTAATATTTAACCTGGAAGAACAAAGTCTGCTTCTGAAGTGAAAAAAGTAACTTAACACAAATTCTTCCTGCATGACCTTGCATTGTGAACGCAAAAGCCTTGAGAGCAAAACCTGTATGACAGCCAAGTTTATCAACTGAAACCAAACCCATCAATCTGAAGCTCACAGTTCTTAATGTGAACTTGTAAAACCACAAAAGCAAGTAAAGCTCAGGTAAACCTGCAGAGACATCTTCACACTATATGTAAATTTCATGAACAGCACACCTATAGATGCTCGAAACCTTCAGGTGTGCACAGTGTGTTCTGTATATGGTATAAGGCAAGGAAATCCTGTGTGTAAGCAGTGTGTGTCTGAATGTGTTCCTACCTGTGACAGGAACCCACATGTCTCCCACAACAAAGCAGATTTGTCAGAGGGGTGCCTTCAAATATATCACCTTTTTATGGCCTCAACTGAGGAATTGAACACAATACATTTATCACCCAAATGGCACAAAAGCAGCAGAACCGGATCCTGTTTTGAGCCTGCAGCACACCTGCACTGAGCATACACAACACCCGAAACTGTTTTCAACCAAACTCCATATTGACTCATCAACGTGGCTATGAACCACATGTTGTGACACAAAATATATTTACCTTCTGCATTTTATCACCCTGTGCACATGTAGCCACCAAAGAAAAGGAGACATGCCCAACAGCTTGTAAATGAGGGTAAAGGAAATATTTTATTTCTTACCCGAGACAGAAATTGTCATGGGTGCTTCCAGGGGCCGGTCGTTGTCCAGGTCTTTGCTCAACCTCAAATCCCCTGTGTCCTCGTTCAACAGGAGCAGACTGAGCTCGTTTCCAGATTCAAACTTGTACCGAAGTTTATCCGACACATCCGGGTCATGAGCTGGTACCTTTCCTATTATTCCTGATGGAAAACTGTTGGACTTATTGGTGACGTAGTTGTTGAAAAGAATCTCAAAATCCCTCAACACTGGCTGATTGTCATTCATGTCTATAAGGCGGATATGGACAGTGGCCCGACTGACTAGGGGCGCCGAGGTGGCCTGAACTACAATGACATACTCTGTTTTAGCTTCATAATCCAGGTCTGTGAGTGCAGTGAGGTCCCCGTTAAATATATCCAATTGGAAAACCTCTGGAATATTCCCTTCCACAATCTGGTACATGATCTGAGCATTGGTGCCCTCATCAGGGTCAGTGGCAGAGATTCGAGCCACGACAGATCCCACCTGACTGTTCTCCTCCACATCAATAAACAGCTCATCCTTTTCAAACACTGGAGCATTGTCATTAATGTCTTGGACCACCACATGAATGGGCACAGCTGCTTTAAGAGGCGGAACCCCCCTATCGACAGCAAAGGCCTTCAGATTGTAAACGGGAACGTTCTCACGATCCAGTTTGCGAGCGGTCCTAATTATACCGGAATAAGTCTCAATGATGAAATCCCCGTCTCCATCGTCTCCACCTTGAAAGGTGTAGCTCACCCTGCCGTTGGAGCCAGAGTCTCTATCTGAAGCAGAGATCTGGAGAACGCTGGTGTAGACCGGCGCGTCTTCAAATACAGTCCCCTGATACATATCCCTAAGAAACTGAGGGGCATTATCGTTGGCGTCAAGGATGATAATCTCCACATACGTGATATCAGATTTCTGAGGGATGCCGTTGTCTCTGGCAATAATGGCTAAAGTGTAGGAAGCCTGGTCTTCATAATCAATCTCTATTTGTGTTGTGATTGCGCCAGTATCTGGGTCGATTTTAAATTGAGGAACATTGTCCTCCATCACGTAAGTGATGCGAGCGTTTTCTCCAGTGTCCTCATCCGTGGCGCTGATCACCACCACCGTGGAGCCCACAGGTTTCTCCTCACTGAGCATCACCTGGTAGTTGGCGCTCTGAAAGACGGGCCGGTGTGTGTTGGCGTCCGTCACGTTGATGAACACCTGGGCGGTGTCGTAACGCGTTCCGTCGCTGGCGGTGATGGTCAGGACGTACTGCCGTTCCTGTTTGTAGTCCAAGGGGAGGGCTAACGTGATCAGACCCCCACCGCTTTGGCTGGTGATGGCAAAGCGGTTCCTGGTGTTGCCGCTGGAGATCTGATAGGTCACCACGCTGTTCACGTCTCTGTCCACGGCCGTCACCGTCAACACGCTGGTGCCCACGACTGCATCCTCGTTGATCTTTAGCGAGTAGAGCTTCTCCGTGAACGTGGGCACGTTGTCGTTGACATCGAGCACCGTGATGCTGACACTGGCTGAAGACGACATCACCGGTATCCCATGATCTCTTGCTTCCACACCAAAGGTGTAAAACTCAGTGGTCTCTCTATCAAGCTCTTCATTCACTGTAATCCAGCCTGTGCTGTTGTTGATGGTGAAGGGAAATCCAGGCGTTGTGTCGGTCAACCGGTATTCCAAAAGGGCGTTTTCTCCAGAATCACCGTCAATGGCTTGAATGTGGATCACAGAATAACCGATTGCCACATTTTCCAACACGGTAGCCTGGAAAGGTGTGCTGACAAACATGGGGGAATTGTCGTTTACATCCACCACCTGTACCACAACCATTCCTGTGCCGTTGATCAGCGGAGGCCTCCCACCGTCCTGAGCCTTAATTCGTAAATTATACTCCCGAATCATCTCGTAGTCCAGAGGATTGATGACGTCGATCACACCGGTGGGTGAGTGGATGTAGAACTGTCCTTTAACATTGCCGCTGATGATGCTGTAGTGGACCTTGGCGTTATTCCCCTCGTCTTTGTCCGTGGCCTCCACTTGAATAACTTTGGTGTTCACCGCCACATTCTCTGGGACCTGCACAATGTACCTTTTTTCACTGAATTGTGGGTAATTGTCATTTTCGTCTTCCACTATGATGTGGACGGTGGCGGTGGCACTGCGAGGACCTGGGTCTTTGCCCTGATCGTTGGCCTCCACAATCAGCTGGTACTGGGCCCGGGTCTCCCTGTCGGGCCGCTCTCTGATCCTCACCAGTCCGTTCCGAGCATCGATTTCAAACGCAGAGTTGACTCCTTCCCCGTTCACAATTTTATAAATCATGTTGGCATTGGAGGGGGCGTCCCCATCAGTGGCTCGGATTGTCATCACTTCAAACCCAACTTCTACATTCTCCCGGATGTTAACACGGTATTCGGTTTGCTCAAACACAGGGCTGTGATCATTGGTGTCGCTCACAGTCACAGTGAGGTAAGAAATAGCCGATCTCTTAGGGGAACCGTTATCATTCACAGTAACTTTGAAAACATGAGTGTCTTTGACTTCTCTATCCAGCGACTGGACGGTGGTGATGCTGCCTGTTTGGGAGTCGATGTCAAAAAAGTCACTGGATCTGCTGTCGAACAGGGCTTCCATGTTGTACACCAGCATCCCTGCCTCTCCATCATCCGGATCGGTTGCTTTCAGGGTGATCACCCGCGTCCCGGGAGGCTCATTCTCGGGCACGGACACCTGATAGTTAGGGAGCTGGAACTGTGGAGACGTGTTAACGTGTCGTTTACCCCTGCGGAACATGCTGTCAGACTTTCTCTGGGTGTCTTCAGGGAAGATTACGCGCGGATGAAGAAGCGCTTTTAGGAGCGTCAGACTGACGCGCACGGAGAGTGTGGCCCCCGTGGGGTCCCGCAGAGCGCAGAGCAAATTCACCTCGAGTTGCCGTCTGCGCTCAGGACACCAGTCACCGTCCAGGAGCAGAGATCCATGACTAAACAGCGCGCTGAACTCCGTCCCGACGCACACGCTGTCCGTGAAGTGTGTGTTCCGCGTAAAGCTGGGCAACAGTTCTGTTACATTCAAGAGAAATCGACCTGCCGGCCAGCAGGAAGCCGCTTCCAGTTCTGTGGAGCGTTTAAAAATGTGAACGTCTGGCTCACCTGACGCGTTCTTTCTCCTGTATTTAATAAAACAGTTCTGGCCATGGACGAACACGTTAAACTGCGTCAGAATAACGTCCCCAGATGTTAAAGAACCTGTTCGGAAATAAACAGGAGCGGGATTCCTCACTATGTGCGCGCACTGAACTTTATGAGACAGACGGATCGCTCCGTCGCGCTGATCCACTCGCAAAAAGCGTTGAATTGTTTTAGAAGATAAAGTCCTGACTGTTTTGTAAGTCCATCCTGGACCAAGCGACAGGTTGGTTAAAAGCGTCCCGGCCTGTAAAGTCTCTGAAAGGTGCATCTCCAGACATCCTGCAGGAGGCAGGCAGAACAGGACACAGACCCAGATCCAATACATCGATAGCTCCATGCTTTAAAACCTGCCAGATTCCACTCAACTTCAGCGAAAGTCATTCGCAAAACAGTTAACTCTCCCTCTGCCAACACCGCGTTTTTCTTTTATCCTTCATTGTGAAGTTTCAACGTGGAAAAAGTCGCTCGGTATCCATGGTGTCGGTGTATCCAGTGCGCGCTGCGGCCGCATATCCCACACTGAGTTTAAAATGAGTACAAAATGGCTCCGCGCCTCTCCTCCGCCTCCTCCTTCTCTCCTCCTTGGAGGCTTATTACCATAAACCTGCTGTGTTCCTCCTCTGGGACGCTTTCACGGGGGGGGGGGCTCTTTTTTTTTTTTTCTCATGGAGATTAGGAAGTGGCCCTTACGGGGGAGACCAATACGCGCAAGTACATTGTTATGACAATGGGGTGAGAGATGTGTAAAATTCCGAGTGCGTGTCTGCGCGTCCCTCCGTCCTGAACTTATTTTGTTGCACCAGGACGTCGGAACTGAGCAGGTATTTCCAAAGAAATACAACTGGCTCATATATTCATATATGATTTCTTTTAGAGAATTATGCCAAATTTATCCTTCAATCAGTTTTAACACCCAGTAGACTTTTTGACTTTACCCACGCTACACCTTTATGGAACAAATCTAAAAGCTTATTATTACTGTACTCTTGTTTTTTGCATCCTTTATGAAAAAAATAAACTGTTGAGTGACCAGTACATAGTTTAGTGTTCATCCCTGGCTAAGCTTGGGCCCAAATGAGCTTAAAACACAACAAATAACCATTACGACGCATCTGAAATATCCTAATTTTTCTTTCAAACTTTTTCACTTTGAAGTAGTAAAACTGTGGAAAATAAACACGACTCACTGATGTTGGTATTTATGCTATTTGTATTCTGACCGTTTATTTTTCTTATCAGTTTATTTCAACTGACAGATGACAGCGAAACTTACAAATACAATAATAACATTTAATTTCTTCTTTGACGTCAGTTATACAATAGTGACCCCTAGTGGTGAAGAACAATCAATGCAGGTCTACGTATGACCTGAACACAATGCTAGGTGCAGGACTAGTCAGCATGTCATTATCAGGTTAATTTTTTTTATAAGTGTTTTAAGATCTGACTTTATTTTTTTTAAAGAAATATAGAAATTATTTTATTTGCAACCAGCTAACAGCTGTAATTTCATCCATTGCCATTGCATTTGAACAAAAGATATTTTACAAGTAGCAGCTCAGCTTAGTATAGAACTGAATATTTTCACATTCTTATCAGTTCATTGCTCTTTTAAAAAATTAAAAAAATAAACATCCATAAGACACATTGGTTAGGTCACATTAGAAATGTGGTCTTATTTTTTGTTTCACAAATGGACCAACAGTCACAAGAGATGCCATAAGAAGAAAACTGATTTATTTTGAACTCCTGTTTTGAATTTATGAACCATGGTGGTTAGTTGAATCTGAAGATTAAATGAACCTCGGAGACAAAGAAACCTCTGATATCAGAAAAACATGATCTTTAAATCAGTATTTCAATAAAATTCTCCATGTTTGACCTGTTGAAAAGGACACCAACAGTCTGGAGAAACACTGGGAAATTCCCAGACCCTAGTAAATACATTTATGTGAACACAAATTTTCTAGAGTGACACGACTACACATGAGTAAAGAGTAAACATCTGGATACAAAATCAAACCCTGAGGATGTCCTGGTCAGTTAACAGCACTGTGGTTTCACCAACAGTGACAAAAACAATGGAAACACAAAAATACTGTATATTGCTGATGTTTTTAGAAACTTTATAAAAAAAAAAAAAAAATCATTGGTGATGTTCAAGATCTCGACTAACATGATGGCTTATTTCAAACGTCCAATATGGGAGGGTCAGAGGTCAGGCACATGTCTGGGGTCGCGCTCCCTCTGCATCACAGATCCTAGCTCCTCCAGCTGCACCTGCTGTGTTCGTTCCAGGTCCTTCAGCCTCTGGCGGAGCAGAGACAGCTGCTTGTGATGCTGCTCTTCCTGTGGAATAGAGGGATCTACATGATGTCCACATGATCTGACGCCTTCATTGAACTACACTAATGCTTCTGTTTACATTCTCGTCACTCACACACTTTCTGTTAAATCAGACCGCTTTTCTCTAGTGTGTATTTTCAAGATGGATTTGCCTCTTGAGAATATTCACTGAGGAGAAGTATAATTTTATTCAGGTACTGCCTGATTTCCTTAAAGTATAATCAGTGATGCAGCTGCAATGCATTCTGGTCTCTTTCTAGTTTCTATGCTTCTTCTACGGTGGATTTCTACCAGTCAATGTTTTCTCAACTCCACTGACCAATTTACACTACATTAATGAGCAAAATTACAAATTGAACTGACTGGTGTGGTGGAGGGTGGTCCTTCAGACCCAAGGAGGGGGAATGGTACTTGTGAGGAAGTCATGAAGTCTGGGCCAGCACCACCAGGACCTTGACCACCAAAGAGGAGGCGTTCAAAGACAAAGAGCCGTCGCTGCTGTTCTTTCAACTGCCTGCGGAGTTTGGCATTGTCCTCTGAGAAGGATGTCTGCCTGGAGAGAGAAGACAACAACTGTAACCGTCTACCTCATCATTTCCACAACTTGGAAAGTTACTAACTTTATTATAACAAGAAGATCCATTTATGTAACTTAAGTTTGTTAAGCTTTTTGAAATCTGTCTACTACAAACAACAATTAAAACCTTACAGTTGAATCAACAAGCCAAATTCCAGTTCATACCAATGTCCGACCAGATTCTGACAACATACTGTATGTGGTGAATTCACTCAAACTGAAGGCAAACTGTATTTTTTCATTCATATAAATAAAGATCTGAAACTTACTTTCTGACTAAAGCAACTTCCAGTTTCAGCTCCTCATTCTTAGCCTCCAGCAGCTCAGCTTTATCCTGGAGCTTCTTTTCTTTGTTCTCAGTCTGGGATTTCCTCTGTATGACAAAAACAAAAGAAAGTAAACATTAATAAAGACACACCGCCACACTGTTACTGCTAATCCTGTGAGTTCATGCATACATAGAAGAGACTAATAGTCTTGTTATCAACATGTAACCCACAGAACCGTTAATTATTTTAACATTCTATGCATTTTCATAAACTCTTAAAGACTTCAGAAGAAGCAGCAGTACTTTCTTCTGGGCCTCCGCTGCCCTCTTCAACTTGTTCTTTAGAACAGAGTATTTCTGCTGCAGCTTGGCGTGACGCTCCTCCAGCCTAAAGGCAGAGAAACATGGAGAAGAGTAGAAAACATTGTGTTTTATATGACAGTACAGTTTAGTGCTGCAGCTGGTTTAAGTGAAGACAAACGTACTGCTCTTCCTCAGCTCTGACCATCCTCAGCTCCTCCCTGACTCGACTCAGCGTCTCTCTGAAGTCGCTTTCAGACTGGGTGTGTCTCTCCAACTGGACACGAAGCTCCAGGTTTTGCTGTTGGTCAAACAAAAGTCAGACTATGGCTGGAATACAAACTCCACTGGGATTTATTTGAACTATTGGGTAGTTGAAGTGGAAACTCTTGGCACACATTCTGTGTTAAATGAAGTTAAATTGAATTGTAGGAAAAGCTTGTAGACGTTTCGCCTCTCATCCAATGAAGAACTAATCTACTAAAGCTTGGATGACTGAGAATCTTCACCAAGAATCTTTTCGCATTGTTTCTTACGAGGGAGACAAGTTATGTTGGAGAAAAAGTTGTCAGCAGCAAGATTAGACTAGAAGAGTTTGGAAATGAGAGCACAGACGATGGATGAACGATCAGTGTTCTGCGTCTCTCAACAGAGGGCAGACCAAATGCCAGGATGAAAAGGAATGGTTCTGTTGGTACTGACCACAACTCGTGAAAGCAGAAAAATATAAAAACAGCCGTTTTAACATGTAAAAAAAGGAACTGAGCAGAAGTGGACTCCTTGTTGGAGGTTTACCTGCTGCAGATCTGAGAGCTCTGTTTCTCTCTGTTTCTGAGTCCCCTCTAACTCCTGCAGTTTGGTTCTGTAAGGCACAAAATAGTTTGATCAGTGAAGGCATCAGAGGAGACGTTCAATAACCTGCTGTCACATCTCATTTTAGTGAGTCTGTCCCTCTTTTTGCTGATTATACCTTGCTGAATGACTTTGATTTTGGAGACAGCCAATCCTTAGAGGTACTGAGCTATGTCATCACACCTTAGCTATACCTTAGATATACTGTAGACAAGATAGGAGACGACAATGATGGATATTTAAATTATAATAGCTGTTATATGTAACTGTCTGGAGCCTGTTTTGCTCCTCTGACTGATTCAGCAGTGTCCATGTAGAAACCCTCAACATCCAGTAAACGACTCACCTCAGACTTTGGAGCTCCCTGTGAGCTGATTCCTCTCCGAGTTGGGCTCTGTGAAGACGCTCCTCCCACGCCATCTTGTCGGTGCGCTCTGCAGCATCCTGCAACGCATTTGTCCTCTCCAAAGAGGCAAGACGGTTTGCCAACTCTAATCTGACCAAATAAACAAAGTCAAAATAGTGTACTCTAGAAAAACCTGCACTCAAACAGAGAAGACAAGATGAACTCAATGTGACTGACGCCAGAAAAAAAAAACATGGAGTAAATAAACCATGGCTCACTTTTCTTCATGCAAGGCTGTAAATTTACGTGACTCCTCCTCACGGATTGTCTGAATCTTCCTCACCACCTCCCGCTCTTTGTCAAACAGAACTTCCTTGTGTTGCTCCACTACCACCTGCATTTTTTCCAGGTCTTCCTGAAGACCTGTGTCACACGAAAGGGAAAGTGGGTTATTATTAGTCTTCAACATTATCTCTCAGTCTATCCTTATAGCTCAGCTGCACTCATATTCCAGTCTTTCAGATCCCAGCCGTCCCCCACTACCGATGGTGTACGCCAAGGCTCTGGCTTCAGTTACCTCCTTCCACCTGGCAATATTTTCCATAACTATCATATCCACTTCCACTGCTACACTGATGACACATTGCGCTAAATTCTTCAAATTAAACCATAATAAAACTGAATTAATCTATATTGGTTCATCCTTATCAAAAGTTGACAGTGTTTCCCTCTCCATCAACTCCCCTGTTTCCCATTTTTGAAATTTTAACTCTCTTCCTCTCGTAAAATACAGTTTGTTTAATCTCGCTTAAGCAATGCTTCCTCTTCTTATTATTATTGTTACCAGGAGTGATAAATTGGTATTTAACAAATCCAGACCAATCTATCCCATCTCTAATGGAGACCAAGATTATTGTAAATAATAGCGTAGTCAGAGTCATCAGAGAGTATGATGTGTTTGTTATCTGTACCGTCAATCTGTCCCTGCAGAGCATCTTTCTCCATCTCCATCTCCCTCTTGGAATGGGTGCACTCCAGCTTCATGCTGGACACCTCTTCTTTGTGGGAACACTTCAGGATTTCCATCTACAAACAAGGGAAATTAAAAAATTTGAGCATATTTTATTTTCAAGCCTTGGCACCACATGTGCAAATATTGAGAAGAAACATTGAGAAAGTGGCTCAAGCTAGAATTACTGCCCTGTGGGTGTGTGCTTCTGCGAGTCCAAACAGAGAAAGGAGTGATTGTTTTCGTGACTAATAGAAATCTTCCTCAAATGGAGAACAATATCACAAATCCAATGAAAATATTTTTTTCAAACCTGTGAAAAGTTTAAAACTCATCATGCCACCACCACGAAGCCTAGAATTTAATGTAAACATGGACAAAAATGTATTTAACGAACAACAAAACCAAAATAACTTAAATGTCCCGACAGAATCGGATGTTTAGAAACAGGTTCGAATTGGACAGGGTTTCAGTATCTAAACCTATTTACAAGAGACCTGGCCCAGATAGCAGCTATTCAGACACACTGAAACACAACAAATATTAATGTTTTTGCTCTAAAAATCAGTTTTAAATTGGTGACGCTTCACACTTCTTTCCAGAAGCACTGATATTTTAAACAAATCCTTGGCATTTTTTAGTGTCACTATCAGACCAAATGCAAACTATAGTCATAATCTACCCTTCAGTACCAGGGCTATGGTGTCCAATAATGACCAGAAAAACTTTTGACTGTTGTGAAATTGACATTTTGAATAGGAAACATTACTTAAAATCATTATCTTAGACATTTGATAGAATTAATGAATTATGATTGAAATCTAATTTTTTTAGGTCACATTAACCTCTGACCCTCAAATTCCAATCAGTTACCACTATGTTTGAGTCTCAATGAACACTCCTTTTCAAGAAGAACTTTCCTCTGATCATTCTTTAAATACTGCAATCTAAATATCTGGACATATAGACAACTTAATAAAACTAGTGACTGGATTTTAGACACAATGACCATGAGAAACAGATCTGAAGTCATGGTAGACCAAGACCAAAGAATGATGCAAAAAAACCCTTGATGTTCAAACTCAGAAATGTGTTTAGGGCAGAGAGCAGCGTACCTGGGTGGTGAGGGAGCTGACATCTCTCTCGGCCTTATGAAAGCGTTCATTCAGCTGTCTGTTTTCCTCGTAGCTCTCACGAAGATCACGCTCCATCCGCTCCAGCTGCTGTCGCAACGACTGATTCTCTACCTGTTACACCAACAAGCAGTGAGATCCCAGCCAAAGATTTGATGTGATAATCTTGGAGTGATTTTAGTTTTAGCCAAAAAACAAAACACAGCAGACAAAAACAGTGATATTTACACCATTTTCTCGCACATGGTAACAGGACTGGCAACCTCTCACCTCTGCAGACTTGAGAGCAGTTTGAGACTCTGCGTGTTGCCTAGTCTGGATGCGTTGGACGTTCTCAGCCTGTTGGGCCAAGTTCTCCTTCTGGGCATGGAGTTCAGCTACCTCTGCCTCCAGGCTCTTCAGCTGCACACACAATTTGAATTTCTCCTGCTGCAGAGTCTCCACACGCTTCGCCTCACGTAAAGGATCTATGTGCTGATAACAAGCCACCACGTCTTTCTTTTCTTTCACCAGACGGGAGATCTGACACAACAAATGGGATTTATGAATTTGGCGTCCTTCTTGCACAATTACATAGAATACAAAACAACAATTTCTCACACTTGACTGTATTCTACTACCAAAATACAGATACATAAAAAAAAAAAAAAAACCTACCTCAGCTTCATGGAGGTTAGTCTTATCCTCCAGTATGCGAGCATGTTCATCTCTCTGGTGATCCAACTGCGCTGTTAGACTGATGACGCCATATTTCAGCTTGTTGCACTCACACCTGTACTTCTGTGCCTCCTAAAAAGCACAAGTACACACTTTATTTCAAAATTAATGAGAAAAAAGGGGAGGAGGGGGACTGCGAAAAGTGCTACTGTCCCCTTGAAAGCTATGACTTTGAAATGGTTCTCAAAAGCCAATCTATGCTGTTCTCACAACTTGGTCTCGGTTGCCAATTTTATGAATAACACATCCATTTTCGGTAAATGACATTTACTAAAAGTATGTGTGCTACTGACTCGGTGAAGAAATAGAAAAATAAATGGCTGACCTCCTCCAGTACACTGAACCTCTCTCTGGTTGAAGCCTCCACCTCCTGCTGAACCTGAACTCTGAGTAACTCCAGTCGCTGAGGGGTCATCATCTACTCAAAAAAAACAAACAAAAAAAACTTGTAGTGATAAAGTCAGCTGAAAAGAAGTTACTTGGTTGAAAAAGACACACCAGAACCAGAGGTGTCCGTACCAAGCCTGTTTTACCTGTCGTTGAAGCTCGTCCAGCTTTGTGTTTTTCTCCTGCAGCTGTCTGTGGAGCTCAGACAGGTACTGCTTCAGATTCTCCTGTTCAGCTTCACTGTCCTGCAGCAGACGCTTCAGTTCTCCCTGAGACTGAGAATAAGCATCCTCCAATCTGCAAAAATGAAAGATAGTACTGTAAAGTACAGTATTTTCCTCACTATAAGGTGCACCTGAAAGCCTATAATTTTCCCATAAACCTACAGTGCGCCTTAAATATGAAATAAATTATGAAAAAGACACTTTATTAAGGGTGTGCTTTATAATCCAGTGCCCCTTATAGTGCAGAAAATACTGTAATATAAAGTTGAGTGACAGCACAGACAGTTACCAACAGATTAATGACACTACATTAACAGTGTGAAGCATTATAGATTTTGAAAAACAGAATCCCAAGGTTTCTCCATGGTTTAATTCATCGAGTTTTCTCTAGCATTAATACATAATAAAAAAAACAACAACTGCTTGCCAAAGAATAATAAATGAGTTCATTTACATTTGGCTTTACCTGGTGTATTCAGTCTTTAGTGTCTTGTAGTTGGTCTTGTATGTTTCACACTTAATATTCTCGTTGATCAGCAGTTTCTTCAGCTCCATCTCTGCCCCCCCGATCCCCCCCAGACTGGCTCCGAGCGGCGCTGCCCCCGGCTCCGGGGTAGAGGGGGGGTGTGCAGGCTGGTTGAGGGTGAAGGAGGTCATCTCATCACTGGAGGACGGCAGCAGAGACAAAAGGAAATTAAGGCGCCAGGAGAGGCCAAACGCCTGTCCCCTGCACACAAACAGCTGTTGTTCTTTAAATAGCGTGCGGGGTGTTGTTGTCAGTTGCCATAGAGGAAACGGTTAGCCTCCAGATGACGTCACTAACTAAGCAACAACACACTTTAGCTCGTCTGTTATTGAAGAGAGCCGTCAGCTGGGTGTTCTGTGAGAAAATACAAACCCGCTACTGTTCAGTTAAAATATGAGATGCTTAATGTGAATAAATAAAACGCTACGTGTATTCCAGCGTTAACGACAGTTTAGGTGTTCATTGTTTAATTTTGTCGACGTAATTTAAATAATTTTGCTAACACTTGGATTCTGACAGAACGCAGTTACACTGGTTCTACTGCCCCAAAACAATTATTACCTCTTCTTTGTAGGCTGAGAACAGGTTTCTTCAAAGCAACTTCATGTGTTTGCAGATCTTTGATCGTCTCAAATTCCTCATTGTGTCTCTAATTTTTTTGCATTAGGACATTTCTCTCAGACCACAACCAATCTGTTTGAAATTCTTCTTCTTTCGTCTTCTTCTTCTTCTTCTATGCTACATGCACACATGAAAGCGCCACTGCCACCTACTGTAGCGGACATGCAATTACATTACATCTTTATCCAGTACATACAGCGTCACCACCCTCCTCCCGCAGGCCAGTTTTTACTAGAAAACAATTCCCACTTGGATGCTACAAAACTGGATGCTTTTTAAAAAAAATATTATTTATTTTAGCTGTATTACATATTAATTATTTTAATTATACAATAAACCCAGTTTTAAGATGCCAGGTGACAGAGAAACAAATAACCAAATTAAATCTCTTCTGGCAACAGTGACAATAAAATAAAGCCAAATTGATATCTTGGTAACTGTCATTCAGATTTATCGGGACGTGAAGCGTTTGAGGTTAGTGTTATACAATAGTGTTCCCTAATGGCGTAGAACAATCAATGCAGGTTTACAAGTCACCTACTGCACACTAAATATTAAGTACTGTATACAGATCAACAAGACTAATCATCATTTGTAATAAAATTTGTAATAAACAAGTCAATATCAGTTGCTGTTATTCTCAGACAAAAATGAATCCTTAATGTCAGAGTAATACCACTTCTGGTGGACATGTGTGGTTAACCTGCTGGTTAAGAGTCAACTCCTCTTCACCTGTAATGTTCGGATCAGAATTGACTACTAACAAGCTACATGGTAGCAAAAACAAGTGAACACATGAGCCGTTGAATAACTTCCTATACCTGGAAGATGTTGAGATTTCCATATGGTTTAAAAACTCGAACTCCATAAAAACCAGCCTAAAAGACAGTTTCTTTAATACCAGGGAACCACTAACGGTTCTCGTTGATAGAACTCAGTTCATCTGAGCTGTGAGGTCATCTCAGCTGCTTGGTTCAGGGCTCTGCTGCTCCCTCAGCTGCTCAGCCGCTGCCAAGCGTTCCTTGCCACGCTGCAGCGTGTATTCACTGGGTCCCAGCTGCATAATCTTCCCACTACCAAGACACTCGTCTCCTTTGTAGAGTACAGCAAACTGAGGGTGGAATGGAATGGAGGTCAGTAACACTCTCACACAGGTTGATGTAGCAAGACTACTCCGTAGCACAGGTGTGCTGGCTGGTACCTGTCCAGGGGTCAGAGCTCTGCAGGGCTCAGAGAGGGAGATCCAGACAGAGCCGTCCATGTTCAGCGTTACTGTACAGGGAGCTGGAAAATACAGAACGGTTATGTTCTCATTAAAGACTAAACGTCCTGTTCTTTTGATCAGTGTTAGCAACGATAACACCAAACTCACCGAGCGGCATCTGGTGAATGAAGCGGAACTGACACTCCATCATCTTAGTCCTGATTAGTTCTGGAGGCGGGTCCACTGTCACCCAGTGGAAGCGGTCTGTGCGCAGTGTGTCACGGAAGAGAGCCGGGTGGTTGGTGGTCGGAGCCTGATGCATGAGAAAATGATGGAAGAACAGACAAAAAACCAGATTACTTTTAAACAGTATTTCATGCTTGTTTACAGCTGAAAAAAATTGACAACATAACCACCATCGTTCTGTTGAGATGTCTGGGAATTGTATGAATTATATTTTTTACATTATTTCATCTGTAAGGCAGCTTTAGTTTGGGTTGTATATGTAAAAAAAAACAAACAACAAAACACTGACAGATGACAAAACCTCATTTTTGAGAAGTGAAACAGCCTCAGTAGATGCAGCTGTCAACTTTAAATGACATGTCAGGACAATCTGATTCCAGAGGATAAAGATCACAAGAAAGATGTTTCTACTTTATCAACGGAGACAGATTTTCTCACCACAAACACGTCTCCAGTGGTGACATCTTTGTCTACCACAAACCAAGCCTGTTTTTGCCCTCCTATTCTCGCCCTCTGGCCCAGCGTCAGAGTGAACCAACCTGCAGAAACAGAAATGGACAGAAAGAACACTGTGTTAAAAGTGTCAGTAATTAGGATGACAGATTTCAAGGTCACGAGGACAAAGTAGACAATATAAGATACTAAAGTCCATTACAAAACAAACGTACCTTGGTGAGTTCCCATGATAGTCCCATCCTCAATGGAGACAAAGTTCCCTGGTTTGGGTTCCAGATACTGAAAATATAAAACAATACAGGCTCATATATACTGTATCTCAAATAATGAATCATTGATTATCAAAATAAAAAAAAATACTTTGAACCCTAACCTCCAAAATAAAGTTTTCAAAGTTTCTCTCTCCAATGAAGCAGATACCCATGCTCTGGATGGACAAGGACACAGCTCACTGTTAGCCAACAATATGAATAAGAATATTTGTGCTCTAATAATGTTAATATAATCATAAATGACAAGTCTTTCTACAATAATATGCGTGTAACTACCTCTTTCTTCATCAGCACATGATAGAACCCCGCCTCAGCAGCAATCTTCTTCACAAACTCTTTGGTGAGGCCGGCAAGTGGGAACAGTGTTTGCCGCAAGGTTTCCTGAGGGATCTGGCTGAGGAAGAAGGTTTGGTCTTTGAGATGGTCTGCTCCTTTGTACAACCTCACCGCTGGGCAGAGGGAAGAGAGAAAAGAAAGCAAGACAGCATGAGGATCTGTCTTTAAAATCAGTGCTTTGGTACAAAGAAAGAGGGAAACCTCAAAAATGCAAAATAAAACAATAACAAAAACAAAACAAAAAAGCTGTAAATTTAGACTGAAAAACTCTAAAAAGGAGCCAAATTCTTACGATTTCTAATCTCAAATCGATCTCTGAAGAGCGAGGTAGACGGAGCGGTGTTGATCTGTTGGAAAACCTCTTCATCTTCTTGTGACGACCTGGCGTAGTGGCCTGTTGCCATGGCATCAGCACCTTCATCAACAACAGCATGATTCTGATTAAAGATCATTTTTAACCATACCTTTCCATGTTGTATGGTACTGTATTGCCAGGTGAAAACAGAAATTAAAAAAACGAATTTTACATGGCTTGAAATGCATTTACAAAAGTGTAATACCACATTATGCATACATACCCAGAGTGTTGATGGCATACTTGTGGAAATGATTGAATTTGATATGCTTGTTGCATATTATATCTGGATTTGGCGTCCTACCCCGCTCATATTCCTTCAATATGTTACTGAAAGTCACAAATATGGCCTTAAAGATAATAACTCTGAAACTGTAACATGTTTATGATTTATGAATAACACCCAAAAATACCTGAAAACGTCGTGCCAGTATTCTTTGACATAGGAGACTTGGTGGAAGGGGATGTCCAGTGTTTGACAGACTCTGTGGGCATCGTCACAGTCTCTCTCGGTGGTGCACACACCCTTCTCATCCAGCGAGTCCCAGTTCTTCATGAAAACTCCAGTTACACTATAGCCTTCGGGAGTAAATCACCCGTTATTTAAGCACATTTGGAAACAGAAAAAGAACATGGGTTGGATTTTACAATTAGCCACATAATAATAATAATAATAATAATAATAATAATTTTCCAACTTCTTTCTGCTTTCAGTGAGTTAGAAAACTATTTCCCAAACCAGCTCAGGTTTTAGCTCCACCGGAAGTGGACTTCTTACCTCTTCTCTTTAGTAATAACGCTGCGACAGAGCTGTCTACACCACCCGACATGGCGCACACGACGTGTCTACTGAAACCCATGTTGATAAATTATATTATTTTACATATATATCATTAATATACCATACTAAGAAAAATTAGCTGTCTGTCCTCTATTACATGTTAGCCATGTCCGCCCCATAATGTCGTCCGACTGGACACAAGAAACGAAACTATTTATCCGATGGGAGGCGCAAAAAAAATTGTGACACAGTAAACGTCAAGGACCTGCTGCTGTTGTAAGTAACTGAGCAAAATGAAACATATCACAAAATCAATACTTTGAATCCATCAATATAGTTAATTCGTCGAGTGTTGTTTAAAGTAGGTGGTGTAAACCGTGTTCATAAGCTTGTCATGAAGCGTGGGCTGGTCACATGTCACTGCCGGAGCAACTAAGACTTGTCTGCTTTTTTTTTTTTCTTCAATAAGTCACAGCTAATTTTACAAATATTCAAATTATTGTACTTATTTTTTTACAAAACAGGTAGTTAGGAGAATGAGCAAACCAGAATAACGAACGCTAAGATTTATTGGAGAAATACAGTATTTAATTTATGTTATTATTTAGACCAGGCATTTAAAAAAGTGCTTATTCTATTAATTTGTTCACAGATGGATGAGGTGTCTGTAGACACTGTCACCCTGGACCTCCTGAGAGAAGCAAGGGAGACGGTGAGAAGCAGTCCGTTGGGTGTTATCAACACTCCTCTCATCCCCTGGTGCCAGACTACTCTGCCTCTCAACATCAACTGCAACATCCACATCAAACTGGAGAACATGCAGAGAACTGGTTTGACAAAACCGCAATTACTGGGAAAACCTTCTGTTTTCCAAGTGATGGTCTTGACCTAAGGTGTGACATTTCATCGACAGGGTCGTTTAAGATCAGAGGAGTGGCCAATCAGTTTGCCAAAAGACCAAAGGGTGGTCATTTTGTCACCATGTCTGCTGGGAACTATGGGAAATCTTTTGCATATGCCTCTAACCACTATGGATCAAAGGGCAAGGTGGTGATGCCAGAAACTGCCCCAGTGTCAAGATCCATACTCATAAAGGTCAGAGGCTTCTCTCTGGTATAGTTTCTAATAAATTCTGTGAATGCATGTTGATGAAAGTGTGTTTCTTGTCAGAGTTTCGGGGTGGAGGTGGAGCGAGTTCCCACCACCTGTCTGATGACTGTGGTGAACCGCTGTGTTCAGGAGGACAACATGACCTTCCTACACTCATATGATGACCTGGATCTTATAGCAGGACATGCCAGGTAAAAAAAATGTGCCTTTTTCCATGCTGGGTGTCAATTATTCCTCAACAGTGTTATTACTCTATTGGTGCATTGTGTGCTTTCATTGTGATTCAAGAAGTAGATAACCCATGTGTGTGTATGTCTAGTCTAGGCATGGAGGTGCTGGAAGTGATTCCGGTGCCGGATGTTGTGGTGGTGTGTTGCGGCGGAGGTGGGCTGTTAGCTGGTGTAGCTGCTGCCATCAAACTGTCCGGCTGTGATAAAACCAGAATCTACGGCGTGGAGCCAGAAGGAGGTATAACTAACAGCAGAGGAGCATCACTTATTTACAGAAGAGGAACCATCACTCACATCACTGAATTTGGGGTTTGTTGTGAGTTTTGTTTCTGTTTTAACCCAGCATGCACCATGTATAAAAGTTTAATTGAGAACAAACCAGTTGGCATGGAAACCAAGAGCATCGCCTCAGGACTGGCGCCACCTTTTGCAGGTACCCTCCTTCATCCTGTGTGTTATTTTGACCTATTTTTTCAATTTAGAACTTTTTTTGTAATCACAATATTCTGAGAGAATTGTTTTTATTTGGTGATTGAAAAAGTTGATAACACAGTTTATGAATCACTGAGAATCACATTACAGATGCAATTGCACTTTTTTCTTTATGTTCAAGGCACACTTCCTTTTGAGCTGTGTCGCCGTTTTGTGGAGGCTATTGTCCTTATAAATGATGAAGAGATCAAGGCAGCTGTGTCCACCCTCTACAAATCCGGGCTGGTGGTGGAACCATCGGGTTCTGCTGCGTTTGCTGCCATCATTAGCAACAAGATACCAAAGTTAGAGGGGAAGAATGTGGTGTGCATCCTTAGTGGAGGAAACATTGGAAAAGATGAGCTTGCCAATTTCCCAGACTGACAAATTTAGAAAACAATGATGTGATTTTATTTGACGTCCCTACCGACATGATTATGTTTTTCTTTCATGTACAGTGCGTGGTGGCTCATTACCTCAGTACCTCATTCGAAGTGGTTGAATAAAAACTCCATTTTACATATTTGGTACATTTAATTATGTTGTTTTCATGGGCTAACATTTGGTTTGACACAAAATCTTTCAAATCTGTGTTATGAAAAGATTCTTTAATCCCCTTTAATAACCAGCTGACATAAGAGCAGCTCTACATCAGTTTCCTGTCAAAAAGCTCAAAGGAAAGGCAGGATAACAAGCATGAAACGATGCTAAATAAACGATGCTAAATAAAGTGATGTAACTTCCTCCAAATGCGTCTCACTATTATTCCACATCTTTGTGTGTAGAAAATGAAACCGAAGAGACAAAAGAGATAAAGTTCATGTAAATATATGCTTGACATACATAATGCGTGACTTTTTCTGCAGTTCATGTTGAATTATAATTGCATGGAGTGCACCAGATTTGGAGATGTAGGAATAAAACCAGAATATCATATTTCACACATGTTGTGAAAACACGTGACATCCTTTTTTAAAAAAGTTCTATTCTGGCCACTTTTATTCTTGTAGCTACATAACATCCTTGGTCGCCATCCTGCATATAACTGCATCCAGCAAAGTCCCACACTTGTCCTCCTGAGATGTGACTTTGTAAAGCTGAAATGGAAAAAAAAAGTATGATTAATAGAAATGCTACAGAAATTCATTAAGTGAGCAGTAGCATTAATGCCAGGCTTGTCACACAAAGAATATTTTACAATCAAGTGAACAACTTCAAAACCTTCAACCAGAATAGTCACCTATTTTGTTAATGAAGACTGAAGTATACTCTAAAATACATGTCCTAATCAGACTAAAGTGATGTCTCGTAAGATAAACATGTACATGCAGGTTTATTTGTTTAAGTCCACCTTACATGAGAGGAATGAAAAAATGAAAGCAGCAACAGAGAACCTTTTTAATTTTTGCCTGGTCTGACAGAGAGGAAACATCCTCCACTGGAACCTGCTGTCCATTCACCAAAGCTATGATGTCTGACAGAAGCTTTGACTCATCTTCACTGTGAACCAGGACCACCAGGACAGAGTCATCGCCATCAGAGATACCAAACTTTTTAAAAGCCTCTGAGATCTGAATCGAAGACAGAAGACATTGGCAGATTTAGCAAAAAGTACAGTACAGTACCATACAAAAACACGGACATTGACACAGAAAAGGAATCTTTTTTGCTTACATTATTAGTGGGTGACAGGTTGAAGATTATTTCTGAGTATAAGCTTCTTGTTTTCATCTTTCCACTATTTTGTAAGTTAAACGCCTTGTTGGCAGCAACCAGCACTTGGAAAGGATTCACCACCTGTACATGAAAACGAAAGTGCGATGGTGTAATAAGTTTTCGCCCCTTATTTTGGCACATTCAAACGATATGAGCAGAATAAGTACAGTACATAGAAGCACGATTAAACGCTGATGAAACTGAATGAAAATGTCTCACCATCGTCGGATTAAGCAAGGCACCTTTTATTTTACCCGCTATAGCACTCTGTCTCAACTCTGCTGCATTTGTCACGTCCTTGAAAAGAATCTGAGTCACTTTGTGACCATGAAAAAGCTCCAGTTCGTGAGTTAAATGCATCTTAGCGAGGAAAAAATGACCGCGTTTCACATGGACGTCTTCACTTGAGGGGAACAATAATACGGGGGGGACATTTCTTAAGACGATGGTTCCTCTTTGGTAAAACGATTTCCTTGAAAAGAAGAAATGTGCCTCTCAAAGCATGATAATATAAAATTTATTTCATTTATAGTCTTTGTGAATTTATTTCATACAACTTAGAAGACTTCCTATTTAGCCCAATTTACAATTAGCCCAGGAACAAATACAACTGCACATGTTTCTACACCGAGCCTATTTTGCAAGCGGACCGACAGCTGTCAAAGATTTTCCGTTTTACCACTAGATGGGAACTCTGCTATTTCTCCGCGATAATCAGATTTAACCGCGGTTTACATTTGTAAATTTATGCGTTATGAGATTCACGCAGCCATATAACAGCTAACTTTTTTACTACGCTTATTTTCACATCGGATTTAGTCGTCCAACATGGAGAAATATGAGGGCTACATTTTCACTGCTCTCTGCAGCACCAACTTTTTGATATCCTGCTTGCTGTTTTCTAGAGTCACTCGGGAGCAAAGGGAACCGTACATGGACGAGATTTTTCATGTCCCACAAGCTCAGAAATACTGCAGTGGAAAATTCAACGAGGTAAGTAAAACGACCAGGGAATAGAGAGCCACGAAAGCTAATCTTTTATTGTTTGATAGCGGATTAAGGTTAGCTAACAGCGGTGCTTTAGTCATCGAAAATTACGTGACAGCTTGGAAAGCCTTTAATCTCCATGTTGGATATATCACTGGCATTAATGGAGGTTTATGGGCCTTAAGTATTATGGTAGTCATATAGGCCAAGTTTATCAAGCACAAATTATTATTATTATTGTTATTATTATTACTATTATTATTTTTGAAAAAAATTGTTTTCCATTTTTCAGATTTTACGTTTACTAGTTTAGTAGTAACTGCTGCATGTGACTCTTGACTCCTACAATGGGTCAAATCTAGTCTCCATTTCCCATAATTTAACTGAATAATGTCCCTGCGTGGACTCTTTCAATACATTCTTTCCAGCACCATGTCCACAGTTTCTAACGCACGTATAATATACGACATGTATCCTCATAGGGTTGATGAAGAGCCCCTTTAATTTACTTTAACATGATCTTTATGCAGTGGGACCCAATGATCACCACTCCCCCAGGCCTTTACCTCATCTCTGTGGGAGTCATCAAACCCGTGGTGTGGCTCGCTGACCTGACAGGCGCTGTGGTGTGTTCCACAGCTATGCTACGTTTCATCAACCTACTGTTCAATTGTGGCAACTTTTACTTGCTCTATTTGCTCATCTGCAAGCTGCACCTCAGGGAGAAGGTAAATCCAGAGGATAGAGATGATCAACGCATGATTTTAATTTGTCATTTTGAATTTGTTTCTTGTTTTCATAACTCAAATCTGCTCTCTTCCAGACACGGACGACCTCTCGCCGAGTTCTCTCAGCGCTGTCTCTATCCATGTTCCCTGTACTCTACTTTTTCAACTTCCTCTACTACACTGATGCCGGATCTACTTTTTTCATCCTCTTCACTTACCTCATGACACTCTATGGCTGCCACAAGGCCTCTGCATTTCTTGGTGTCTGCTCTGTGCTTTTTCGTCAGACCAACATCATCTGGGTGGCCTTCAGCGCAGGGACGTTGGTTGCGGCCAAAATGGATGAGGCGTGGCGGGTGGACCATATGAAAAAGCGGGATGAGAGGTCACCTCCATCCCAGGTCCCTCTGTCTTTCAGCGGCGCCAAGAAAGTGATACTTTTCACTCTAGAGTTCCTCACGTCACCGAGTCACGTGAAGGCAGTCCTCCTGGTAGCCTGGCCTTACGCAGCAGTTGGAGTGGGTTTCATGGTGTTTGTGGTGCTGAATGATGGGATAGTGGTGGGCGACAGGACGAGCCACGAGGCCTGCCTCAACTTCCCCCAATTTTTCTATTTCTTCTCTTTCACATTCTTCTTCTCCTTCCCTGTTTCTCTCTGCTACCATCGAGTTCAGCGCTTTTTCCAGGCTGTGAAGAAACAGCCCTTGTTCTTCCTCTTTGTCATGTGTGTCTTCTTGCTCCTTGTGTGGAAGTTCACCTTCATCCACAAGTACCTCCTAGCAGATAACCGCCATTTCCCCTTCTATGTGTGGAAAAGGATCTTCCAGAGGCATGAGCTGGTGCGCTTCCTCCTCATCCCTGCATATATTTTTGCAGGGTGGAATTTTGTGGACTCCTTAAAATCACGCTCTCTGTTTTGGAGTTTGGCATTCCTGGTATGCCTCCTTGCTGCCACTGTCCCACAGAAGCTGCTGGAGTTTAGATACTTCATCATTCCATATCTGATGTACCGCCTGCACATGCCTCTCCCCTCTCTCCCTAGACTCTTTGTAGAGTTTCTTCTATACACGGCGGTGAATGCCGCCACAATTTACATCTTCATCAGTAAGACTTTCCAGTGGCCGGACAGCACAGCCACGCAGAGGTTCATGTGGTGAACGAAACAAGGAGGGAAATGTTTGATTTCAGGAGTGGTCAAAACAAGATGTCAGCATCACAAGGGTTTTCCAGTATTTGACATCTCCCAACAGACAAGACCAGCTATTACATTAAACATATTTGTGCAGTGTGACTGGGTGGTGTTCATTCCAGGGATTGACATAGATTATTCAGAGAATTTTGCTCGTTTAATGGGACAGGTGATGGTGAAAATCAGAATTCTTTTTTTGCTGTGTTTTGGCTACAGTCATGCAGTAGAGGTGTAAATTTACACAACCAAGAACGATCAAGTCAAATGCATTCTGAAGGAGTTCTTACAGTTTTTGGTTTAGACGATACAAGTGGCGGTTCAATCACTGGTAACACACTGGTAACCTATCAGTGAATAGATGTTGTTTCTGCCGCGCATTAACAATCTTTGGTTAAAATGTTGATCCTTCTACATGCTGTAAAAATAAAGGTGTCATTTTGACTGCGTGGTTTCTTTTAGTGAACCACTTGGTACTTAGTGTAATGTGTGAATTTCAACAAATCAGTTATAGAAAGAAATCATGACTGAACGAGACCAAAAATGACAGCTATTTTGTAATCAAGATTTTTTATACAATTGGACGTTTTATAATTTTTTGCTTTTTAATAAAAAGTGACAGACAGGAAACCGCAGTTATCAGAATAAATTGAAGATATATTTGTTTTTTGTTAGTTTTTTAAATTAGTTTTTTACACTTTGACCAAGCCATAAGGATCACATGGAGGTGGTTAAGAAATGTCTTTATTGTAAGTTTTGATATATTTGTTTGTTATTTACTTGATTTTGTGCACCTTTTGGTTTTATTGCAAGGGAGTACGTTGTCATACCTTCTGTATGTTTTCCCTTTGACTTTGCTGTTTTCTATGTGTGTGTGTGTGGGACATTCCAGACTGAAGTGAGTTTGTACGACTTATTCAAACAAACCTTTGTTAGAACTCGTTCAGCACAAAGTCCATTTCCCCTGCCGGTCTGCTGTGCTATCTGTGTGTCCTCACATTGGTCTAATCATGTGTGTGTTACTCATAATGTCCAACCAAGTGTTTGCTGCTTCCTGCTGTACAATCCTGTGTGTAACTTTGAATAAACTGATTCATGCAAATTGATTTATTTACTGCCTATTTACTTCTGAATGTATTTACAACAAGGATATGAGTGGGAAAAAAAGATAACTTTGTTGTTACTGCAGATTTACTGCAGCTGATTCTTCCGTTGCACATTATATATATATATATATATATATATATATATATATATATATATATAAACCTGTGAGATCGATCATAGGTATTGAGGTGGAATACTGTAAATACTTTACATATGCGTGTAAAATATTAAATTATAAACAAAGTTATTATATTTAAAGGTAAGTGTGAAGCAAATTTTTTTTTTTTCTGTAATGCAGTTAAATAGAAGTGAGTACATTGGCATGCATTACAATGTTTAAGTACAAAGTTATACTAAACCAAAGCCGCTGCAGAATTTACCTGATTTCATTCCATCACAGATGGCAGGATGATGTCAGCATGATAAATTCATTGTATTATTCTTTATGGTGTGAAGATAATGATATATGTAAGTACAATATTAACGATTCAGAGATGCTTAACCTGTGCGTCATGAGTCGCGGTCAACATGTCTGTCACTAGGGGGCGCTATGAGACAGCTATCTTCTTCTGAACGCTTTTAAACAGCAGAGAATCAGTCAAACCGCTTTAAAATTCAACAATGAACTTCTAAAATATGCTTTCACTGCGGAGTGAAACAGAAAAAGAAAATCAACGCGAATGTAAATCCAAATTTTAAAACCTAAAAGGCGCCAGGATGTTCAACTACTTTCAATTCATCGTCAGCACTTTCAGGTAAATTAAATTAGAGTTAGAGGAAGACAAACAAAGGAGAAACCCAGGCAGCCAAATTTAATAAGCACAATCTGACATTCTGTAGTACTTTATAATCATAAAATATATCGACTGCTCTGCTGCTGCTCACAGTGACGTCGAGTGTTGTCTTCTTTACTTTATTTTAGGGATGAAAGCCCATTTGGGAGATTAAAAAAAAACCATGTAACACAATAATTGCTTTCCATACTAACCATTACACTACTACATTCTAATTACATCAAGCAGTGTGGGGGCAGACCACAGGAGAGGATTTAATACAATCTAAGTGGGATGGTTATATTCAAAGGTTGATTACACTATTCAGACACCGAGCTGATGGAGGAGATGATCTATGTGCTGTTAGCTTCGGTGGGAATTGCCTGGAATATACTGTATGTCATCCTGTCATATTCAGGCTTTTACTACACCTCCCTGATTCCCACTTTCTCTTTTCAGCAGCTCATTGATTCATGAGGACAGGATGGATGAGTCTTGAACTTCTGGTGATTGAATTGTACTGATAGGATCTGAGGTTAGGGAAGTGGGCAGTATATAATCTCATACCTAGGAATTCAAGTCTAACTGAAAACACAGGAGGGAAAAAAACTTCCTCAGATGGAAGTATGGCATTCAAGAACCAAGTTGTATTCAGGATTGTTAAACTGGCTTGTGAACGAAAACACAACTCACGTTAGTCAAATCCATTATTTAATGTAAGTAATGATGTTTTAAATGCTTTTAAGTCACAGTCTTTGGGATCTCATGTCCCCACTAAATGACTAGTCATGTTTTCTCATTATGTGAACATCTGTGTGAGTGCATTCATTAACATGGGGATATTTGACATCTTCACACTCAGAAAGCAGGAATGCAACACAACATTGTGCATGTTACGTGGATTTTCAGTCAAAGTACGGAAGGGAAATTACCCGACCAGCATCCACATGGACAAAAGTGGTGCTTGCAAGATTTTAGAAATGGTCCCTGTTACAACACACACTCTTCTGTTTAAATGACAATGGATTTCCACAGAAACCAACAAAATATTACACAATCTAACAGTGAAATGAAAGCATTTTATTGATTAATGTATGCTAGGAGTTCCAAACATGCTGCTGCAGAACTCTTAACAAAGCATTTTATTAGTTTCCTTGAAAATTATATCAAAAACGTGATTTCACCAAACAAAGCAACTCTGACCACAAACTCGAGTTCAACAACCACTGCCTGGCATGCTCCTAAAAAATCAGGAGTATATAAACATAGTATCTAGTAAATACAGTTAGTGCAACCATGTACTGTATATATGTACTGCCTTGTGTCATACATTGATGGCTGAATGGAAATATATATAAAATGTATATCTATTTTAATCGTTTTGGTTGCTTGGGCACAAGTTTTCAATCATTTTTGTGAAGGATTCGCAACAATCCAGCTGATTGTTGCACAACAGTCAATATTCTACAATAAAAAGACGCTGCACTAAGTCACAAACTGTCAAAGGTTTGATGTTCAGAATGGAAATGCAATTCTTGTAATGGGTTGCATGCTTCTTGTGTAGCTGCTCTGCTTTACATTAATTTGTGCTCATATACACATGAAGACGTTAGTGCCATCATACCTTTGTGTTTTCATATCTATTCCCAGACAAATTTGTGCAAACATCAGAGACTGTTAGCAATTATTTTTTGAAGAGGAGCTCCACTGAAGAGCTACTTGTTAGCGCTGTGAGGACAGGATGACAGCAAAGACACTGACATGGATTTTATTTTTATATGCAATCATTCACGACAACAGCTGCAACTGTGGAAAGTGATGAGGATGACAGGAGCAGAGAACAAGCTAGAGGAACAATCGAACGACGGGTCTCAGTCAAGTGACAATGTTTAACCTCAAACCTGAATATTTAAGAAGGTATAAGTGAGGTTAAGGCTTTCTTAGGCAAATATCTATCTGTGCAAAAGTATTGAGCAACTATTAGAATTATGCAACTAAATTCGCAATCAATATTTTTCCATCTCTCTTGTTATATTTCATCTCTTAAAATGAGAATAACAACATACAACTTAAGATTTACAAATAAACATTTCTGATAGTTAGAATAAAAAAATACTAGCCAATATAGCTACCCTTTTCAATAATAGTTATAAGGCTTGCATTCTTGAGTCATGAGGTCCATGTTGTTATTCTGTCATCTTTACGGCATTTACTGGCTAGACATGCAGTGCAGTGCTTTGATGCAGGCGATGGAGAACATTCCTGCATAAAAATCATGACCTTCTCGAAGGTTGCACTCTTTTTCCTGTCCCGCTGCTTGAAGGAAATGCTTTCTAAAAAATGGCAGTAAGTTTGAGAGGTGATTTAGTCCATCTTTAAGCCAAAAATGTCCAACTAGCACATCTTTAATACTAGCAGTCATACCAGTACCCCACCACCACCTTGATGGTGTGTGTGTCAGCTTGTGTGTCTTGTGTAATAGTGGTCGGGTTTTGCCCAGCCTGACCTCGGCCATGGCTCTGAGCACTGAACAGCTTGTACTTGTGGACACTCCAGGTAAATTACAGTTCTGCAATATGACAGCACTGGAGGATGATGTGTTCTTGGTGGCTTCACATTTTTTTCTTCTCAAATCATTGGCTGTTAATTTGTGTCTTATTTTCTCAACATATTTCTTGCAAACTTGTTGATTATTTGCAACAAAACCTTTGATGATTCTGTGAGCATGCCCGAATATCTTAGTGATTTCAAGAGTGTTGCATCCCTCCAAAAGACATTTTACAATTGTTGCCTTTTTTGGAAAAGACCCTGCCTAATGATTATACCCAGTGGTGTTGATATCCTTAGGTCACACCATCCCTCCTTACACAAATACATATCACCTGATCTGCCTAAATCCACTCAGCATTCAGGTTTATACAGCTTGGAGTTGAAAAATATGCATGTAAATTATCACATGGTCAAAAAAATTGGGTTACAACAGGTCATTTTTTAAATCACATATCATTTACATAAAATTTCAGTACAATGTTTTATTTCATGTTCACAGCAATCATTCAATACTTTTCCAGTCTTTATTTCATAAGTCATTGTCTCAGTTATGTATTTTTGTCACATTAAAATACCAAATAACTTTATTCACACATGATTATTCGTCTTCGCTTTAATGTAGCTGCAAAGCAAAACACTTTATTGTATTAACATAATGAGCTCATGAGATAATATAAAGTTTTATTATGTCAGTCACACAGGTTTAGACTATTTTGCTCACACATGTAAACCACAGCTGTTACATTTGACCTGATGTTAAGCGAGATTTTAACACTTTTAACAATATGCACAGCAAAGTGTCCGTATGTCTTAATGTAATATCTTAGCTGTGAATACAGACAATAGGAATGACACCAAGCTGTTTAATGTGACACATCAGTGAGAAGGTGTGTTTTCTATATGTTTCTTATGTTTAAATATATGCAAGAAAACACAGACAACAACCACACTTTAGCCTGGCTGTAAGCAATTTAGTATCTGACAGTTTATGGTGTGTTTGTCTTTCACCAGCTTTATCCTTCAGATATGTTCAGTTTATCACAGCACTTTGTAATGAAGCTCTCCCTTCTCTAATTAGTGAAGGAACATCACACAGCTGTAAACAGGTTGAGAACCACTGGAGAACACACTGTGAACAAATGATCATAACCGTTTCAGATCCAAAGAACTGATCATATATGCAATCAAATGTGCACCAATACCAACAGAACAACTTTTGTCATCAAAATCAGAAGTTGTTGGTTTAAAAATGCTAATGGTGTTAAACCCTTGATTACATTCCGCTTCAAAGCGGTGATGTCTTGTAATTGTCAGTGTTCATGTGCTCCTCCGTCCGTCCACCAAATATCTTCGCAACCGTTGCAGATAAAAGGATAAAACAAAAAGCAGATTATTCTGGCCGCAAAGGGGATAAAAATAAGATGATGAGCTTGACCTTGGGAAAACTTGGTCAAGGTCAAATTTCAACTTTTGTACACTCAGGAACCGGATAAGATAGAAAGACGAGGGAAAAGGCCAGTGTGAGTAAGACCATAGATCAAAGCTAGTGCTTTGATCTACCTACGATTTTATTTACCTTGACCTATGAAAGTAGGTCAGGGTAAAATTTTGAATTCAGGGTTGTCACAGGATGTTACAGTCTCTGACTGCCATGTTTAATTTGTGTAAAACGCTGATTTCATTAAAACATACACCAAAACCATTTTGAGGCCATTTTTTTAACTTAGTGTCTGGTCAAACTCAAACTTTGCAATTAAATAAACCAAACTGGGGGATTCCCTGAATTCAGAGCACATCTAATATTGTTCAAAAGAACTGGCTGAGTTGAATGATGGGTGATGGATGATTATATATATACGAGAACCAACTTACTGAAAACCCACAAGTACTCATCTAATGCTACGTCTTCAGGTGAAGACAATCGCTTCATGCATGGTGTCTACACCAGCCCACTCTCTTCTTCACATAATCATAACCTGACAAGAGGTTATCTCTTAACCAATCATTTGTAACCTGTCAAACTTTTAAATGTGCTGTCAATATAGAAATATTCTATTTTTATCTCAGAGATTTGTAAGTCAGGTGTATAAAATTACACCTAAAGGTGATAATGTATGATCAAGATATGGATATAAGTTTAAATTTTACAAAGAAGTGTAATGGTTATGGTATGCCTCACCTGAATTCCTGGATTTCAGACCTTTTCTGTTTAGTCTCAGTTTATTGGGGAAACCATAGGGAAGCGATACACTGCCTTTGACCTTCAGCGACATTTCAAAGACAAGCCGGGCCATTTCTAATAATTATCAGCATCACCAGTGGGTGTTTAAAAAAAAAGTGTCCAATTCACTTCTAGTCCTTCACTGAGAGAATGTTTCTGGATCTATGGTTCTATCAAACCACCAGGAAACAACTTCGATATTTATCCTGACAGTGATGTGAACATCGAATCATGATTACCATGGCTCTGAACAAAGAATAAAACTGATTGCGATGTCCTCTCCAAACAGCCATCAAATGAAGCACTACCCAAGCATTGAAGTGTTGTTAACATATCTAATAATGATCAGCATGTTTGAACTTCATCCTATCATTTCATTAGATTCATCACCATGTAAAAAAAACACACCAGGATCCCACCTGATGGAGAGCAGTTGCCTATTTCTACCCCCAAAAGACACATTATTATTAATCTCGATTGGCCATCTGGCTGACTGGAGAATGTAAATCCAGTGTTCACTCTCCTTTAAGCTCTATTTCTGACTCCACCTTTTCCTGGAGTGGAAATATGTGGATATGTAGACGCTTCAGTGTGTTCTTTTGGTAGCTGCTAACGCTTTTATTTCAGTGCTCAGGAGTCTTATCGACATAAATCATTTTATGGTTCTCACACTTCAGTATTTTACGTGTTGTTTGTGTCGTTATCTTTGTCGCTACATGTTGCGAAAGAGATGGTGTGCACGACTGGCCTCAAATCACCTTAGATCTAGTTGTGATGATATCTCATGAGCTGTAAAACAGAGAAACAGTTTTTGGGTCCATACATGTGTTTTCTTGGGGTGTAGATTCCAATAGAATCTGTTGGAGCACAATTAAATAGGTGGAGGACAATATAGTCTAATTGTTGTAGCTGCAAATCAGGGTGGGTGTCACACAATGCACACACAAAACTGTGTAGCTGCAAATGTGAGATAAAGCTGTGACCCAGTTTTCAAAAGTTTCACTCAGCAGAAAATCATATCCAACAGCAGATGTCATGGAAACCAGAACTTTATTTATTAATTTGAATTCTAGGTTTTACCTCCTGCCAGAAGGCCATGTCTGTCCAACTCCTTATCCCTAAAACCTAGGGGTAGACCAAATGAGTCTTTCTTTTGTAAAAATATTTGTTTTTAATTTTGGTGTCCATCTTGAACGCCATCTTTCAAATCACTGTTTTCAAGTAGCTGTTTCATGCAAAGTAACATTTCCCCAATGCATTCTGACCACAAAAATCTGTTTAAACCAATAACAATTTGATTTATCCAGAATACTTCCATTGATAAAATGAATATTGAACATAAAAGATGCTCAACTTGAAAAATATTTCCCATCTGAATTGTAGAATGGCCCCTGCATTTCTACAAAAGAGGGTCCCCACCAGAGTATTTCATAAATTTTATACTTCTATCATTATTTGAATGATTCTTATCGTTATCTGCTTCACAAAAATTGAAAAGCAAAGATTAAGAAATAAGAAAATGTAAAATGGCTGACTTCATTTATAAATCTAAATGTGACAGTATTAACTCAGTGCTATCTCCCTGTGTGTGCATGTTTACCTGTCAACAGACTGAATATTTCCTGTCATGTATTTACTAATCATTATTCACCTCCCATTGCCTCTGAGTACAGCCTTATACCAACAAAGCATGTGAATGTGTGGAGTCAGCAGATCAGATGATTCTGTGACTCTCTGCCCTCACCTATCACTGTTCATCAGTCCACATGTCAACAAACATACATGAGCTCAAATGTACCACGAGAAACATGTTCAGACAACTCTGGTGAAATTCATCAGAATCTCCAAAGAACCATTACTTTTCTTATAATCCACTTATTTGCATAACCTCAGAAGACAATGAGGCTCAGAGCACCTCATGTGTTTCTTGTCTCGCTGAATAATGCATCGCCAGTGGAATCGCAATATCACACACAGACGCAACAGTCGGCTTTGACGCATTATAAACATGTCCAGCCGTTTTAGTAAGGTAGCAAGTGGCCTCATATGTACAGCTAATTGAGACAAAGGGGAGGTCTGTGGTGTAGAAGTCATTATACACAGCACATGGAACAAAAAATAAATCAACTATGGGGCCAAGTTTTTCACTTAATCTTGTTGTTTGTCGACTGTAATGAAGAAAAACGAGGCTGCAGGTCTTTTTCTGTGTATTTAATCTGAGTTGTTCCAAATAAAGAAAAATGAAGGACAACCAAAGCAGTTTAAACATCACTTTTACCCTAATCTCTGAACCCTTAGGATCATGAGGCAATGCAACGTGTTGATGAATAAAATGAGTTATTGCTAGTTGTCATTCTATTAAAGGAATCAAAAGAAAAGAATGAAAACAAGATTATTTACTGAGAAGTAAACATATGTTTTAACATGTGCTGTTAGAAAAACAATCATGCCGCGCTGTTACATAATAGACTCAAAATATATCAACCTGCTATATGCCTCTTAGCACCTTCAAAAAACAATTACATTATATGAAGAAAATGTTCTATTTATATAAAAATGGTGGGAGTTCAGCAGGCGGAGCAGCGAAAACATGTGTATTATTAATGGCATACAGTAATTATACAACCTGCCCACATTCCTATCAGCTTGATGAGACTGTGGAGGATGTGCGCAATAGCATTTGGGGACTTTGAGTGGCATCCCAATGACACCTTCAGTTTCAGAACTGCACCAAACACCTGAGTTCCTTTCTTGTTTTTTTTTTAATTTCTGTGGAATATTCAAATGAGTTCCAACTTTAGCTCAGTCTGCCTGGCAGGTTGCTAAGCTACAGACCGTGTCAGGAAGTGACAAGCGAGCATAATTACAACCCTGGTTGACAGACACCAACCACAGTGTTCATTAGACTTACTCAAGAATTAAGACATCAAGTCTTTTAAAGAAAAAAAAAAAAACTTGAACATGACCTTTTGTGTCAACTAATTCCCACATAATTATCTGGTGAATAAGTATTTAAACAAAAAGGAGCAATGCAGTTCTCATTGTGTTTAGAATAATTTTAATGTCCAAGTGGTTTTTCCTGCATGCTTGTTTCTGGCATGGGTGTGAAAACATTCCAATTTAATACAATAAAAAAACCACATAAACAAAAATGAAAGATACTATTTGTCTTCCATGAGGTTTATTTCCTGAATTCATAGCCATGCTGTTTCCCCTCTGCAGTGTGTTTAGACATGTAGCATACAGTAAGCTTTGTATTCCCAGTATCCTGATTGGTTCCCCGTCTGCTGCCGCTGCATTAGATGTTGATTGACAGTGATATTAGCACCTTTTCTTACTATGCCTCTCTTCACCCCCACAATCAATCCATCTGCCTCCTCCCTTGGCCTCGGGGGATGCTGGGAAAATGAATCTATTTAAAGCCACGGGAGGCGTGCACAAGGTTCTCCCAACATAAATTACCTTTGCTTTATAAACAACCCCGGCATAAAGGATGTGAAAATGCTCATAGAACCTCCCCCTGGTATTAACACTCTATGGTATGCCACCTGTGAACTTCAACCCTCATTCATCAATGCTACTAAAATGAGCTTTCCAGTGACCTTTGGTATATGTTGAAGTCTTTGCACAATAAATAAAAAGTTAATTGTATTGAATTTTATCCTCACTGCCGTCGTATTTCATGTGCAGATGTACAAATTTTATTTACGCTGTCAGGAGGCGAATCCACAATTTCAGTGCTGATTTTTGTGACACAGAGTGACTCAATTTATTTTGCAAATATATGCACATGTTGATGTATGAAAAGAGAAATTCATTAGCCAATTTTATCAGGCACTTCAAATTTATGATCACATTCATGAAGGAGAGAATGGACAAACCAGCAGCTGACATCTGTCTAATAAATATAGTGTTGGATGATGGATTGTTGCTTCTCTGGACACTCTGTGTATTTGATTGTGTCTGTTGTCATCACTGTCAGCCATCTATATTATCTGCATAATGGTGACATATTTACTGTCTAAATGAAATGAAAGTCAAAACATCAATTATGGAATATTAGGACGTGGTGTCTGTGTAGGTTCTCAGTTTTCCAGGTCATGATTATCCAAAGCTGTTTAAATCAGGATGTGGTCAAATCCACTCTGGAAGATTCCTCTTCTTTACATTCACTTCAATTGTTCAAGACAACAACAAAAAAACTGTTGTTGTCTTGAACAAAATATGGAATCTACTTTTATTTTTATAGAGATTGTGTCGATTATTCCCTCTGATTCCATTTCATATGACATTTTGTTAGAGTTGTAAATATCCAGTATTCTGTCACTCGCTTCCTGCGAAGACTTAAATCAATGCTGCTCCATCGTTAGAGTCGAGATGTGAACCTAAACGGACAGCTAGCCTGACTTTCGCATAATTTTTAAAAAATTAATTTACACATTTTAATTTATTCTGTTTTTGAGGCCCAGTATGGAAATGATGAGCTTTAGAGGTGTTGGCATGGATTTTTATTTTAACTTTAGCAAGAGTGAAATTGTTTTCTATTGCTTTTAATACTTGATAATATTAAAGCTACGCCTTCAGCTTTATGAGTCATGATCCGCTCCTTAAATCAACAGCAAGAAGGCAAATAAGTGTTTTTCCCAAAAGGTTAAGCTAATCCTTTCACGTTTAAATGACCTTTATTAACCTCTCTCAGGAGGAAAACGTTCACCTCTGCAGAAAGACTGTCCAACTGAATTGCAGGAGTGAGACTCTGAAACATCTGAAAATTTTGATGACAAGTTGGATTGTGACTGAAATCAAGGATCTCAGCATCTGCCAAAGTACTTGCTGATTTATTGAATAGTTGATGAAGAACCTTATCAACCCCCGACGGATTAGAAAAAATGTCTATTTTTGTGCTACAGGGCATTTTCAGCGTTGCTAATTGCCTCTTCAAATGTGGCAATATAGGAAATAACCCAGCATGCAGACGAAACTCAACGTGACTTCTGGAAAGTATCGTCTGAGATGAATAAATGTTTGACATTTCTCATTTTTGCAGAAGCATTTCATGTTGTGTTCAAAGCTGGTGGCCCTGGTTACATGGACTATAATCATCCTATCAGGGGGAGAGAAAATACATGAGTCTTATTAAGCTCTGATTGGAGAGATGGAAAAAAATACCATAGCTCTTGTGTTTAATATGAATATTTATTTAAAAAACCAATACAGAAATAGTCATCTATTATATGTATTATCAGACAATCAGTACTTCAGCCATGCTTTCTCTGATTAATCACGGTTTCAAAATAGTACAAGATCATTTTTTTTCCATAATTGAACTTGTGCAAAGAAAATACACTAGAAAGCAATAAAAACATAGACACAAAATATAGAACGATTAATTACTTCAAACAATGAATTTTTCTGAAGAAGGCATCACACAATTCAAAGAATATCTGTGAGAGATTTAAGGCCGTTTTGTACAGTTAATTTTCACATAGAGATTTATATTTCAAAACACTGTTTTTAACAAAAGGAACTGGTGCATCCTTTGTAAAACTGTACATGCAAACAGTGCACATTGTTATAAGAAGATATGACTAGCATACAATATATTATTTGGATAGTTTTAGTAAACAAAGATCTTACGTGTCTTAACACCTCACATGGTCTATTAAAACACTTTAATAAAGGTGCTACACAGGCATGTACACACAAGTATATCAAACACATTCATGCACACACATAAACACACTCTACTCATACTTTTATGAAGCTAATAAGAATAAGAATAGTAATAATTGGCACTAATGAAGCAATAATATATTTGTGTAATGTATGGAAGCAAAAAAAATCCATTATTACATTAGTGAAATGTTTTATTATTAATCTATAATTTCCAGTAACTGTGTTAAAGTCCTTTTAAGTTTAAAGCTTTGCCATTTAAATTAAGTTAGGCTTATTTTAGTTGAAAAATATGGATCGACAACTAAATTTACACTTAATTTGATTTGAAGTTGTAAATCAGAAATTACTTAAATGGATAATTAATTTCCAGTGTCATGGAAAGATTTTCTTGGGAGGTACAGAACTTTAAAATGTCAGGGATATTTCAAATCACAGACCTAATTTCATTTCACAGCTGCACATTATGTTACTAAAAACTTTGTTTTTTTTGCCTCCATACTGTATCCTGTACTAAATTTGGTAAAATGAGGAGATGCATATTCCTACCCTGAAACGCACCTTTGAACAACTGAACTTGAAACGAGAGGTAGTTAGTCAAATGACATGGGTTTCCTGCAGGCTGCTTGTTTGTTTCGCTATCGACACCATGTGTGGCGATGCAAAAGCACACTGGTTTGAATCTGTCGGGCCAATTGTCAAGTAAAAACCTGACAAGAAGATGATATACTGACTGAGGTGCATGTTTGAATAAAGAATTGGCACATTATTTCTCTTTCAAATAAAAGGATGGATTCATAAGAGGTCAAATTCACTCAGGGTTCTGCCACTACAGCTTGACTTCATCTGGTAAGACTTAGCTCATAGTGGCTATGTTAGCAAATTTATGCTGCTATTGCTTTGTCCTGTCATTACTAAGACTGTCTTCTTCTTAGCTTTTAGAGTACAGTCACATCCTTTTAGAAAACTGAAGCAACAAAAGAGAAAACTGAAGATTCGATAAACGCCATAGCCACCACGGCTCTGAACGCAGCAGTGTTGGGTGTGAATCCTATGTTATGTCTACTGAGCTGATGCGATCCTTGATTTGACCTGCAGTCCTAATGATGTGTCCAGCTGTGCTTTCGAAGCAGTGGGTGGCTAGAAGTGGGTGTCTGCACCGGTCAAGCTAATATACACACCCGACACACTCACACAGTTAGTTTAACAATATCAGGACGGCAGTACAGTCTTTGCAAAGGATGTACAGGGGGGAGCCGTGAGAAAAAAAGAATGTGAGACTATCACCCTAACAAGGCAAGTCAAACTGTGCACAAAATCTGAGTTCAAACAGATCTACTGTGTGGTGCTGGATAATTTCACTTTGCGTGGTGACTATCTGTACCTTGGAGAGATAAGATAACTAGGAAACAAAACATTGGTTTGAAAGGGATCACATCTTCCAGTATGTTAATGAGTATGGGATCTGAATTCGAACCTTTAATGTGTGTTTTAAAAAGGTGAACATGATGGTGAAAATACATGGAGACAGTTATAACAATATATTGTGTCTGATACTGTTTGGAGAAAAGAGTTGAGCATAATAAAGAATATTAGAAAAATAAAAAAGAATGGGTGTTTGTGGTGAACAGTCCGTATCACAAAGACAAATATCAGGCACTGTCACAACTATGTTGAAAAAAACAACTTTGAAGACAACAGAAAAAAATCAACACACATTTTTGTGTAATGAGCATATCATTGAATAGTATGTTTTATGAAAAATAAGAGTAAGTCAATAGATGATATGGTGGAGAGGAGTTTTTTTATTGTTACAAAATATTAAATTAAATGTGTTTGTTAGGCTGAAATAGAGAGAGAACTGAAGTTGTTGGAAAATAAAAATATTAGATCAGACAGGATTATTTAGAAATATTTCACAAATAAGACATTATATTACCATTTTCAAAATTGAATTTTAAGACTTATAAACTGTAAAATGTATTAAAGAGATGATTACAAATTCTGCAGTATATTCATAGATCTTTTTTAACCTGGTGGTTAGATGTGCTTCACATCAGGAAACATTAATCACTCTAAACAAACAGCTGATAAAATAAAATACAAGCTTCCTGTAAATGCAAACTGTTAACTTCTTCCAATTATAAATATAAATCTATTAAAATTACTGTATAGCATCACTGCAATGCTCAGTCATCCTTTCACATTTGGGGTGTTGTGAATTCACCTACTATTAGATCAGTTTCCAAATATTTCTTCATCCTCATTTTTGTAAGAATTTAAAATTGACGTCATTTTTAAAAGTTGATTCACACAAACCCTCATTCACATTTAAAATTTTCACTCATCACTGAAACACACTTCTAATAAAACAATGAAACAATCTTTTGACATTTGTGACATCTGAAGTCACTTTGATATGATGCACAACTTGTTGGATGAGAATCACACAAACGATCCTTTTCCAAATGATTGGCACACATTAACGCTCATCATAATAACAAACATAGAAAAAGCTATATCAAGGCTAAAAGTGCAATAAAAAATACACAAAAAAAAGGATAAAAAGTGTGTTTTTCTCTGCATTTTTGACCACTGGGCTCTTTAAGCTCAAACAGCATTTAGTTTGAGAGCAGCTGCTGTCGTTTTAAACATGGGGTAGACATGTGGTGTTTGACGACACAATGAGATGTAACGTCTGGGCCTGTGAGCATCCGACTGCCTCTGCACTTTGAAGGACAACAGGGACAGAGGGAGATTACCGCGGTAGCTATGCTACCAAAACACAAAAAATAGAAATTGAGGTCAAACAAACTGAATTTGGAGCAAGTTAAATGTCAGATCCAAATATTTGCCAATGCTATAATTGATGGCTCCTTTGAGTCGTTAAAGCGACGCTAAAAGAGGTGGAATGATTCTGCTTCTGAAAATCACAATAGAAATGTCTCAGAGTTCTTTCTTTTGGAAATGCACCACACTGGCTCATAAAAATATTTCCAACTATTTTAGTTCAAGCAGTTTTATAGACTGAAATAAGAGGTAAGAAAAAAGTAACCTGGGTAACACGATCACTCGTCTACATGTCAGTATCTGATCTGTAATGCAGACACACAACTGAAATAATTATTTTTCTTCGGGATCTAAACATTGATATTTTTAGTCAATTTAATTTTTATTTTTTAGATTTGATTTCTTTGAAAAATGACTAAAGACAGGGATCACACCATTTACTTCACTATTTCCATGCAGTGATCCAAACACTCCATTAATATGGAATTATTTTGATTTTGATGCTAACAATGCTAAATGTTAATGATGAGTTCCACATCTTTGTTGAGTTTTAGAGCTCATCTTTACTAATAAATACTGAAAACAAATGCTGAGGGAATGACACTAATTTCAGTTAACAAACTACAGCATTGAGAAAAGTAATAGAAATGAGACATTTCTGATGTGAAGGTGGCACGAGATGAAAAGCAGGTGAGAAAATTGTGAAAAATAGATTTTACATTTCCAATTTGTTCTGCAATAGAGGCCACTCTCCTTGTGATAAGCTTAACAATGAGACCATGCTCTGTTCAGCTTGTTTGAGTTCACTTGTGAAAAAAAAACAACAACTTTGGATGGAAACACAGCTATGGAAAAGAGAAATAAAGAAAAAAAACAGAGAGAAAGACACACACACACACGTACGCACGCGCGCGCGCACACACACACACATGCACACACATACACACACACACACACACACACACACACACACACACACACACACACACACACACACACACACACACACACACACACACACACACACACACACACAGGTGATGGAGAAGGGGGACAGTTTTTCAGGCCAAAGAGTAAAATAAGATAGGGAGACGGGCATGACGTGATAAGTGGATATACAAACAGGCTCTCATCCTCCACAGATGGATGGATGGATGGATGGATTAAAGAGGTAGTGCAGGGCCACTATATGCATGCACTTGACTGAGGCTACACTCATGCAAAAGGTAATTTCAAACACCAGAAAACGGTACGGTACGGTACAGCACGGTACGGTACGGTACAGAAGGGCTACCAGGACCTCCACTGCTGCTACCTGACACCTGTCAGGACAGGCAAAGAGACTACCACAAGCTTTATGTTGAAACTATGTGTATAGAAAAGTATCAACAGTAAAAATCCGTCTTAATGTTCGCTGTAAACAATGAGTTATAGAGAGATAGAGAAAATGAGCCAGAGAGAGAGAGAGAGAGAGAGTCCAGCTATGTACAGAAGAAGGTTCATTGGAGATTGAGTCATTCTTCATGTTTGTTTGGAGACATTCTCTTCACAACATTTCTGAGCTGTCCTAAATTTCTTCTTCCATTTCATTATTCAGTGCTTCTCTTCTTCCGTGCTTGAACTTTGACTCTGGAACATCTCTCATAAACCTTTCCAGGTTTCCCCAAGCAAAAAAAAAAAAAAACCCAAACAAAAAAATCCTATCTCAACCAGACAGCAACAGGAATGACAGTGGAAGTAAACATACGCTCATTGGCTTGTCCCATCCTTTAAAGCGACACTCTCCTGGCCTGTTTTGTAGCTTCCTGAACACCAGACAGACCACCGTGATCCACGACGACAAGGCGTGGAGAGCGGCTTTAGGTAAATGGAAGTATTTTGAGTGTAAAGTTCAGCTAACCCCTGACAGTAAAACCTTTTCCCTCCAGGCTTCTCAAATCTGTGTCTGGAAGGATTGGGCTGGTGGTGTGTAGGGAGGAGGCGCCGGCGCCGGCTTTATCCCGCGGGTCCGCATGTAGGACAGAAACTGGTCAGGGATCTCAGCCAAGACATCTTTGGCGAGCCGAGCCATGCTCAAGATGTGGTTCCCCGTCCGATCAATGTAGTCCCTAAATGGGACGAACTGAAAATGAAGGGAGACAGAAAAATGAGTTAAAATTATTTTGAAGAAAAGATGGAGCAAATAAGTTGTGGAGAGGGGGAGGCAAAAAAAAGGAAAAAAGAAATGCATCTTCAACTGGGTCAGCTGGATCATCAACCAACTCATGGTGCCAATATTATCTTAATTCTCTATCTAACTACAGCTGATGATGCGTGTTTTCGTTTTTGAAAGGAGAATCTGCTTTTGTGTACCTTCTAATGCCCCATTGATTCAAAATGTTCTCAGTTTCAAGAGTAAAAACCATCATTGTCACCATTATCACTGTAAACTGCATTCGTAATGTGCGTGAAGAGTAAGTTGACTGGCTTGGTAGCAGTATCTAATGGGACCAAATCCCCAAACAAATGGAAATGATGATTGTCGAGATGTTTTGGTAAAGAGAGGTAAAATAAAGAAAGTCACAGAGATAAAGCATTCAGGAATAAATGAGCCTTGGGGTGACAAGACAAAGAGCAGTGGTGGGAAATAAGATTAGAGCAGAGGAGTGAGAATGAAATGTAGTTGAAAGAGAGCAGAATATAAAGTCCAAGGAGGGACTGCAAAATTATATAACATGATTTTCACTCTTTGTTCATTATTTTAAGTAGAAAAAGCTCATAAAATACAATCATACCTCCAGCTAGAGCACAAAATTGGCACAGCAACAGAGAAAAGAGTCCACTCTAATTAAGATACTGCAGATTCATGCTATATTCTGAAATTAAACTGTCCTTGTGAATATATGATCTCTAAAACTGCACTTGGAGAAAAAAAACCTAATGTCACCGAGATAAATAGCTACTGCAGACGTAAAGATGAATAAATATTACAGCTTGTTGCTGCCAGTTCAGGCTGTTGGTGAGGGGAACAGCTTCAGAAATATCAGAGAGGAGTCCGACACACACTAAGACCTATTTACTGGAATCTGATATTACACAGAACTATGCAGGCTCAAACTGGGGATTAGCATGGCATGGCTCTTAGCAAAATCAAACGGGTGAGAAATCAGTCTGAATTCAGACTGACAGTGATTGATTTCTGCCACGTGTCTTACAGTCATAGTGACGGAATACCTAAAAATGCACTGATCTGAGTTTCATTTCTTCCACAAAGGGATAGATAGTTTGTACGTCTTGAAAGAAATTCTGTAGGTTGCTGGCTACTTAAGTTACTACTTGAACAAACCACCTCGCTGTGACTCCTTACTTCCAACTAAACGCTGCTTAGTATTATTGGAGCACAAGAGGAAATATATGAGGACGTATGATGTTTCATTAACGTAATGAGCTGTTGTCACCAACAATCAAAAGATCATATGAGGCTCCAATCTGTGCTGGAATCCCTCACTGCGAAAAGTAAACCTCTCCGTGCCACTCGGGGTTATTAGCCTGCTGGTAATGAGAGCCTATAAGCAGAGCTGGTGCGATGTTCCAGTCCTGAAACCCAGTTTTACACCATCTCCAGCTCTTTTCTACGTGTGTGTACGCCAGCTTGTTAATAAGCCAGCTAACGAGCGTCACTCAGCCCACGTGGGCGAGGGAGGCTGTGAGGGAGAAAGAAGTGACAGCGCCATAAAGGTCAGGAAGGAAAGAAAAACAAATGGCTCACTCGGAATGTTTATCTTCTTTTGGTCTTGAAAGAAATTATATTAAATATGGAAAGCTTTGCTGTCGATAAACGACATGAAGAAAAAGGGAAATGCAAATTAATGGTTGCTTGATCCAATTTTGATTCAGATTTTGTCTGTTTTCAAATCACCAGAGACCCTCTGCCCATCAGCCCATCCTAGGGAAAAGTCTCATCCTTTGACATCTGTCTGTGGAGTTGTTCCCAGGTCTCCACTGATTGGCTGACAACAGACCTCAAGCTGCCCTGCAGGCTTTTTAACTCATTGATTCGGTCAAGGTTGGAGCTGAGAGTGTCTGTTCTTCCTCCTTAATGAGAAACATACGAAGTCTGTGCGGTGCTCTGTGTGCCCATCTTGCCATCTGTGATGTGGTGCGCCACAAGATCAAGGTGCCCACGTATCTGTCAGCACAGATCAGAGATGAACCCCTTGGACTGGTATCTTTTACACTTCCAAATCCATCCCCACTTCCTGATGGTCAGTTTAGCATGATTCCATATCCACACGTCTTGTGATACTTGTGTATAATTAGGTTACCAAATGACACCAAAATCAAGATGACTGGCAGCAGCTTTATGACTGAGGTATTTTTACCAGTGCTTAATTAACAGCCAGGCAAAACGGGAAGCTGCCCTGCGGCTCAAGGCCTCCAGGGGCCCAAAATTCTTCAGGCCTATTTTGCATCATGTGCTGATTTAATTTGAAGTTTTTTTTTTTTTTTTGGGGGGGGGATATCTAAATCAATGTGTTTAGTTTATTTACTGTGTTACTAACATGGGGACAACTTAGTCCTGAATTTACAAAAAAATGGGTTCAGCAAAATCAACCATGTTGGTTCAAAATTCATTGTGAAATCTGTGTTATATTTAGAATAAATTTGCCTCATCATTAGGAATAAAGACAAGTTAAAAAGTGTCCCAGAGATATTTACATTTTTGAATCTTCATGACATCTGCCTTAGAGCGGGTCGTCCAATGTTCTAAGATTGGCGGTTCGATTCCCGCTCCCGCCCCAAAACACCCAGATTGTGAGCTGATAGTGAGAGGTGTCAGCTCACCTCCAGAGCACTGCTGAGGCGCCCTTGAGCAATGTGCAGTCCCCCTCACAAGTTGCTCATTTGGGCGCTCCACAAAGGGGCTGCCCATCACTCTACCTCGCGTTGCATGCTTACAGGCCCCCTTGTATATTTGTGTACACACAAATATATATTTATATATGCATGCATTTGATTAACAAAGTTACTAGAGTGTGCTGTCATAATTTCCCTTCGGACATCATAAGTATATAAAATTAAATTTTTTTTTTAATTTTAAAAAAAATATTGTGAAAACAGAATGTTTTGGAAGAGGAAAAGAGAAGTGTGTACCTGAACAATGTCCCTCTCAGCATATCTTCCTCTGGAGGAGATTCGGACTTCGTCGCCGTCCAGCTCGACCATAGCTGAAGACGTACAGACAATAAAATACACACAACTGCATTCCTTCTCAAAGTTCATGACAGCAAACAGCACAGTATAATGCAAAACATGCGAAGCACAAGTTACACTTTAAATCAAGACGAACATTCTTACACTTACAGTATATGTATTATTCCTAGGGTCTTGCTGCTTACCATCAAATTCTGCAGGTCCCACCCCCACGATGATGATTGACATCGGCAAACAGGCAGCCTGCAGGAGAGCAGAAGAAATTCATTCATTTCAAATGTTTGACAGCAATGTGAAAAACTGTGTGAGGACCCCTGTAAAAGGGGATCAAACCATGTGCCCTCTGTCTTCACCATCTTGCCAACATATACACTGTGATAGTAAATGTAAACACTGGTGTGTTCTTAGAAACACCTCTTGGAGCGCTGCGCAGATCGACACGTCACAGTGAATAACATTAGAGAGGTGAGATTCAACATGGCCCGAGCTCATTAACAGCTTACAGCTGACATGTTTGCTACATGTGTGTTTGCTTGAGTGTGTAGATAAAGAGGTTCACAACATGTCTTCAATATACTGTATATGAGTGACAAACTGACCTCCAGGTGCTGGGCAACAGTTGTTCTTACCAGGATATCTTGTTTGTAATTACTCTACTTGGTAAAGGTCTTCTTTACTTCTCTACTGACCTTCACTCTCCTTTTTGTTACCTAATCCATCATCTCTGTCACCTTTCTCAATCCTGCTACCTGCCTTTCCTCGGTCAGCCTTTTTTCCTCCTTAACATTTTGCTCTTCTCAGACTCTCCATCTTCCCTTTCTGAGGCTTGAGATGGATCATTGCCTGGAGGTATCGCTGCTCTTTTTTTTTTTTGCATTGTATTGAACTCCAGATTGCTCCTGATGGCTGTTCCATCCTTATTTGAATGTATGTTGTGAGTGGCTGAACATTGTTGGGTTCTTTGGATAAGAAATGGTTGATCGATCTTGATGAGAAGGTAATGGCAACATCTGCCATCAGTGCATGTACAGTATGTGTGTGTACATGGGTGAATGTAGTTGGTGCTGTAAACACTTTGAGGAGTTGGTAACCTTGAAACATGCTAAATATTTGCAAGTCCACTTGTCTTTCACAGATAAACGGGAGTCAGTAAAGAGCTATTATTCCACATATTATTGATTGTCTTACATTTTTGTGAACGGTAAACCTTACCGAGAAATTAAATGACAAATTTTGTAAATAACTATAGATATAAATAAATGTCAGTTGAATAATGTATCTGTCAGGATTTATGTGTAGTGCATCTATTTGTGAGGCCAACAGCTTGTGCCTTCACTTCCTGAGTTAATTGCTTGTCAGACTGTCTAAGAGGCAATCATGTATGTAACAGTCTGAGTAAAGACATAGAATTCTACTCTCAGTAGTGATAAAAAAGTAATCATGACAAAAATGCAAAAGTGAGTTATGAAATTTTACACAGTGTTGCCCAAACATTAAATTAGTCATACATTTGTTTTGTTCAAATAAAACAACAATAAAGTGATTTTTTTCTTGCATCCAATTCAATTTCTGTGAGCATCTGGCTAAAAAAAGGCTAGTGCTAGTGGTATTGGCAAAAATCATAAGGCAAATGATGATAGTGTAGAGGTAAGATACGCCACGTATCTAACTCCTCCCTACTCCTCTTCCTTCACTCTAAAGTTACAGTAGTGGTCCCCAACCCACGCGGTGTGGACCGGTACCAGACTGCACAGAAAGAATACAGAATTTACATTATTTCAGTTTTATTTATCATCTGATTATAAACAATGTTTTGTTTTGGAAAATGACATGATTCTCTCTGCCACATCTGTCTATGACTCAGTCACTCCCAAGCTAACAAAACTAACAAAGAACAGCGTGATCATACAAAGATGCTGGTGATAAAGTTGCATGCACATTTTGAATCATGTTTATTGCTATATTTTGAAAAAACAACGACCGTTTTTTTGTGATAGTCGTATCATTTTATTGTGTTGTATTAATACTGGACGGTCCGTGAAAATATACTCAGATGTTCAACCAGTCCGTGGCGCAAATAAGACTGCAGACCACTGCATTATGGTACTACAGTATTTTATTCCATTTATATGTTGTTCTTTTGTCCTGTAATTGTTTCTGGTCACGCTTAAAGAACAGCACTTTCATTTTTAGAGTAGTAATAGCATTTAATTAACCTCAAATGGCTATTACAGATTAAAATTTAATAAATAACGACTTACGAATAATTCAGCTTACAAACAACCTCTTGGAACTATTTTTGTTTGTAGGTTGAGGACTTCTTGCATCAAGCTCCCATCCTGGAGCTAAGCACAAACCACCTATTTAAATCTTCATTGCCCAGTCAGTGAGTTTTCATTTTCCCAGTTGAGTCGAGTGCGTGAATCCCAGTAACCTCCCAGGTGCTAACAGCTACAGTGAACACACTTACATTGACAATAGACTCTTTAGCCTGGGCCATGTCTGAGATGACGCCGTCCGTGATGATGAGGAGCACAAAGTACTGGGAGCCATCCTTCACAGAAGCTGCATACCTATGTAAAAAAAACAAAACACCAAAAAATATTTTATCAGTCTATTTCTGCGTTGTTATCTTGTTGTTTACTATAATAATAACTGATTAAATGAGAGATTAATAGGTATGTCAATCTTTTGCTCTACTTTTAAGTTAAGTTGGTGAAGCCTGTTTAAGAAGTATACATTCTCAGCTACTTGAATGTTTTCCCTTCTCACTGAATCAATGTTCCTTACCTCCCACTCTGGAGGATTTTTCTGTCATATATTTCTATCTATACGGAGATATAGAAATATCAAATAGATCCTCAGCTCAGTACAGCTTTCAATTGCTCCTCATGTTAAGTATGACCTTTTACTGTCATGTGAATCAAGAAGTTTGTTCATGATATTTACTTACTGAACTTATTTTAATCACTTCAGCTTCTGCTATAGCTCACATATCTACAACAGAAGTTCAGATCTGGCTGTATGTCTGCCTCCTCCTCACAAAAGATAGTTGACATTTTTAGGAATTTGGGATTATGAGGTAAAAATTGAATATAATTGTCATTATTAAGATTTTGTTCATCCATAATAACATGAAAATAAGAAAAGATATGATTTCAGTGCCGGAGAATGACCCTTTTACGACTACAGAGGGAACAGGTCATCTTTCATGGAACCTGCCATATCACATTTCCATGTTTCTACAGTAGTTAAACATGGACACATCAAACTGTAGTTCAAGAGACAGTAGATTTAACAGGCACTGTAAGGGACACTAAAGAATGGTTTATTCAAATGGTTGCAATCTATATCTACAAAGCTAGATGCCGCTATATTCTATAAACTCACAACGCACAAAGAGATGGTGGTGAAACACAAAGCAGGGAGGAGAAGGTAAGTGAATAGTTAGTAAGAAGCATGCAGAAATAACACAAGATACAAAAGAGAAAGGTTAGCTCCTGATAAAATTTGAGGGTAGCAGACACACAAATGTTTCAAAGGAACACGCTCAGCACAGACTCAGTAAATCATCTTGTAAATGAAGCACCTCGATGAGAGGCTTCACTTGAGCGCTCGAATGAATAGTTACTTAATGTCTTTGATATTTCAAAACTTCCATGTAGATTTCTTGCAGCATAAATTATGTTCTCAACGACTCAATATGCAAACAAACATGCAATCAGCTGCCTGCTACTTTCTCTGTTTGTTTCTCCAGTTTTTTCTCTCTCCTTCAAACTCTTATGGTAGGTACCTGGCAACACTCGCAGCAGGGAGCTTATTACAGGAAACCTGAGAACACCTGCCGACTGTCACTCGCAGACAGAAATTTACTTAGTGTTCTTATCTCATATGATATGGTCATTATAGAAAGAGTAAATGAGAGTGTAGGTGTTAATCAGTGTATATATTGTAAACAACATTAGGAAAGCTGATCAAAAGGAAGCAATACAGTGGAGGAAATAAGTATTTGATCCCCTGCTGATTTAGAAAGTTTTCATACTTAATAAATGAACAATCCTTGATTTTTATTGTAGCTTTATTTTAACAGCAATAGAGAGAGAATATAAAAAAAATAAAAAATTAAATTAAATGAAAATAAAAATAAAAATTTCTTTGCTTTTCATAAATGGAAATTATAGCTGTAATAATAGTTGGCTCTTTGGTTTTGCCCATGGGGGAGATGTTGGAGTGTCACAGAGTCTGTGGAAAGGTAGCTTTTTATGCAGGTGACAATTTCGGACAGGTGTCTCTCATACAGCTAATGACTTCAATGAGATTAGGAGTATTTTGATGGTCTGGGGGAGCCAACATTGTTCATTGTTGGTAGGGGATCAAATACTTATTTCCATCAATGAAATGCAATATTTAAAAAAAAAGTAATTTTCAAGATTTTCTTTTTGATATTCTAACTCTCACTGTTAAAATAAAACTACCACAGAAATCATAGACTGTTTCATTATTCGTTTGTGTGAAAATTTGCAAAATCAGTGGGGGATCAAATGCTTATTTCCTCCACTGTAACTGTAAGAAGAGGTTGAGCAGATGTAAATGGAAGAAGGCAGCAAAAAATGTATATGTTAAGCTCATGTGTATGTGCTTACCTGGCCACGTGATTGATGACGGGGGAGAAGTTGGTGGGTCCGTACAGCTGAACTGACTTCAGACTGTTGTAGTAGGCTTCCATCACACCATCAATACCTGTACAGTATGGGTTCTGGGGGTTCCCATTCTACAGAGCAGAGTGGGGCAGGGAGGGGAGGGGAGGATCAATAATATACATGATTAATTTTATATACTATGAGGTTGAGTTAAAAATTGCTGCTAGTTTTTATTAGTGAGAATATCAATTTGAGTTTGGGTCACCCAATGGAGCAGATGGGTGGTTTAAACATCTCTATGTTTTATTCTTCTTGTTCATACCAGTGCAAACTCGTGGGAGACGCGTCCGTCTGGTGGTAGCTTGGCTCCGAACCCCAGAGCAGGAAACATTTTATCGCTGTCGTAGTCCTGAATGATTTCTCCTACTGCCTTCAGGGCCATGGCGTAGGCATTCAGCTGGTAGGGACTCATGTAGTGGAGTGAAGTGGGCTGGGCTGGGTTACCTTTATATGACAAGAGAGTGAAACACCGTCAGAAAATTTAGCCTGAAATTAATTACATTATTTTTCTCAGTATCAGTTCTTCAGTAATTCAACACTAGTGGCACCAACCAACATACATTTGTCTTTGTGGTTTTGTGCATTATGTTAGGGAAACTAGATTGATAGATATCATTTTAACCTAATAGTAATAATTCTGATCTCCATGTACATTGCACTGAGATACGTACAAACTCTATCACCACTGATGCTGTATTAACTTTTTTGTGAGAGCTCAAGTACATATAAAATTAGAAGGCAATATTTAGCATTCCTAGCCAGTGCTTTTCCTGCAAGTACCAAATTCAAGGATTGATGGATAACACAGTCTGTAATCACAGCCTTCAGAGCACTCAGCTATGACTGCCAGGTGTGGTGAAGAAGGTTATTAGGTAACTTTTGATACCCCATCTGCATATGTTTGATTAAATGTTCCCAAGGCACTCTGTGTATTTTTCAGTGTGTGCGCATTCAAAGCGTGTGTTGACTCACCATTGGAAGCTGTGAAATCAATGGCTACGGTGAAGTTAATTTGGGTGCTGAAAAGACAAAAGTAGATAAAATATTCATTAATCAACAATCATTTTCTTCTCGCTCTTTTCTTTCTCAAGCAGAAACAGAAACACACATTTGAGAACCAATAACAATCAATCAGAAGAAATTAACTGCAGACAAGATCAGGTTTAAGTGGTTAGTGATTGACAGTGCCAAAAAAAAAACTCCCCCTGCCAATGAAGATGGTGATAGGAGAAATGAGTGCTGGGCCTTCATATCAAGTATGCATTAATGGCACTGCTCTGGGACAGGTCGGTGCTTTTACATGGAGCACAATTGCGGTCTGTTAATGTGCATGTGAAGTTCACATGTGAGTTGTATAAAAATAAATTACAACCATCAGACAACTAAAATCAATAGGCAAACACCATGCTTGTGGCTCTATGAAGTTGTACTGTGGGACAATGGTGTTTTGAGCTATATGCTTATGTTAATTACCTTTAAAGTTAACAATCTTATTTTATTATACTAACATTGGCTAATTACTACTAAGCGTAACTAAACGTGAGATAAATAATACTCTGACATTATTAAAGCAGCGTATGAAATGTCAAGAGATCAGCAAAGCTCATATGATTCATCCTTAGGCAAACACATATATGTGTGCAAAAAATAGAAAATTCAATGAACTGCCATGTAAATAGTTAATGAGGTATTAACCAAAGAATGTCAACCCCTGGGTCAAACTGAAGGAAATGTCTTGGGTTTCAACAAATGGGAACAATGATGTCTATACCAACAACAACATACTATTGGTGAATATTTATCTGTTCTACAGAATGAGGGAAAACTTGCTACAGGAAAATTTCAAGGCATCTGATAAAATTTCAAAGAAAGCAATTGAATAATATTTAAACAAAAACATTCAGGACTAGAGTGGCGGATCAACTAATATTTCAGGTTTTTATATATTCCAAATGTTGATAATTTCTAATAACATTTAAAAAACAACCTGAAAATAAAGAAAAGCTCTTCTGGATGATGACAAAATCTAAATGCATCATTCATGTTGCATATGTCAATCACTAAGATGATGAAAAAGTGGCATCATCAAGGAGAGATGAAAAAAAGCCAATACGCCACAGCACCAAGGACGGGATTGAGTCACATCTGGCTCCATCAAAACATTTCCTGATTTGTTAACCTGATAGGAAAAAGACGTGGTTAGGTGAGGTGCTGGCCGGTCACAGCTGTTTCAAACCAATCCTCACCCCCACTGCCACACAAAAACGCACACAAAAGTCTCTCAATGTACTACATTGTCAAACAGCAGAAAGCTCATCATCTTTGTCACCTTGGCGACAGCATATGAAGTGCAGAAACTGAGACAGAATAGAATGGAGAGACAAGGGTAGAAAATTAGCTTGAAGACATCCCTTAAACACGATCAGATAATTCGGAATACAAGGCTGTTCTCAACAGTTAAAAAGCAATGAAAGCAATTTTAACTATGTTTTAAGTTTAATTATGATACAAGCCCAATAATTTTGTGGTTATAAGGTGTTTCATATCCTTACAAAATGAAAATCTTCAGAAAATACCAGGAAATACGATTTTCTGGGGCAAAGCTGCAAGGACAAGAGACCCAAAAGAGGAGATCAGAGTGACTTCTGTGTTGCAGCTCTAAGTTGTCACATACAAGATTTAGCAATCAAGTGTAAATTATGCATGCCATCTTTTTCTCTAAACCATATAACTCTCTCTGTCATGCACGCAAACAACTTATAAAAGAGAAGAACTCCAATAGCGTGATTGCAAACGCAAGGCTGCAGAAAGGAACTTGAAGCAGATAGCAACAAAGGAGAGAAGCTGAGAAATGAAGAGAGCCATTGTGAATAAACACTACAATGTCAGAACAAAAAGTAACAATGACCACACCATATCAGTAATGTGATATGCAATTACAGATGTGAATGGCATCACTTAGTGCACTGTGTAATGGGGCCATTGCCATCATTAGTAAATTTCCCTGAAAGTCAAAGTGTCTTACAAAGTGAACATCACTCCAAAAAGTCCTTTTGACTCCAAACAAAGACAAACTTACAATAGATTCTTGATTGTTATACTGTCAAATCTAGAATGAAATTAGCTGATGGTCCTAAACTATTACACATAAAACAAACTATTATAAGTTGTGAATTTAAAAATTAAATAAAACGCTAAATGGTTTGTTAAACAAGAACAGAAGATATTATACTGACTACTACTGCTGAGTATTCTAGATATTATATCATGTGTAGACATTGCCTTTTGTTCATACTTTTGCTTAATTTTGAAGCAAAAACAATTTATATATATTATGAGTTTGTGTCTATGATGTGTGTCCTGATAGAGAATTTAATTTGTTTCTGCGGGCGTAAAAAGTGAAGCAAAACCAAATTCCAGAATACCTCCAGGACAATGAAGGAACATTATAGAATAAAAAACAACAGACAAGACCAAAGGCTTTAGAGGAAGACCAAAGAGGAGGTTTATGGATGTAGTGAAAGAGGACATGAAGGTAGTTGGTGTGAGAGAAGAGGATGCAGAAGACAGGGTTAGATGGAGGACACTGATTCGCTGTGGCGACCCCTGAAGGGAAAAGCCGAAAGGAAAAGAAGAAGACAAGATAAGCACTGACTGAATTCATATAGGGTCTAACATTGAATATTTTTCAATACTGATTAGTATTGTAGATTCCTATATTAAATACACAGAAGTAGCCACAAACCACCTGAGAAATAAAATGAGAGCTGCAGAAAGGCAGCAAATTGTCCTGGAAGGACTGATAAGGGCTTTTCAGAAGCAGCGGTCTAAACCATAACATCACATGGCTGAGCTTCAGCAGAGGGATGTGTGATGTGAACTTATCCAGCCTTAAAAACCAAACCTTATCCTTCTGAGTCCTGAAGGTACAGGGATTTATCATAGTCCAGTTTTAAAAGGATTTAACACATTTTGCAGGTAGTCCTTCTTTACTTTTGGCAGTATCCAATTTATGTGGTAACGGTTGCATACAGGCTACAGTAAAGTCCACTTTATTTTACTTGACAGACACAAGGGGGCCTGTAAGCATACAAGGGAGGTAGAGTGGCAGGCAGCTCCTTCTTGGTGCGCCTCAAATGAGCAATTTGTAGGGGATGGCACCTTGCTCAAGGGTGCCTCGGCAGTGCTCCGGAGGTGAGCTGACACCTCCCACTGTCAGCTCACCTCCGGGTATTTTTTGGGCGGGAGCGGGAATCGAACCGCCAATCTTGAATCATAGGACGACCCGCTCTACCGCCCGCTTTACCACTGAGCCACTTGCTGCCCCTAATGTGCCAAGTACTGCGATGGATGGATGTGTATGGAGTCAAAAGGACTGAAATTGTAGCGAGAGAGAGAGAGATGCATTTACATTATTACAGTGAACACATGCATATGCACAATTGTGTTAACAGGCAGTAGTGACAAAGTATACTTCTCTGCACAAAAATCAAGAGGTGACCTTCACTTTGCTTGATGGATATTGTACATGGGTCTTTAAAGTGAGTCTGGTATCCACTCAGACTTAATTTATGACATATATAATTAAATATGCACTCTCTACTGTGTGTTACTATGACTTTTCAGACAGAAATACTTTATCTGGGCAAGTGACCTCAGAGCTTCGAGACAAAAGAACAAATGCAATGTGCAGTAGATTTGTGTTAAAAGAATATGACTGCGCATTGTGAAGCGTGTGTCTAAGCCTGTGTATGTATTTCGAGGATATAATATTATATTTCAAGTAAAGGAGGAAGTGTCACTTATCATCCGTAACTGTCAAACCCATAGTGACACAGCTGGGTACAGATATGATAAAACTCCCTGCAGCATGGAGGTTTCTAGACCATGAAAGAAAAAATTTTCAGCTCAAAGTAGGTGATATTCTCAAGGCATGGCAACTTCAACTTTTGGAAGAGTAAAGATCTTGAACACAATTTAAATCCATTTTTACCTTACCAAAATTCCTTAGCAAATGAAGTGGATTCCAACAATAAAAAGATAAAATAAAAAATCCCATCCTCTACAGAGCAGCTCCAATTCTCTATTGTGTAATTATGCGGAGACCAGAATATTGAATATGCCGTTAATTATACTATTGCTATATGACTGTAACTCAATGAAAAAATGTTGACCCAGACACCATCCGTAGTGAAACCTTCTTCAAATATTTTTCTGTAGTTAACAGCTGTGTAAAAATGAAGAAACCTACAAGAAAAGTCTATGTTTAAGTAGTTATGATTCGCTATGGCGTCGCTGGTGTTCTGATTTGTTTTAACAAATACTGACCTACTGTAAACTTGACACTGAGATTGTTAATTGTACATCCATTTTCTGTCTGTTTGTGTGTTCTAGTAAGAATGTCGGGCCAATATCCGGTCTATTAAGTGTGGGCACCCGGTCCCCCATCATAATCTTTAACTAGTTTCTTAGGGATGACCCTTTCACACATCAAATTACTGAAACATCTATATGCAGCATATACTGTATTATAATTGTGATGTGTTAAATAAGTACTTTGATATTGGCCTCATTGTTAGTTTATAGAAACAGAATATTTACTCAAGAACTGGCGAGACACGTTTGTCTGTCAATTTTCTTTTTGAAACATGACAAATTTTAAAATTGTTGACTAGAAGTCCCCTCTTCTCTGATATGGAGCCGCCACAGGGAAACATGCATGAACACACTCAGCGGCCTAAAAAAGGTATCTAAGGTTATGCAATGTGACCTCTCCTGATGACATGACAGCAGATGTTGCTGGTTGGATGGAGCCCATCTGGCCAGAGGAGAGGAGGTGAACAGCTCATACCTGCCTGAGTCAAATTTAGCTTATTACACTGTTTTTGATACATTATGTAAAGTAAAATGTCTGTCCTTATAAAAGATGATCTTTCCCCCCAAATTTTATTTTTCTGCTTCTCTATTTAATGACAACCTCTCAGAAACATTTCGATTCAAGCAGAGATCCCTACCATTTCTATTCTGGTTTCAATACTCAATTCACAAACCAAAACAAGGGGAAACAATATGTGTCAGCCTGAGTGACAGGACTGCCTTCAGAGGCGTATCTCAAAATGAAAGATATAGCCGACAATTCCTCATTTTTATCCTCATGTTCATAAATAGAGGCATCTTTGTTGAAATCCATGGGTGGTACTAATCCTTTTTCACAGTCAGTGAAAAGAATAAGAACAGTGATGCTCTTGGATGAGATGGAAGCTTCTCAAATCAGTCATTTATGTTAATGCTGCCAGCAGATCATATTCCTAATTAGGTCCAAATGAACAATTAGCTGATTGGGTTGAAGCGGCAAAAAGAGCTGTCAATCAGAAAATAAGGGAGCAGTGAGGAGGAGACAAGAAGGGAGGAGAGAAAAGAAGAAATGGCAGGAAATGGAGTGTGATGACTGGCAAACAATTCAAAAATATCTCGACAAAAAGACTGATACGCACAAGGGATTTGAAGGAATTGCACAAATAAGTAATACTAAAGAGGTTATGTATGCATGAGCATGCGTGGGTGTGGTTTTTCTGTGTGTGGGAGTGCATTCTTTAGTGTGTCTGCACACAAGTAAACTGTCTGCCCATTACGCAACAAAAATAAGAGTAACTCCACCATTACAGTGCATTTAGGTTTCAAACCTTCAGACAGCCACTTCATTTACCAAAACAAGTGTGTAACAGCACTTGGATCATACCCCCCCCCTCCCCAAAATAAAAAAAATAAAAAAAATCTGCCTCTTCCTAACAGTTTAAAATCTCGCTCTGACTAACGGTGCTATGTTTCAATGTGCAGGGAGTCTCAAAGTTGGGAATTCTCCATTAGCAGCCAGTGATGGAGCATGGAAACATATGCCAGTACATGTGAGAAAAATACACACAGCATTTCAAAGCCAGATCTCACACATGCTGTCATTCTAATGAGCTCCACTGCAAATTGATCACGCAGAGCGCACAACTATTATATACACTAGTATATGAAGACGAAGGCTCCGCCGTCACGCTGCGTTCTGCTTGGTTTTCATCTTCTTAAACCATATACAGTAACTCCATCTAGCACTTAAATATGATATACACAAAGTGCATTCCATAATACCCTGTGGATCAATAGCATATTGATCTGTCTGCACAGTCATGAAGCAATTTTTGAGAGGGTTGAAGTTGTGAATAAAAAAACAAGAGCCGCACACATTTTCTTTCTTCAGAATTTCAAAAACAAATGTTTTCACGGATGTTTCTTTTATATACAGTAATTGTTATATGATTTCTCTTCATGCACAGTACTTAATGTTTTCTATTATTTAGGATTTCAATTTAAGACACAATCTACAAACATTTTTCCACATTTTCAACATGCCCTTGAATAAAGTGAACAGACCTTCATAAATCAAATCTACAACAAGTACTTATGCTGCAGGTGAGATTGAGGTAAACCATCCTCAGAGCACTGAGAGGACACACAGGTGGTTAAAAGAATGGATGCCAGCATTTACATAACTACATGAACATTATTGAGTTGTCAAGTAAAGAATTCAATCCTAATCCTGTCTGTAGTGACGACATAGTGAACATTAAAATTTCTAAGTGTCCCACAATGATCCCCTTCTCCATGCCATATTCGTCTGTTGTTTCATGGGCTGATAGCTGATAGCAATTTTACCGTGGAGGTTTTCAGTGTATCATGGTTAGAAGTTAAAGCACTTAAAATATTACCGAAGAAAGACAAGACAGATCAGTAAGTGATTGTGATAAGAAGAAAGTCTTGTTGTTGACTGTGTTTGTCTGAATGTTACTATGGAGTGCTGACTTTTACCTTGAAAGAACCCTTTACATGCCACTTGACTCTACAGTATAACAATTGAGAATGTCAGATAGAGGGGCAGCAGGAACTCAGAAATACAAGAAGTTAGAGGAATTTTTTTTCCCCAAAGGTGAACACATATCCTCCCCTGACAGTCACCGCTTCTGTGAGTCTAATGAAGCCAGAGTGTGTAGGCGAGGAGTCGCACCATGCCTGGTTGCACATACTCAACCCTCACGAGCAACATGCTTACACAAGCACTTATACACACACATACATTAGGACACATGACTGCACATGGCATGGGCGAGTGGCAGAACACAATATAAGATTACACCCAAGGCCAGACACACAAAGACTCTTCAGGGTCTAAGCCCTGAGTCCTTGACTGCAGGTCAGCCCATCTGTCAGTCTATTTTCCTCCACCTTCCACTGCTGCTCCCTCACATACAGTACGAATGGGTACTCCTCCATTTGATTGGCTCACATAGAGATACCATTATCTTTGGTGTATTGGAGACATGGAGTCATGATGGGTTGTTATCGAGGCATGGAGCAGCGCACACAGCATCTCACTTCCCATTTAAGGACTAAAAACTCCATCCCCCAGTGTGTTCAATGAATGGTCATCCACTTACCCTCCTTTGATGTAGTCCAGGAAAGTGACTTCAATGTCCACCAAGAATGACAGCAGCGTAACCTAAGTGGTCAGACAACAGCGAGCTTTGTCAGTTCTTGTACAGGGAGTTTGAAGTGTCACCTCTTCTTCTTCTTCTTTTCCTTTCGGCTTTTCCCTTCAGGGGTCGCCACAGCGAATCAATTGCCTCCATCTAACCCTGTCCTTTGCATCCTCTTCTCTCACACCAACTACCTTCATGTCCTCTTTCACTACATCCATAAACCTCCTCTTTGGTCTTCCTCTAGGCCTCCTGCCTGGCAGTTCAAAACTCAGCATCCTTCTACCAATATATTCACTATCTCTCCTCTGGACATGTCCAAACCATCTCAGTCTGGCCTCTCTGACTTTATCTCCAAAACCTCTAACATGTGCTGTCCCTCTGATGTACTCATTCCTGATCCTATCCTTCCTGGTCACTCCCAGAGAGAACCTCAGCATCTTCATCTCTGCTACCTCCAGCTCTGCCTCCTGTCTTTTCCTCAGTGACACTGTCTCTAGACCAAACAACATCGCTGGTCTCACCACAGTTTTGTACACCTTTCCTTTTATTTTAGCTGAAACTCTTCGATCACACATCACACCTGACACTTTCCTCCACCCGTTCCATCCTGCCTGTACACGCTTCTTCACCTCTTTTCCCCACTCTCCATTGCTCTGGACTGTTGACCCTAAGTACTTAAAATCCTCCACCTTCTTGATCTCTTCTCCCTGTAACCTCACTCTTCCACTTGGGTCCCTCTCATTCACACACATGTACTCTGTCTTACTGCGGCTAACCTTCATTCCTCTCCTTTCCAGGACAAACCTCCACCTCTCTAGCTTCTCCTCCACCTCGTCCCTACTCTCACTGCAGATCACAATGTCATCTGCAAACATCATAGTCCATGGAGATTCCTGTCTAACCTCGTCTGTCAGCCTGTCCATCACCATAGCGAACAAGAAGGGGCTCAGAGCTGATCCCTGATGCAGTCCCACCTCCACCTTGAACTCCTCTGTCACACCTACAGCACACCTCACCACTGTCTTACAGACCTCTAACGGGTGAAAATACAATTGACTCTCTGGTACAACAGATCCTTTTTTAACCACTAAATACTTTGCAGCATGAAACAGCTACTGATCTGAATCTACTTGAGTATAATAGTGCACTTCAAATATAGTCTATACAATGATAACAACACTTTTGATTATTTTCTCACCGTTCCAGAGTTTATATATTTCTTTCTCTTTGCTTTCTTCTTTGGATTTATCACCTAAAAAAGACAAGGATAAATAAGTTCATTTATTCATTTTGACTTTAAATCAATATTTTGTCTGCACTGAATACTGTTGGATTTTAATAAACAGTTCTGGACCAATGCCACATAGATATATTCTAAGAAGAATGAGCGCATCACTAGTAAACAGCATTTACACATCCCGCAGAAATGTGGTATTTGACGAAATTCAGTTCAATATTCACTCTCCTTAAAGCTTTAAGGTCTGTCTGGTCTCCTACTTAAGAAAATACCAACTTCTTTAGCTGAAACGTTGTCAACAATGCTTAACTGCTATCTCTGTATGCTTGTTTGATGCTTAGCAGAGTGATGTTTTAGTGCCTTTTTCATTAGAAAAAAAATCTTACAGCCGTATAAAGAACATTAAATATTGAAACAATAAAGACACAAGCCAACACTGAGCTGAAAGACCTGTCACTACAAATGATACCTTTTGCATTTAAGTAATGATGGTACTATTTAAAAAAAGATATTGATAATATCCACATGATGTTTTTTAAATTGTAATTTATTCCTGAAATCAAAGTTTTTGTACTTCTTTCAACATCACCGACTACAAATGTGTTGAAACTGATGTTGAGTTCATTAACATTCTATGACACCCAATACTAAAACAAATGAACAATATAGAGTATCCAGAATGAATAGAAAACAGAAGCAATTAACGTGTGAATGACAATAGTTTCGCAAAAGCAAAATTGGAATCAGTTTGAAAAATATCGAGAATAATCTAACTGTGAGGACAAACAGAACCTAAAATTTATACATCTGTGGTTACCAAATCATACGCAGTGTAGTTTCTTCACCTCTCTCTCAGTCTCCATCATAAAATGCTGCTCAAATATATCTCAACACCGAACCTTAGACACAAGGTGTCTGAGGAGGTGTCTTATCTTGAAATGCATTCAAGATTTGAATGCATTTAAAACAGCTTGACTTGTTACTTGAGTCATTTGTGTACAGACTAGAGAAGAAACCTTGTTCTGTTGTGCCCCTCAATTAATTTTGTCTCCTGTGTTACGACCTGAGGCTGTTAAACATAGAATTGCGTCTGTGATGTTGAGAGCAGCCAAAGACAGACCTGAAACTCCTTTTGAATTCCAAACACTGCACTAGAATTTTATGGTCTGAATAAATTGGGGCGAGGTCAAACGAACCCCAGGGAAACAACACACAAATGTGTGGATTTATGTTTCTCCTTGGTTCACATTGCAAAAAGTACACACAAGGACACCGTGGCCTCTGGAGGGCCAATGAATGTAATATGAATGTCTAATGTAGGTGTAACACAAACTCACACTTACACACACAAACCAAGACCCTTTAGCAATACAAAGCCATCTAATCTCTTACTGCTTGAGGGAGAACAGGGGTCAAGGAACAGTCCAAATGACTATGTGTGTGTGGGTGTGTGTGTGCATGCAGTTGTATGGTTTGTGTCTCTCATATACTTGACCATGTGCCTCTCTGTAAACGTCTGTGCATGGGTACTTTTGAATACTTTCAAGGCAAAACAGCTGTTTAAAATGAGCCTATTCTCCATGTGGAATGCTGTCATTCAAAACTGTATGACATTCCCTTCAGAGCTAGACGGATGCACATGTGTACAAATGAACTGATGTTCAACCTAAGGTAGAAATACACATATTAGCATCTTTAAGGTTCTAAAAGTTGTGTGAAACTTTTTAATGGACGTCAATGATGACAGGTGAGTCAAAGTCTGTAGTGGCTAAAAAAAAAATCTGGGGATGTGGAAAGAGATGAACCTGAGATTCTTGATCTGAAACTTATAAATATAAGACAATATTTATAATTTTTATTTATATAAAGAAATACAATTATGTTTATGTTATGTTTTTTATTATTATTATAGAAATGCAGTATTATTTTTTACCTTTTCATTTGACATTGCATCATTCATGATATTTTAATTCACTAATGATGGATAAGTGTGGATTTTGAATAGTGGCAGTTAACAAAAACTGATGAAAAATGGAGAACTTGCTCCAAACTTATTCTAGTAGCTTCACACTGACTGTGTGTACGCATCCAGTCAGTTGGCTCGCTTGCTGTTGTGGATCCTTCTTTGCCCCAGTGTCATGCCAGTGATTTAGGTGCCAGGTTTCTGTTTCTCCCTGTGTTGTCCCTGAATTCAACAAGGTAGATTTGAACCAAAACGGCCGTTCAGTTTAACTATACTTTAGAAAACGGTCTTACTGTTGTTAGCAGTGGACTTACCATATGAGGACCTGCGCACTGTCTAGACTGGAGAGTAGTCGTTGAATCAAACACTTTAACGCGCAAACCCACACACAGCTACACACAAACTCACCTCATAGACATTAAACTGGCTCTGTCCTCTGGAGAGTTCTCTATAGCTGGTGCTGAATTCTCCAATAAAGTCATGGCTACAGAATGTGAACATGGCACAGAATAAAAACAGAGAGAATGCATTAAAAACTGTATGATTGATGTCCAATTTGTCATTTAATTCGTACAAAAGCTTTCATATGTAACTTTAAAAGAGAATCATAATGATAAAGTACAACGTTAGTTATTGAAAAGAGAGAAAAGAAGACACCCAACATTTTAACGATCACACAGAAAAAGAGAAAAATCAACCCTGTTAAACCAAATTTTTCTCAATCCTATTGAAGAGCATTAAATCTAAATGTAACTGTGCCCTTGTATTCAGACTGATACAGATTAAATGACAAAGAGTGAAAAATAGTGAGCAACTCCCTGTTTAACTACAGCTTGACAGATGACACTCTCCTTTTTGTCTAATGGCAGCCAATATCCAGATTCATCGTTAAGCAGTCATTCTGTGATGGTGCAGCACCCAGGTTCCTTACCTCCTGGTAATATAGACCAGTGTTATTTAAGTGTTTCCATAGCAAGTTAACATATGCTGAACGTCAATGTAATCAAGATAAGAAATAATAAGGAAAAGAAATGCTGCACATTTGTTTGTCATAATTGCAGTAATCATTTCATATTGATTTATATCTCTACAATCACTAAAAATGACTCCACGAACAAGGCAGGTTACCAGAAATGTTTTGTTATAATGATTATTGTTTTCATCGAATTAAATTGATGTTTAGACAGAAAGCCACTTCTAGAAGAAGTTCAAAGGAAGGTGCTTCATGTGTGAGACAAATAAAATCTGATAAAGGGAAATCTGTGTGGAATAAAACTCCACTGGTGTGAAAACTTAGTATTTATGAAATATGTCTGAAAAGTTATAATGGGGGAAATGTTTTAAACTTATGTAACTACTGGTAAAACAGTGTAAAAAGAAGAATTCATGTTACAGAGTCATTTCTAATGAATATGTATATTTCACTGGCTGCACAGTCTACTTTAGTCTTGAAAGCACTGATGCTACTCTACAGGATTGATTCGCTTGAAGGACGTCTCTTTCTTTGCTCTTGTTACTTGAACCTCAGTAGTTTGTATGTATATGATCAGGTAATTAACACAAGCAAAAGAGGCTTTCACACACATACACACACACTCTCTCACACATACACACATGACAAACCACATCATGCATCTCTATCAATTCAAACAAATTTAGTACTTAATGCCAATATCTGAAAATGTAATATATTATGATGTGCTTTTGTCTTTTAAAGGACTGTTCAAATATGCCATAATTAGATAATCTGGTGGATAAAATAGAGGAATTACCTGCCATCTCTGTCCCAGTCATACACTTCCACCTTCATTGTTCTGTTGAGAGAAGCAGAAGATGAATATGAAGATTATAAACTAAGAAATTGCAGTCATTTGTCTCCTAGTCATTACTCATTCACTCACTATCTGGTTTTACATCCACTGGCCACTACCCTGGATTGGATATTGCACAGTAGACCATGGTACACCAACACGTTCTGACAAGGATGTCACCTGCATTTAAACCTGGTAGTTCTCAGGTCCCCAACAATACAATCTTGCCAAGTCTACTGAGGTCTACCTGGATGTCTACAGCTTTCGACTTTGAGGCAGCACATGATTGATTATATGATTTATGATTGAAGTGCTTTGCTGAATATGGCCAAACCAGGGAAGTTGGCGACGCCGAAGAGTTGATTCAAGGTCAATGAGACCAAGAATTTCTCTCAGGACAGCTGTGCTTATACCGTTGTCTGGTTTATGTGGCAGATCTGCCGCACCATGGCCCTAACATTTCTTTCAAGTCTACTGAAGTCACTACCTTCACTGGAAAACATTCACTAACATACAGCATTGCACTTTTTACACAGCTCTCATACAGTATACTCTTCTACGATTTGACAGGGACAGGCTTCTACTCGTCAGGACTGGAAGAATTTATCTAAACTTGCCCCAAGCACATCTTGTTCTTGTGGTAGTAGCTGCCACACAGCAACCACCAGGAGTCAGGGTATTCCCCAATAAAGAAGATAAAATCAAGCAGTGAATGCCAACTGTCTAGTGTTCATAAGGTCTTTAAAGGGCAGATTGTTCCACGGCACCTACTACTGTACACCTTACGCTGGGATCAGCAGCAATCTTCCCTTTGAATCCATTACACCTCTCATGTACCCAGTGAGAACAGCCTGTACAAAATATGGGCTTGCTATCCACGCCACTGCCACAGACACCACAAGGAAACTTCCCACAGTCTTTTAGAGAGTCTACCACAGCACTTTTACCAACACTGTCATGATTTTCTTCCCTCATCTGCTGGTCAATGCAAAATTTGTTTGCCTTGTCTTCCTCAACAATCAGAAACCTTTTGTCTTCAGCTTATTTCTTAGCAATACAGACAACATACCCTACATTAAACTCAATTGTAAGTTATTCGACTTTACTGCCACCCTCCTTACGCCATGTTTTCCATAACCATCTCCTTTCTTCAAAGAGCCAGTCTCCTTGCTCTTACCAACATAGGTTTTCCAGTACCTTTAACAGATAAACTTTTAACATTTGCAATGTTTCTTCGACAGGGTCCTCCACTGGCTTCTTGTCTACCTTCTAGTATACTGCCAGAATTTTAGGATCCCAATGCTTCCAAACACATTATTTTTTCATCAAGATTTTGCATTGATGATGGAGGAATCTGACCACTGGGCAAAGCCATCTCAACCACATCCAAAGATTCTCAATGGGGTTATGATTTGGACTATGTGGCGGCCACTCCATGTGTGAAAAAGATGTCTCATGCTACTTGAACCAGTCTTTCACAATTTCAGCCCAATGAATCCCGGTATTGTCATTTTGGAATATGCCTGTGCTTTCTGGGGAAAAAAAAAGACATTGATGGAATAACCTGATCATTCAGTATATTCAAGTAGTCAGCTGACCTCATTCTTTGAACACATGCTGTCGCCGAACCCAGACCAGACCTGACCTGAAGGGTCATATTCCAGGACGACAATGCCAGTATTCATTTGGTTGAAATTGTAAAAGACTGGTTCAGGGAGCATGAGAAACCGTTTTCATAGATGGATTGGCCGCCACAGAGTCCAGATCTTAAATCCATTGATAATCTTTGGGAGGTGCTGGAGATTTCTTTGCGCGGTGCTCAGACTCTACCATCATCAATGCAAGATCTTGATGGGAATAAATATTGCAGTACCTTATCGAAACAGTGTAGGGAATGCATGCTTTAATTAAAGCTAAAGGCAGTCCAACAAAGAATGAGAGTGTGTGACTTTTTTTTTTTGGCTAGGCTTTGTATTTCCTTATCAGTCATAAATCTGAGATAACCACGCTTAGTCAAAATGTAATCTACCTGAGTGGAGGTTTCACCAGACTTGTAGGTGACCAGATGGGACTTTCTCTTCTTGAAAAGAGAGTAGCTCATTGGCTACGAAGAATTCTAATATCCTTTCACCTTCAAGGCTTGACTCACAGTGATCTTAATAAAACAAATTCTGTCTGAGATCGATGTTCAACACATGCTCAACCCCCTTTTCAGCCAGGAGGATATCTACACCCTTTTCATTAAAAGTTTGAAAAGAATTTCATTCTTTAGCTTTCCACTGAACTATTTTGTAGCTATTTATTTCATAAAACCTCAGCTAAATCCGCACTTCTGCATCCTCCTCTTCTTTCGACATGAGTAGAGATGGAAAAGCAAGCATTAATGACATGATAAGATAGAACTTTATTAATCCCGAAGGAAATTCTGGAAATGGGCCTTAATGGGCCTTAGAGCTTCTTAGAGACTCACATGACAGCAACTGAATCAATAAATGTCAGCAGCGGGAAAGATGCTGGACGATGTTAATGGGACACAGGGAGGATGAATAAGTCCCCTGGTTTGCACAAAAACATTTTCCTAAAGAGGAACCACTATGAGCAGAGGTGCATGAATGAGAGTATTATATGTGTTTATGGGCTTCCATCTTCATTGTTATGACACATCTCAGCAGGAAACTCCCCAGCACTCTGGGCTCTGATGATGTGTCAGGAAATTGGTAATGATTTCACTAGTTAATCTCCAAGTGCAGTACTGTTTTATGTTCATTCAGTTTTTGCAAATACCTATAAGTGTGGATGTGAATGTGTGCGTGTGTGTGTGTGTGTGTGTGTGTGTGTGTGTGTGTCTGCACACAGGACAATCGCAGAACCTATAAGACACAGTTCTCCATTGTTTGCCAGTTTGAGCTCCTCCTTATCTCTTCTCCCAGGTTGCAGAGGGACCAGCTCGGTGCATGAGTGTGTGTTTGTATGTGTATTGTATGTGGAGTTCACCCAGACTCCCATATTGATAAGAAATGTGTGGGTCAACTCCCATAATAAGCTTATTGGGCCAAACTTCAAATCGATACTGCTGTCAGAAGGATTCGCTTAACTAAAAGCTCGTAGTCTACTTCTTTTATCACAATGGAGCTGATGTCGACACAACAGATGAACACGTGACATGAGACAATCACTTATAATCTGAACTTGTCCTCTACATTTAATTGGCATTGCGCAGCCACCCATACAATTTATAGTAACATCAAACAAATAAATAAAGCTGGAGATTGATATTCATTTTGTCTTCATTTTATAACACTTCCAGAAAAAAAAAATCCAAAATACCCCCCAAAACTCACAAACAGTGGTCTGTTGTTGTATCAAAGAATATACCCCATAGACGTTAGGAGTACTGAAGGACAGCATGTTCTCGATACAGTTAAGCTTAATGAACACTTCCTAGAGCTCTGAATGTTTTGCTACTTGATGTTAACTGTTGTTCAAGTTAACTGAGATACTTACTTAAAATAAAACACAGTAATCAAGCTTGAAGTGGCGTGTCGCACTTTTGATTACAAGGAAGTGCATCAGCGCGTCATTCACACAAGCGTGGTGGAACACCTCAGTGATTTAAAGCTTGGCTTAGCCTCTACACGCCCTCGAGGATAAAAATTAAGTCGGTAGAGGTAAAAATGTAAAAACCGGAGAGGGGGTGTGACATAAATCTGCATAAGGAATTATACTGACCGATCATAGTCACCGTTGCAAAGAGCCCGCACAGGGATCTTAAAAGCCTGCCACACTGGGTTCAATGTATTCTTCACCACTTCTGTCTTGTGACAGATGGTAAACCTGAAGAGGGATTATGTGGAGAAACAAACAGAATCAAACAAACAACCAAACAAACAAACAAAAAACAATTCATAGATTTAAGGTGCACGTAGTATTTCAACTGCATGAGAGTAAAATTGAGGACTGTGGAAGTTAGACTACTATCCTAACACACACAAACACACTACAAAGTGGTGATTTCATTACTGTCTTTGTTGGCCTGTGGCCTTGGTATCTTCTACCCTCAGAGCATAAGGCCTTATCTGGCCTCACACAGGAGAATATGAAAAAAAGTTCATGGAATTGATCTCACGCTCACACACGCACGCACGCACGCACGCACGCACGCACGCACGCACGCACGCACGCACGCACGCACGCACGCACACACACACACACACACACTTTACTCCACTTGTTCAATGTTCGCTGCTTCTACTCAGATCCTAACCAAAAACACTTCCATATGAACTGCACACACGCCTAAATAGCAGCATGGCTTTTGATCTGAGTAATCTGAGTAAAATCAATGAGCCAATTTCCTCTAGATGCAGGACAGGACTAAAAGTGAACATGAAAGAGAATAGGAAAATGGAGGATGAGTGAAGAGAAAGGGGAGGGCAGGTGGAACTCACGTTCCATCCTCGTTGCTCCTGTAGAAGACAAGGAACGGGTCTGACTTTCCAAAGAAATCCTTTTTGTCCAGTTTGTTCCCACAGAACTGCATCATTACAGATTCCTAATGAGACAGATGAAAATTTCCAATGAGACAGAAAAAAGACACAAACAGACACAACAAACATTTACACCCTATAAACACTTAGGACAAATTTAGCTCATGCGTAGTTTGTCTTCTACATTGCAGATACAGTATATATTTTTAAATAAAACACATTTGGAGAAATTGACATTCTGATTACATATGCAGCCCTCATTTTTCCTTGGAATGTCTTTTTGATATAATTATAAAAGGGGTTTGTTGTTTTGTAACAAAGTAACAACAGAAAAACACAAATTTAATATTTTAATATATTTTATCAACTGATAAGACAAAATCTTCTTGCCAAATGACTGAGAATGAAAGAAAAGAAATATTGCAACTTCATAACCTACTGATTATTTTATCAACATTATTTTTCTATTGATGTATTCCATTGTATTTGTGGTGCAACCTTTTTATATTTATCAAGTGAAATGGTCAACAAATAACAAATATATTTAGTATGTTTTAAATATACTTGAGGTTTTTGTTTTTAAAACCCATAAACACTCAAGATTTAAATTCAGATTCAAATGTGAGATGTAAAACATAGACAGAGAAGGAAATAAAGGCCGAAAGAACTCACCCTGCAGTTGTTTAGTTCCTCAGCTTTCACTATGATGGTCCCACATTTCTTCCCTGGGATGCCTCTGAATAGACAACACAACAGAGCAAAGGCTAAGAGACCACCAGCAAATTATACTTGCATGACCACATTATTAACGGTAGTTGTGGTCTACTAATCCAGCCCAAAGGTGAAACTGATATTGAGGAAAAATCCCAAGACATCTTTAGTTGCTGAGCTGTGAATACTAAGAGGGATGATTTATAAGTCTCTGGCCTACAGTATAAAGAGACGAGGTGATAACTTTCAGAAAATTCAGAATTACATGGCAGTACCATCTGAGAAAATGGGCAGTATCGGATTTTTGTACAAAGGCGGATCCTTTCCCTGTTTACCAGAAGTAAATATTGAGCACTTGCCCATAGTAAGCTGAGATCTGCTCCAGCATAACCCCTGACCAGCAATGTGGATAAACTGCTGAAGACAAGGTGAAATGTTGAGTAACATTTTGGGGCAAAGTTCCCTTGGGATTCTACTCTCCCCTAAAATTATTTTGGTCCAAGAAATGGCTTCTACAGAAAAGGGATTCATACAGTATGTTCCATGACTGGTGGGTTGATGTGTAAATAAAGGAGGGGAAGAAAATGGAAAAGAAGTGTAAAGAGGAATTGGTGAAAATGTTTTGCACACATGAGAACACGACTACAATTTTAAGAAGTGTATCTTGGTGATTTTCCCACAGCAAACCCTGAGTGAAATCTGAAACTAATCACAATCACTAGTTTCAGGATGTAACTATTTACTGTGTAATAGCCTTGGTTGTTGCCTCTCTGATGCCCTAATCTGGTCTTCGTGTATGTTGTACAAAGAGATTAGTAAAGAAACAAAAAATAGGAATTAACACTTTGATTTTTCATTTGTGTTTGTGTATTTTGCGTGTGAACCTGTTTCTGTTTAATTTAACACACAACAGATCTAATGAATGGGATTGTGTTGGCAAAACATTAATTATTGGTCATCCGTTCGTTGCAACATCTAATTTATTCAGGTCTTCATAAATGGAGATTTTAATGAATCAAGCAGAGAACAAAAGTTGCAAATGATGCGAGTTGTGGATGTTTCCCTGCCCAGTATATTGTAGGTATGGAAGGTATTGAGGACTCCGACAAACATTTTATGAAATTCAACAGGTCAGTGTTGAGAAGTCATCCTTAACTGTGAACAACATGATGCAAGACCTAGTGGAAATATTTATGCACACTTGGACTCTGATCAGGAAAAACCATCATGGAAAGTTTTACGACAAACCATTTTTGTGTTTGTAGGTGTGGGTGTGTTTAGGAGAAAACCTTTCTCCTGTTGGTCAGGAAATATGTGTCATATGCCTTTTAATAGTGATTTGTTTATATACGTGTGCTTCACTAACTGGGTTGTGGGAACAGTGGTGAGGGTGGGGATATGTGTGGTGTCAGCAATTTTTCTCAATCACCCTCAGACTCCTGAAGGAGAACTCAATGCCATCACACATCAACAGTAACACTGGGAGTTACTCTCCATTATTACTCTCCTTTTAATAAAGTCTATTTCACATGTTTATGTTGTTCAGGTAAAACCACACTCTTAAAATGCGCCTCATACTTATTTTGTTGAAGTCACCGATCTGAAAATCTTTTCAAATTTGGTATGCAGCCAAATCTTTACTTAAGCCCACATAAATGTTTTGGATGCAAACACAAGATTGATTACCCAATAAAAACATGGCTAATATGGGTGAAAATTGCAGCTTTTTCACACACTGTTCAGGCACAGTACAGCATTTACGTTAACCACACTCATTTAGAGCTGTTGTATTCCAAATATATGTTAATATTGAGTCTTCTTTTATGGGAGCATCTGTGTCTTTAGCTGCTATATATTTTACTGTTTTCATAAGTAACTTCTGCTAATAAGCTGAGCATACAGTGAATTATCAGTCCTTTTCCCCTAGAAACAGCAGCTAATGTGGCCAGAAATGTGTTTCATTAAATCATTGAGAATGAAATTGAATATTTCTTGTTGTAAAAATCAAAGCAATGATATTAGAAAAGATGCTAAAATGCTCTGTAGATCTGAGGAGTAGAAAAATCAAATCTCATTATGACCGGGATAAATGAGAATCTACACCAACATATAGCCTAAGGATACTGTTGGTAACCTTCATTATCGTTTGCAATTCTTTAATAGTCACTACATGTGATCTCTTTCACTGAATGTAAACGTGCATTTAAGTCAATGATTCTGTGAAAGCTTCAATTTATTTCTATTGGTCTGTATCACAACATACAGTGATAACAGTCTACACTTTATTTTACACTCCATGTCACATTTTAGTGATGTAATAAAATGAGACCAAGACAAATTTTAAAAAACAAGTGGGAAAATATGTTATGGTCCAATGAAACAAACATTGAATTATTTGGCCATAATTCCAAAAGGCATGTGTGGCGCAAAAACAACGCCAAAAGAATACCATACCCACAGTGAAGCATGGTTACGACAGCATCAAGCTTTGAGGCTGTTTTTATTCAATTTGAACTGGGGCCTTAGTCATGGTAGAGGAAATTATAAACAGGGACAAAATCTTCAGACTTTGGCTAGAAAGTTAAAGATGAAGAAAGTGCACTTCCAAATAAACAACAAAAAATGAATTTAAAAAAAAAGCTTCAGCAGAAAAACAACATTATGGAATCGCCCAGCTAGAGTTCAGACCTGAATCTGATTGAAAATTTGTGGGTTGACCTGGAAAGAGGTGTACACAAGAGGCCCACTCACAATATAACAGATTTGGAGTATTTTTGCATAGAAGAATATGTGAACATTGCCGAGTCAAGACATGCCATGTTGATTGCTTCCCAAAAAGTCTGTAATAAAATGAAAAAAAAAAGAAGCTTCTATTGTTTAGTAATTTAAGGGCGTGCATGCTTATGCAAGCACATTATTTTAGTTTTTATTTTTTACTTCTTCACCCTCAAAAATATATTAAAATATTACATCACAAAAACCTGGCATTTTAACAGGGGTGTGCAGACCTTTTGTATCCACTGTAAATATGTTAAATAGACAGCTTAATTTCTTTTTCCACTTTGCATTTTGTATACTGTGGGTAAAAAAAAAGTGTATTATATGTTTCAACACATCCTGTGCTTACACAGACAGTGATGTAACTGCAGGTAGTCCTCAACAAATAAACACAATTGGTCCCCAGAGTTTGTAAGTTAAATTTTTGATGAGTTATTATTTATCAAACTATTATCGCCCTAATCGCCAACTGAGATGATTTGAATGCAATACTTACTTAAAATATGAAAGTACTATTCCCCAAGGCTTACCAGAAACAATTAAATGACATAAAACAGCACATAATGAAACAAAATACAGGTACAGGTCATTCCAACTTAGATCCTTCTCGATTATATGTTGGCTTTGAAAAAAACACACGGAAAAATAATAATCACAATAATGTCATTTCACTCGACTTAATGTCTGACTACCACAAATACTGGACTCTTTAATTCACTTGAAAACCATCAAAAGCAAATAATATAATGTTACTGTACAATATTATGTATAGTTCCAATATCTGTCACTCATGATTCATGAAATTGCTTTCAATTCAGATGAATTTGCGGTAAGATTTTGCTCTTTATAATTTAATCCTGGAGAAGGAGAAAAAGAAAAAGAAGAACGCAGCGGTGTTGCCCTGCATGGGTTACGGCAGAAAGGCAAACTGCAGTAGAATAATCGCGTTTGTTAATATCTCTGAATGTTTGTAAGTTGAGGACTACCTGTATTGAGATTTCAAATGGAAACTATCCATGTGTGGAAGAAGAGCAGGGTAACATAATTTGACACAACGTTTGAGAGGACTTGCAATCTGACAAAGGCGCCTGTGGTCTGATGAGCTCCACTCTGACAGACCCACCTGGCAGAAATCGATTCAGGCAGTCATTTAGAGAGCAGAGAATTGGGATCGAGGACCTCTGCAAGAATATAATTTAGACCTTTTTTTTTTTTTAATTGCCCAAAGAAATCTTAGACTTATCAAAATGAAAATGATCCTGGAATGCATGATTTGGATTTAAGGACCTTTCTTTCTTTTCTTTTTAAAAGCAAACCGTTCTATCTGGAATCAAAAGATGAGATGAACAGCAATATAGCACCTTCAGAAAAAGGAGACCTTTTTTTTTTTTTTTCCAATCATTTTATATCCACCTTCTTTCCTTTTACTTCTATGCAGAACAAGGAGGCTGGGCCAGATGATTTTGATGCATTAGTTAAGCTAATAAGGAAAATATATTCTGAGGTAGGTTGACTGAATAATGGAAAATGTGGATAAAAAGACAGTAAAAGCAATAGAAAATAAGTCAGACTATATCACCTGTCTACAATCGAAAATGCAGTCTGAGTTTTACAGAAATTCACTGTGACAACATGCTGCTGTGAGCAAAGGTGCAGGAAACAGTCTTTTGATTTCATGTGTGGGATTTCTGAAACAGTCCTAATAAATTGTATCACACCTTGACAGCCAAACTTCCCGTATCCCTGCTTTCCAGAGCGATTATAGAGTGGTCTTTGCAGAAAGCAATAAAATGACCATGAATGGTGGTCAGAGAGGGGTAACATAAATCCATATATCAAGACCATACTGTCTATTTTTGCACCACAAGGACTGAGCACAGAGTAAATATGTCATTCAAATTATCGTATTATCTCTAGGTATTTTATCTGACTTGAAATATCAGTAATGTCCTCAAAGTCTCAGTTAAGATTCCAGCTGAGGTGTCAATGTGGACTTTGCAGTAAATGACTTTTAGTAATAGACTCACTCTACTTCTTTGTGGGTGATGTTAGGCATTAAGTATTTACAGAGCTCAGTGTTTTTCCTATGATGTAATGCAGGTGAAAAGGTTCAGAAAACAGTTATATTCAAGTGTCCACACAGTAGTAAAGAGGAGGTTTTGAATACCACAAAAGCCTCTTCAGTTCAAAAGTAAAGTTTTTGTCCTTGGTTCTTTGCCAAATTCATATAATTATCCACAATTTCTCAATGTCGTTTAAGAGCTCTCTAAAATTTCTAACACTCACCTTCCAGTGAGGACTTCCATTACACATTCTCTCTGCTTTTAGTCTTTAGTCTATGACTCTACAATAACTACACTAAAACATTATTCAGAAAAGTTTTTTGACTGCTGAATGCTGAATTTTTTGCTATCTGATGTTAATTATTGGTTAAGTGACAAACTTAATGGAATTAAAACAGTTCAGTAATCCCTCGCTTGTTCGCGCTTCAAGATGCACAGCTTCGCTACATTGTGGATTTTTAGTAGGCAATCACGTGATACCGTACGGGCATGCTATGCTACACGCATGTCTACAAGAGTGTTGGAAAAGGTAATACAGATATAAGGTGGTTTAATATTAGTATGCGGAAGGTTCATAAATGTTTAAATTACCGTAAATAATAAAATAAATAGTTTGTCGCTATATTGCAGAATTTTGTTTTTCACAGGTGGTCTTGGAACACATTCACCATGATTAACAAGGAATTAATGTAATCAAACAAAGTGGCGTGTTGGACTTTTGATCACAAGAAAGTGCATCCGCGCGTCATTCATGTAAGTGTGATGGAATATCTGAGTGGATTAAAGCTTGGCTAAACCTCTACTCACCCGATGAAGAAATTCATTCAACAGAGTTAGAGATGTTAAAGTCACATCATGGTACTTAAATTCTGCATTTCATTTATGTGTTATTTTTATGTCCTGTAATTGTTTCTGGCAAGTCTTAGAGAATTGTACTCTCTTATTTACGGTACGTAGTAATGATATTAAATAACAACTTATGAACAATTCAGCTTATGGACAGCCTCTCAGAACCAATTGCGTTTGTAGGCTGAGGACTACTTGTACTATTACTGTATTTCATAGTACAGTATTACAATTCTTATTTATAGGCTTACAAAACTGTCATTCATTTAATAAAACTATTCACTTTACCTGAAGCATTTTTAATTTGAC